>VDFB02000003.1:445114284-445150091 GCA_007258455.2 Sequoia sempervirens | reverse complement strand
GATATTTTCTTCAAAATATTTCCTCTACACATACTTATAGGTTCTAGGTGTCTTTTCTAGAGCTTCTTCCTCTTCAATCTACACTTGCTTTTCTTTAGCCTTTTCTTTTTCTCTACAATCAGGCTCATTTGATTCATATCCATCTATCACCACTGAGTTTTGAAATCTTCATCAACCTTGACACTTGAACTCTCAACAATTTTCCTTAGTATTTTTTTGTAGGATTGGTAGGCTTTTCTTTTAGTGGAATATCCAAGGAAGATTCCTTCATCAAAACTTACATCAAACTTTCAAAAGTTTTCTTCATCTCTTCTAATATAACACTTGCTTCCAAACACTCTGAAGTACTTGACCATAGGTATCCTTCTATACCATAACTCATAGGGAGTATTTGTGATGTTTTCTTTTCATTGAACTCTATTATGTAAATAGCAATATGAATTGCTTATCTTTAGTAGAATTTCAATAGGTTAGCTTATTTCATCATAGTCCTTGCGACTTCTTGTACTGTCTTGTTTTTCCATTTGACCACTCCATTTTGCTGAGGAGTCCTAGGGGTAGAAAAGTGCCTCTTTATGCCATGATTCTCACACAATATGTTTAATTCATTAGAGGTTAACTATCCACCTCTATTAGACCTCAAACACTTGAACTACATATCCCTTTCATTCTCAACCATAACTTTAAATTCTTTGAACCTATCTAGGGCTTCAAAATTTTCTTTAAGAAAAGTAACCCATGTCATTCTTGAACAGTCATCAATAAAAATCATGAAATACCTATCACCTTGAAGACTTCTTACTCTTGTAGGACCACAAATATCTGTATGTACCAATTTCAATCATGCAGTAGAATATTGTTCTTTTTCTTTGAAACTTCTTCATATTTACTTTCCAAACTAACAATCCTTATAGACAATATTGATATGCTTTGTAATCTTTGGTAGATCTCTCATTGCTCAAACTAAAATTATTCTTACTATATTATTAAAATTAATGTGACACATCCTCCTATGCCATAGAAAAATTTCATTAATCTGAGTCATAAAGCAACGGCCATTAGTACCCTTGAGCTAATAAACATTTCCATCTTTCCTTTCAACAACAATCATAGTTTTAGACCCTTTTCTAATCTCACATGCATCATCTTGAAACATAAGATTGTGTCCTTTGCTACACATTTTTCCAACACTCAAGAGGTTATGCCTTAAACCCTTAACATAGTAAACATCATCAGTATTATGATTTCCATCAATGTTGATTGAACCTATTCAATATATCTTAGCACATGAATCATCACCAAATCTAACAATTCCTCCATCATAATTTTCAAGTATAACAAACTTATTTTTGTCTCTCGTCATATGGTTAGAGCATCCACTGTCAATGATCCAATAGCTATTATCCTTTCTCTTCAAAGGGCATTCCTTCACGCATGTTTCAAAGTTAGAAGAAACATACTTATCTTTGTTCTCCTTGTTTTTGTCATTCACAACTTTTTTTGGACATCTTGAAGCATAGTGACCTATATTTCCACAACTGAAGCATTTGAAAGGAAACTTACCTTTATACTTATCGGTACCCGTTTTCATCCTTCTCACAAAGCTAGCTTCCACATCATCAAGATCCTCCTAATTTGATTCTTTAATCTTCTCTACTTTTGTAGCCTTAAAAGAAGTCTCAAATTTTGCACCATTATTTATACCAAATTATCTCATTTCAAATGTAGTTAAAGAGCCATACAATTGATCTCTAGTATAATGCTCTAGACTTTGAGATTCCTCAATAGTAGAAAATTTATGACTATAAGCTTTAGGAAGGGTTCTAATAATTTTATTTACCATTTTTGGTTCTTTGACTTTTCCACCAAGACCTTTGATGGAGCTGACCACTTCATCTACCCTCTACATATAGTTTTTAATGTTTTCATGTTTTGACATCTAAAAGTTCTCAAATGTTATTTTTAAATTCTACATCTTAGCTTGCTTGACCATATCATCTACTTCATAAATACTTTCTAACTTTTCCCAAAAAAATTTACCAGTTTTTAGATTCATAACTTTCACTAATTTTGAATTTGTAAGACTACTAAAGAGATCATACATTGTTTTACTATTTCTTTCATAGGATTTGAGTTCAACTTTAGTGCTCAGACCATTTGTAGCCATAGTTTATCCATTTTGAACTAACTTCCACACATCTTATCCCAAGTAATCCAAAAAGCCTTCCATCCTTGTGTTTCTAGAATGCATAGTCTATTCCATCAAATATAGGGATCTCCTTCTTATGCACCATCCTAGATCTACCTTAAGTGGTTAAGACTTATTCTAAGGAACCTTTCTCTTATACCAATTTTTGAATGCACAAGACAATTGAGAGGGGGGTTGAATCAGTTGTTCCTTAAAAATTCAAAACCCTCATACACATTCTGATCCACATTAATTCATTAAACATCATATTTGTTATGATTTAGCATGAAAAGTAAATAAGATAAATTGAAATAGCTTAACACCATACACAAGAGAATACCATATTTACATGGAAAACCCAAGAAGGGAAAAACCGAGGTGAGGATTAGCTCAAAATATAAGTAATATCAACACCAAATACAATAGGGCTCACTGCCCAAAGAAGAAAGGCTTACTACCAAAAGGCTCATTATCAAAATAGAAAATAAGATAGAGAATAATTTTTATAGAGAGAAAAACATCTCAATGCAATAGAGAACCCACCACAACATCATCAACACCTTTATAGTATGACTGAATAATTGTAGACACCTTCTACTCACTGTATCCAATAATCTAACACATGAAAGCTCACACTATAATACTCAAATTCACACTCTGTAACTCTGCAATTCACATCTTTTTCATCTCTAGCATCTATCTCTTTATCCTTCATCAACACAACTATTATTTATACTGTCTTCAACATTGAAACTCTTCTCCAAGGTTGACTATGTGCATCAACCATGTAAATTCAAATTAGGTTGGTGCCAAAACACTTCCATGGAGGGTAGAAGTGAAATAGAACCACATCACACCTTATATGGGACTCAAATCAACTCACCACACTACAACAGGCTTCTACAAATAATAAATATCCATCACGAGTAGTATAAACACTAGGTTGGTTGTTACCCATGCAAACACCATTAAAATTTTAAGTACACGCTTCCTCAAACCCAAGGATGAATTGAAAACAACACACCACATTTAAACATGATCTATAATATTCCTCAAACACCCTAAAATCCAACAAAATCCTTTGCAACAACTTCCACCTAAATAATGAACACACCCAATACACTTAGACAACTCTATCATACATTGTAACACAAGAAACAAACTTCTATAGAACCAAACCTCAAACCACCTTGACTGAACAATGATACCAATATAATCAACACACCCTCAAATCTACAAGACCTCAAACCACTATGCAGAGAAATATGGAGTAAAGGCATTTCTCCTAGACACCTCTGCAATACATAGTTCACAAACTGGTGAAAACATATTCTTCTACATAATGATCCAACACACCAAATCTTGAATATATAACACCTCTGAACTACTCTCACCAACATATATGAATTGCACAATAAGATCTTCAACCTAGAATAAATGCAGAGCAACACAACAATATGCCTTTGTAACCCAAAACACCATTGCAACACATTGTTTCCTCTTTTTATCAAATTTTCTCAAAAGCACTTGGAAACCAAGCACTAAAGACACATCCTCATCATCTTGAACACTTCCTCAACACAACTGAACCAATAGCAACTCAACCATAGATCATAGAAGCTTATCATAGCAGCACTAGAGGTTGACACTAGTAGATTTACTAATGACAACATAATGCAACTAATCAAAGCTTCAACTGCTTACACTCTTGCAATAATCCTATCCAACAATAGACATCAATGACAATGCAGGCTTGTTGACATCAATGACAACACCAACTACTCATACTTGCAACAACAAGCTCACCAATGCAAGTATATCACATCCCCACCTACACAAAATGGTTTAAATTTTTATTGCACTTTATAAATAGAAAATCAATCCCATTCACACAAATAATGCTTGGGAATATTATTCTTTGTCATCAAAGTTATCAATTTTTTTATATACTAATTATTTAATATTATTAAATGTTTATTATTTTATATGTAGATTATAATTATATGGAATATATAATGTCATATAGATTTAAATTACATGAAGAATTTATTTTTTAAATGGATTACAATAATATAATCAAATGAATACAATATATTAAATAAAGTTAACATTAGCTTATTTAAGTGGGAGGTTGGGTGGGTGCTTTTCAACAAATCATCTTGTGGAAAGGTCGAGTTTCAGTAGGGAAAGCAAGTGATAATACTAGGTATGCCAAGTTGGCAATCTGAGGTGGCAAAGGAAAGTCTTGTCATAGGGTGTCTGTTTAGAAAGGAGGTTTTGTCAAGTCGGGTTGTTCGATGGCTAGCAAAATGATGTTTCATTAATAATTCTTACTTATCGTGCCATTTTTGTCAGCATTAATAATGGAAACAAGAGGTAAATCTATGGTTTGATTATTCTAAATATGGATTGCTTCCTCACTAGCGTCTCATGACTCCACATCATGTATGCTCGGTGCTGGGTCACAAGAGTGCATAGAAAACTAGGTGGCATGCACACTCTTGCATAGTGTTGTAAGTGTGTTATGCTTTGGTAGAACAAGAACCATAAATAATGGGGGGAGGCATAGTTTTACCAAAGTTTTGCTTTATTTTCTTGGTTTGCACTCATTTTATGAGTATGGTGGAAAGATCCAAGTTCATAGTGGAGATGTCTGTGGAGCCATTGGTGAGATTGTGCATTGACACCCCAATCCATTTGGACTGTAGGCTCAATAGACCACTTTCAAGGTGATAATTGATTAGCAGTTAAAGAGGATCATGTTAAGGATTGATCATCATACGATGATGGCGGTGAAGATGATTTTGGGGAAGGGGCATTTATTGAACCTGGAGACATTCTAGGTTAACACCCACATTTTCTCTCAGTTCTTGACATCCATGCTTGATGTTTGAATACCAAAAGTAGAGGAAAGGCAATAATTTGCATACTCTTCAAGAAAGGGCTTTTGGGAGGGTTGGATGAGATATTGCACGTGACATTCCTGGGTTGTGGCGTGTCTCAGCCTTGTGATCTACCACTGATAAAGGTTCCTGGTAAGGCTATCAAATTTTACCCCCTACTATTGGAGCTAAAAGGAATGGCCCTAGTTCGACACCAACAAATTGCGACCTCTAGGGTAAGCTTCCTTAAGAATATGTTGATGCTTGAACTTGTGAATGATTTCAATTGGGTCTCTGAGTTTGATCAGTTTGTAAAGTTGAATGGTTTTTACGTGGCAGTTAGGTAGTTTAGGATTAGTAGCCTATGAATATAATTATCATAATGGTGGCATCTTAGGGTTTTTGTTATGAACAAATTGCAATCACATATGGCTATGGTTGAGAGCTAAGTTTAGGGTTTTGGAAAGCATGATGCTAGTTGGGAGCTACATGTTGGCTAGTTTTTTATCTCCTTTTTGATAAGTGGTTGGGTTGTTGGTCTGAAGTGATGACTGGTAGGGTCTAGAAATTTTACACTAGTGATGGTTTACCTTGGTTCCTGTACTGCAGATGATTGTAATCATCTTTTATATTTAATAGAATCCTCCTTATGTATAAAAAAAATAGCTTATTTAAATTTACATTTTAAAATCAAAATATTGCATCTAGAAACTAGATAGAGATGATATAGTTGGGGGAGAGTCAATCTTAACATAAGAGGTTACCAATTGTCAATATATTTTAGTATTAATTTATTTCATCACAATGGGTGTGTCAATTTCACCATTATAAAAATATTATGTGGGAATATATATGTGTATATATATGTACATATATATATGTATATATGTATTCAATTCTTCTATCTTCTTTACAATTTTTATTATTCATAAATTTAATATGGAAAATGGTATAATATATACATACATATACATATGTATATATATGATAGCATTTTTCATATTAAATTTATGAATAATAAAAATTGTAAAGAAAATACAAGAATTAAATATAGTTGGATTATAATGTATAACACAAGCTAATTAAATTGTGTAAATACTATTGATAAATAAGGTGAAATTACTACAAGAGTAACTTATAAAAGTGTATGCTACTATGAATTTTTTTCTTTAAATAAGGATTATTATAAGATTATTAAAGTGATTGCATAAATAAAAATTAATAAGTAAATTAGCAAACTATGTCAATCCAAGATTTAAATGGACAAGCCATTTCAAGAAAAAAAATCCACATGAGAAAGATGGAAAGTATATATCAATCTCAAATATGAGATACATCTACATACTAACACTTTCTTCACTCTAACAAAACTTTGGAAGCACCTTTGTACTTGTAAAACCATATAATGAATGGGAGAATGGTAAAGGAATATCATAAATAGTTTCCAAAAATGATGTACCAAATTAAACCATGGTAAATTACAAAAACTCCCACATCAAGAATAGAAAAAATAAGATCCAAACCAATAATAATGACATTTTTACTTCTAACTCCTCTATAATGGATTATATCCCAAGGTAGACATCCATCATCGTTTCCCAACTCATATGGGACCCACCAACAATATCCAAAATTCTCCACTACTCAAATCTCATTCCAAAGTTAAGAAATTTGCTAAGAATAACTTTGTAGCTAGCATTTCCAACTCAACCTCCTTATCAATGTCTATAAAAACTAATTCCAAAATTATTAGGGAATCTAAATTATAATATTAAATCTTAAGTACACCTAGGTGTTTAATGACACTTTTCCAAGAGTGTTGAAGAAACATGAATAATACATCTAGGATTGCAAACTAAATGATAACTTAAGCTAACATTCTCCAACTTGATATTATACATGAAAAATGCATCATTAGGTAAAATAAATATAATTAAGTACAAGTATCAAAGCCCATGGCCTTATTGCACCAATAGAACTTATTTACATTGTTGTTGGCTTCATAAGCGAATTTGTAACATTATTTAGATTCTCAATTTTTTCATACTATACCTTACAATTATCAAAAAATTCTCACAGAATGTGGTACTAAAAAATAAAATACTTAGTATGATCATATGATACATAAGGTTTTTTGACCAAAAAATTAGCACTTTAATTGTCACATCTAATTCTAACAATATTGTAATAAAAACTAATACCTTTATAGTGAGTATCTATAACTAAATTACCTCTTTAGATAAAATATACTTTACTCCTATGATGGATAAAGAAACTATAGGATTCATTGTAGTCATCCAACTCACTACATCAAATAAAGAGAAAATATAGCCACTAGTGGACCTTTGACTATCTAAGCCACCTACCCAATCTACATCAACAAATACCTATATGTTTATGAATTGTCTAGACATTATTGGTACCATCACAAAACACATAATAATTAGAATTTCCACATAAATATCTAAAATAAGTTAATAAAATTCCAATGCTCTATCAAGACTAGACATAAACCTTCATGAAAATACTACTACTTGGGGAATATCTAGTCTAGTGCAAACTATTGTATACATCAAAATATTGACAACACTAGAATAAGAAAATTTATACATTCCATCAAAATCATCACATGATTTATGGTGCACATATATCATGTAAGATTACTACCAATAGAAAGTGGAATACTCACTCCATCACAAAATGGTATTCACATACATACTCTAACTGAAGAGAATATTTGTATGTACTCTATCTCTATTGATCTCTATCCCAAGATTATATTCCACATCCCATAATTCCTTCACATTGAATATGCCAAGAAACTATGTTTTGAACTTCTTGATCATCACCTTTATATTACCAATAAACAATATATCATACACATACAAGAGAATGATTCATATTTGACAATCAATAATATTAACATAAGCACAATTATTTTACTTTCTCTCAACAAAACCCAATTTCAATATTAAAGAATCAAACTTTTGGTAGCACATCTGAGGTGATTGATTTAGTCCCTTAAATGATTATTTCAACCGACAAACCCTTTTTCCTTCTCATTAAAAATAAAACCATGAGTATTTGGTAGATAAATATCTTCCTTAATATCCCATAGAAGAAAGTAGTTTTAACTTCTATTTGTTCAAATTTAAAATTACAAGTATAAAAATGGATAAAAGGAATATATACATAGTCTGCATAAAACATGTTAGCATCACCTACAACATGCATACATCATCATAATTAAAATGAAAATAAAACCATCCACACATGCATAAATTACATCAAATTCTGCATCATCACATCATAGAGACCATACACATAATCTGAAACCATCATATAATATATTGAAAAACACTGTCATGATACAAAATGTACAAAGGTTTCTCATATATACACTCCAAAAATATAATACCCCTCTAAGGAATAATTCATAAAAGGTCATGATCACCCTAGCACCTATCCCATTCTCACTAGATGTGACTGATTCGACATTTTTGGCAGTGATTGAGGAGGTTGACCACGTGGTGGAGGTGGCCCCATGCTGACTAATGGTCCCAATAGAGTTGATCTCAACCTATGAGACCTACTGTTGACTATAAAACTAGGTGTCTTCTACTTTGGTGGCACTTCCTACTCATACAAATCCCTATAGTGTTGCATATCTTGTGTATCTCTAATAACTTCTAAAAAATCAGCATGTAGTCCCTATATTGCTAGACACTACCAAGTTGTGTCCCGCTCCTATCTAAGTCATGCAACATCACCCTGTGACTAAGACAAGGTCACTTGTATCCCATCCCTCTCTTGTCATATTTTATCTCACATCACCATCACCACTACTAACTATCTTTCTAAGTGACCACCATCCCCACCTCCCCCTGCATCTATTTGTCCCTACAACTTGACTTCCTAGCTCATTCCATATCCCTCTCCCCAATGGCCTATAGATGGTCTTGTCTTTCTTGATCTCACTCGGTAATCAGTAAACCAAGCCACACCTAAAATCCCCCTTGTCATCCTCATGATCATCTCCTCCAATATCAACATCTTCCTCCTTAGTGGTATGGCTCACATCTCTCCTCTATTGGACTTGATGACCTTATCCATCTCCTCCATCCCCGTGATCCCTATCATCACTATCATCCCCACTACTACTACTACTACTATCACTATTGTTGTTGCTACAACTCTCCTCATGTTCCATGGCTAACTGATCTCGATAGATTGTCTATCGAATTGATCTCCTCCTCACCCACTATGTGTCATACTTGGGGGTGATCTCAACATCCGCCACATATAGTTGTGGATCCCATAGAACCACAGGAGTATCCCACCATGACTATAGGAATATGTAGAACTCTATATGCATACCCCAAATGCCTCCCTCCTGTGCTACCCATGCAAAGACTTCCTCTACCTCTGGCACAGTTTTTTGATGTCCAAACTGTCTCATCACCCTCACTATAAAATATCTCTCGATGATGGTGGGAGTATGACCAATAAAATAAAAAATCCATTGAATGTATGGAATATATAAATGATCACCATCCCACACCTCACAGTCATAGTATGGGTACCAAATAAAAGAATCTAAATCATCAATCACCCACCTCCACTACCCCATATCTCTTAGGTGGTGTTACAGAAATCTCGCATATGTAGACACATAGGCTATCCCCTACCATCTTTGCCTATCAGTCATTGGTCATAGTACTATACAATGCTCATTCACCTAGATGTGGAGGAGGGTCACCCCATACCCTAAGCTCCTCCCATCCTAATATATAGCCAGGTGCATCTCCCTATAGAGCTTTGCTAAAACAAAATCACCCTATGCAAAAACAATGTCATCTAACAACATTTAGTCTAGGACCCTTGCCCATCCAATCGTGAATCCCCACAATATTCAGTTTGGTATGAGAACATTTGTAATTAGTGCAATATTGAATAGCAAAAGCTTTGGAATCTCTCCTAGCCTAGCCTCCAAATGCAATTCGATTCCCCTCACTAGAAGATCCACTGTCATAAATATCCTATCTAGCATTGGCCTACCATGCATCAAGTCATACTATACTATCTCTTTTTGGATCAGAAGTTGCAAAATATGCTAGATTTCCTCCAAAGTAATAGTAACCTTACCCATTAGTAGGTGAAAGCTACTAGTGTTTTTGTGTCACCTCTCCACCAAAGTCATCATGATCACCTAATGAGCTCTCAACTAGAACATCTTGCATACATGGTAGAGTCCCATCAAACTCAACCACTCCTTGTCAATCTTTGTCAATATGCATCACAACTGATACATCACTAACATCCACCTCTCCTACAACTACAAGGGACCCAACGACTCCTGCATTAGACCACACACTAACATCAACCCTCAAAAACATAATTTTTTTTCATTTCAACCCCCAAACCCTCGTACACTTGCATTTTCTACACATTTGTGCTTTTATTTTTGGCATAGGCATGAAATTAACCCGTGCAAGTGAAAAATTTTATGTGCAAGTGTGAACTCTATAGGTGCTACACTATTCAATGCAAGTACATCCCTAGCCAATAGAGGCATTGATAGGAAGAAGTGTGACTCTAGTACTCAAAGATGTGAACTCTCTTAGCGTAAGTGCAATGATCGCCCTCACAAGTGCTCGTCCCTTTAGTGCAAGTGTATTATATGCACAAGTTTAGCTTCCATAAGTACAATTTCATGGCATGCAAGTGCCCAAACTCTCCACAAGTGTCAATTTGTGCAAGCACCATTCTATGTGACATAGGCTCCACAATCATGTATGAAAGTATGTTTTTGTGAAATTGCACCTCCACTTTGACCAACTTTGACCCCTAGTTTGACCTACTCATTGACCCCTAAACCTACCCAAAACTTAGGGAATATGATACATACCAGGTCTCCTACATCCTTCAGCCACTATACTCTTGAACCCTCTCTAAGTGATGAAAATGATGTATAATTTGTGCCATACCTTCTTCGCTTGCTCCAAGTTCCTTCTCTCCAATTTCAAGGTTGAAAATGACCTTTTGGGCCCCTCCAAGGCCTATTTATAGGCCCAAACCCTAATTTTCCTCTTCCTAACCCTAATTTTAGTGTTGAATGCACTAAATTGACTACATTTTCTCCATTTTTGAGTATTTTCTTATTTTTCTTATTCTCTCCTTCCTCATTTTCCTCCTCCACACCTTTCTAAACCATTTCAACCATCTTTTTTGAGATAGTGCTCAAAAATATTTTTCAAATCGGTTTCTTGAGTAGGCATCACCTCTCAACACATTGGAGCAAAATTTTAACTTCTTTGACACATCAATTTTGATTTCACATCAAAGAGGGGAAAAACGTAGACACCCTAATTCTAACCTCATACCCTAATTAATTAAAATTCTAAATTTTAATTAATTATCCCTCTTTCTTCTCAATTAATTAAATATTATATTATTTAATTGATTGATCCATCCTAGTCCATAATTAATTAATTTTTTTCTTATTTAACTAATTATCCCACTTTGTTATTATAATTAATTAAATAATTGTATTATTTAATTAATTATTCTATCCCTCATCCTAAGGTTCTCTCTAATTAATTAAATATTGAACTATTTAATTAATCTAACCCTTTTCCCACATTCCTCTATTTATCTCCTAATCTTGGATTAATGTTAATTAATCCATTATTAATTAAATTTACCTACACCCTAATCATCATTAGACCATTCTCCAACTTTTAACCCTGCCTTAGTTAATGAACCCATGGTTTTTTAACTCAACCCATCCCCATTAAATTAATTGATCCTTGATTAGTTAATTTAATCCCTAATCCTAACCATAATTAACATTTCTACCCAATTTTTAATTCCCTCCACCTCTCCTAAACTTGCCACTATGTGACAAGTTTCCTAGCTGACTCATCCTACCCTCCTCTCACACATGTGTGAATCTCACCTATTCTCTTACATAGTCCCACTAAGTCTTCCTAATGTATGCTCATACTTGTGTGAGCATACCTCCTTCTTATGCCCCTTTCCCTCTTGTGACACTTGTCACAAGGCTAATTCTTCACTCCACCATTCAATCTCAACCCTCCATTTCACTCATCCAATTTCTATAAATGGAAGTCTTCTCTCCCATTTACAACAAATTCAATTTCCTTAGCCTTACTATGCTAAAATATTGACATGAGGAATCCACATTTCAATCACTTAGAGAAAATCAAGAAGGAGTTTGTGTATAACTTGTGAGCTCAATCCATGGAGAAGGGAATGACGGTATAAGCCTTCCATTTGGAAATCATTTTCATGTTATTTTTATTAATTTTAGTGTGCTATCATCTTCCCCTCCTTTAGGAAGTACCAAAATTTACAGAGGTAGGAGGAGGAGATGCACAAGAAGATAGATTTCTATAAATGTTTTCAAATCTATGAAGTAAACCAAGGATGGATCCAACAAGCTATAGTATAAGTTTGAACCCCAAAAGAGCTCATTGATTGGGTCACACATATGGATAAATAATTTGATTTAGAGTCCATTAAAGATAAAAAGAAGGTGAAGTACACTTGCACAATATTGAGGGGACATGCATCCTTGTAGTGGGATCAATTAAGATTGACAGATAGAGAAAATGAAAGGAGAAGATTAAATCATGGGATAAGATGGTCATGAAGTTGAAGATTAAATCATGGGATCAATTATAGATTGAAAAATAGAGAAAATGAAAGGAGGAGATTAAATCATGGGGTAAGATGGACATTAGTTTTTTAAGAGGCTACAAAATTTGAAATAAGAGGATTTGATTGTCATGGAGTACGCAAAAGAATTCTACAAATTGGGTATTCGTGTTGGGCATGTTGAAGATGATGAAGAACAAGTTGCAATGTATGTGAATGGGTTGTAGATTTATATACAAGATGAACTTAGTATGGTCATAATAAGAATAGTGGAGGAATCCTACCAATATGCTCTCAAGGTAGAGGAAAAGTTGGCAAGAAAGCAACAAGGTAATTCCAAAGGTAGAGGACAACCATTAAAGGAAGAAGAAGAAGGTTGGTCTCAAGCAAATTATAGCTTAAATGCAAGGGGAAGAGAATATTTTTCAAGGGGAAGAGGATAATTTGGAAGAGGAAGGGGATTTTTTAGGGAAGAGCTTCAATTATGGGCAGTAAGGTCAGAGGGCCTTTGAATTCCCACAAATACAACAAGAAGGTGGGAAAAAATTTTGGAACATGAATTTTACTATAGAGGTTGAAGAAGAGGAAGAAAAATTGGAACTGGAGCATGGATGAAATCTCATCTTAAAAAGAGTTATTTTGAAACCAAAGAAAGAACAACAAAAGGCTACATAAAGGAGAAGCCTATTCAAAACTATTTGTAAATCAAAGTGGAAGTGTTGTACAATAATTGTGGACAATGGTATCTCAGATAATTTGGTGTCATGGGAAATGGTTTAGAGGTTGAAATTGGAGAAAATAAAGCACCCAAATCCATTCAAGGTTACATGGTTGCAAAAGGGACATCAACTTATGGTAAGTGGGAAATTCTTAGAGAGTTTTCAAAGTGGTAATTATAGAGACAAATTAATGTGTGACGGGATACCATGGATGCTTTCCATGTCCTCTTAGGTAGGATGTGGAAATATGATAAAAAATCTATGCATGGTGGTGAAGAAAATACTTACATATAGTCAAGGACAAGAAAATGTATGTTATGAAACCATTGAAGGATAAGTAAAAGGTAGAGGACTACAATACATAGGTATGTTTGTAATCTCTCCAAAAAAAAAAACATTGAAATAAATACAAAATGAAGAAATATGTGATGCATGTATTCCTAGTCCAGAAAAAGTTGAGACACCAAAATGTTGGAAAAACAAGTACAGACAACTAAGACGGGGGCTGAATCAGTTGTCATAGAATATTTAAACTTTTCAAACTTAACTTAATCGTAGATATGATGAATGAATAATAAACCATAAACAATCAGCACATGAGAAACACAGAGAACACCAAGATTTTTTACGTGGAAAGCCTATTAGGGGAAAAACAATGGTGGATGTTAGTCCACAATATTATACCCTATTAAAAGTATAATGAGAATAATAATGGGAATGCACATGCATTCAAGCACACTGCCTAGAGCTCACTACTCAAATACAAGAGTGATCACTACCCAATAGTAATTTGGATTAGATCCATAGGGTGTGAACTGAGAAAATAGCTTCTACACAAGCCTAATTATAGTTCCAGTTAAGGACATAAAACCTTCTTCACACTTTGCTCAACCTTCTTCTCACTTTGCTTTGCAATCAAATGAATAGATAAATATTCGCACACTTTCTCTTCTTTGGATTTTCTTCTCTTTCACACACTCACACAACCACTCTTGTATATCCACAACATGAAATCCATCAACAACCTATTCAGCCAGAAATATAAAACATATTTACAATGTCGGCCCAAATTTACAAATAAATTTTCAATGTGGATCAAACACCATTGACTAATATTATGATGCGACCTAAAACAATATCTTAAAGCACACCAAACATTCAAATTTTAATCTTCAAGCATCTACAACACATTACAACCATCATGTCGGCCAAGAACATGAAAACCTAAACATACCAAGAAAAATCTTCGACCACAAGCACTCCGATTAATACAGACATACAACAAAGATAGAGAATGATCTAGAAGCATCCAAAAACAATCAGAATTAATAGAGAATCATCCATAGCAACAGAAATTATCAAAATCACATAAACTTCAATCAGGAACACTGACAGAACCCATAGAAATACTGTCAAAACACAACTATTCATAGCACGATCAAATCTTCATGCGAACCTCTAAAAATTTTGGTAGATGAACTAGATACTCTTAGTAATAAACCTTTTAGTCCACAACAACTAGTCTTCAATGTAAAAAACAAAACACCTTCATGAACTTCACTGTTCCACTAGCAGCCTGCAACTCTTCTTTTAACAATTTTCTCAATATCCTCAACATATAGAACCTTCAATACAATAATGATAATAGTGTTGGCATCAATGAAAACCACATATTAGCAACACAACTACAACATCAAAAAATATACCCCTTTGGAATTGATGGCAACACATGATGTGAAAAATACCATCAACATAACTACACTTACTCCCCTTGTGGTTCTAAATCTTCTCCTCAATTGCTCTTCTCCCCCTACATTGCTCTTCTCTCCCTTTGACACCAATGGAAAAGATAAGCATTACCTTCCCACATACAAGCTCTAAACCACATATCTACACATCTGACTACTCCTCCTAAGTAGCAACCACGGGAACATCAATCCAGATTAGGAAATATCTATGAAGCACATGGATTGATGCAAATAAATGCATCTCTAGTTCATGTCAAGAGGGTTAATCACCCCTAGCATCCCTATGAGATACTCAAAAGTATCTTTTGGCAATGACTTGTGAAAATGTTTGCAACCTATTATTTGGTAGGAACATACTCCAGTTTGACTTCTTTCTCATTCAATTTCTCCCTCAAGAAGTGAAACTTGATTGATATATGCTTGGTCTTAGAGTGTAGCACCAGATTATTTGATATGTAAATAGCACTTGATTTGTCATAGTATATGGCAATAGATTCATCATATACTACTCTGATATCTTTCAACATCTACTTCATCTACATCACTTGAGTATAGTTATTTGTAGCAACAATATACTCTACCTCAACAATAGATAGAGAAATGGAATTATGCTTTTTGCTCAACCAAGACACTAGCTTCTTCCCTAGGAATAAGGCACCACCACTAGTACTCTTCCTATCATCAACATATCCTACCCAATTTGCATTAGTATATGCATTCTGTAAGAATTGGCTATGAAGGTAGCCACCCAATATCTAGAGGCCTAAGAGAAAGCACAAACAAAAGAGAGATAGAAACAAGATGACAAGAATAAATTGTATTCAATGTCAATAATATGAGAGGATTGAATGGTACAAATGTACATAGGAGACCCCTTGGTTATATAGCCAAGGTGAGAACATAGGAGGGCATAAGATTATGACAAGTGTCGTAATCTTATGACATGAGACAACAATGAAAAGTTATCACTCCACCTAAAGTGGAAAGGGATAATGTGATAATCTTCACAAAAGGTGGATCACCCACAAAAGGTGGAGAGATGATCACATGATGTGTACACAAAAGGTGGAAGTGATGAGGTAATGACATGTCAAGTCCACAAAAGTGGAAAATCTCCAACAACCTCCTATGTGGTCCCTAAGTAAACTTAACTAAGGTATAATCATGACCTAGGACAAGGTACAAGACATATAATTACACCAACACCCCCCCTTAAGTGCAACTTAGGGAGAATGTACACAAAAGAAAACAATGCAAGATGGGTCCTGACTACTAGGCCATGTTAGGTACCCATGTACAAATGAAATGCAATCTCTCACAAGTGGAGTAAAGATAGAAAAACCCAGTGGGAAAAAAACTACCCCCCAAAAGAGAGATGAGATACAAAATCCTATGAACATGGCATGAGAAAGAAAAAACCCCATGTGAGGAAAAATTCCCCCCCATATAAGAGAAGAAGAGAGACAAGGTAGCCCCCCCTCAATGTACAATGATCACCCATGGAAGATGCTCGAGAAGGAATGAAGAAGCTACTCCAAAACTGTTGAACAACATTCCTCCCCTTAGGAAGAAACAATACCAAAGGTGCATGAATGAAGTCTCCCCAATCCACAAGTGAAGAAGGAAGAACCCTCAAAATGTAAGAAGTCTCTAAAATCTGCTCAAAGTTCCCTGTGTTGATGCTAAAAGATGCCTTTCCCAAACTATGTGAAGGTGCAATAGTGTAGTCACTTCCTGGAACCTATGAGAAACCCTTTGCAACAACACTCTCATCTGCTGAAAAAGACAACTCAAGATCTAGCGAGGATGCAGGTAGAACATACTCCAAAGACGATGTCTCCTCAAGAGAGAAAGTGGCCTCCTCTAACTGTTGTACATATGCATCCACAATCACATCAACCTCAAAAGATTGATCATGTAGAGGAGGGTCAGAATGTTCCCTCGCAACAATTGAAGAAGAAACACCTTCATCAAAGAGAAGATGTAAGTAATCAAGTGTGTCTCCCAAATCTGCAATGTAGGATTCCACAAACAAATTTCCAATGTCTGTCAAGTAGTCATCCCATGAAGTTGTTGTTGGAAGACAAGGTATACACGGTTGTACTAAATCACAAGGCACTAAAACTATCAGAACACAAGTATCATCAAGTACATTAGTCAATGTAGAAGATGGAGCATCAACAATAGGTTCAAGAACCTCAGGACTAGAGAGCACTCCAAGATTCAAGTAACCATACTCAATCTCCTCAAGTGTGTCCACACTAGGGTGAACTGAATCATCAATAGGAGCAAAATATGAGAAGGTGTAGAACCAAGAATGATGATCAACCTCCCCAACTGCAACAAGAGCCCTGCTATGCAAATCTCGAACAATGACAGAATCTGGTGTGAACTCTACACTTTTTCCTATACCACTACGTGTAATCTGATAGATGGAAATGATGTTTCTTGACAAAGTAGGCACACATAGAACATCATTAAATGCTCCACCTTCAATGTCAATAGACCCCTTCCCACAAACTGCCAAAGATGTGTTGTTGGCCATCAAAATGGGTGGTGATGAACAAGAATCAAATGAAGAGAACATATCCTTCGATGAAGTCATATGATGTGAAGCTCCTGAATCAAGGATCCACCTATCTGAATTGGAATCTGCAAAAGCAAGAAATGTTTGCCCCTTATGTTTCTCATGTTGAGATGAAGAAGAAGGAGATGAGCTTGATGTTGTTGCCATGAGATTTCTTCCTTTTCCCTTAGAAGAAGAGGAAGGAGATGAGTCCTCCTGATATGCAACTAGCAAGTTGATGTTGTTCTTCTTAAGGATATGTTTCAACTCATCAATTTGCTTAACATGACAACAATGCTCCTCATGACCAAACTTTTAGCAATATGCACATGTTGGTTGCTCCCTCTTGCTTGAATTGTTGTACTTCTTTGAAGAAGATGAATTTGAGCTTTATTGTGGAGGAGTTGATTGTTGGTTCTCTCCTTGTGGCTTTGGTGAAGATTGCTTCTGCTTCTTATTGTAACCCTTTCCTTGAGTCCCTTGATTCCCTTGATTAGCCACCAAAGCTTTGGACTTTGAAGACTTGAGAATCCCCATGCTTATCAACTTTGCTTGCTCTAACATCAACATTTTTGTAAAAGCATCAAATGATGGCAGAGCAAAAGAACTACCAACTATCAAGTGATGGGTTTGGAAGCTAGAAACAAATGCTGCATATTCTGATGGAAACTTTCCCAACAAATTATAGACCAACTGTGCATCCTTCTTATCAATGCCACAATCCTTAAGCTGTACTCTTAGCTCATTTGCCTTAGTGATATAATCTTGGATTGTATCAAAATTCTTAGGATCTAACATTGTGAGATCATTGTCAAGCTGATAACCTCTAATCTCATCAACTTGGCCATATAATTGGCCAAACTTGCCCCAAGCTTCTTTAATTGTTTTACACTTATCAATTTGAAAGATTAGATCTTTTGATACATATTTCCTTAATGTTCCAAGAGCCATAGTATTTTTAGTGAGCCAATCCAAATGAGCAATAGGATTAGCTTGAGGATCAGATGGTGCAACAACAGTTCCATCAATACAATGAGTTAATCCTTTTTCCATTAACTTACTCCATGCATCAATTTTCCAAGAAGCATAATTATGTGGAGTTAACAAAGGAAACTTAGGAGAACCCATAGCAGAAAAATGAAAGAGAACAAGATAGAGAGAGAGGCACAATCACTCAAGACACCCCTCCAAATTCACTCAATCAAAGAACCCCCCCCCAAAAATAGATGATTTGGCACTTTATAATTAGTGCGTGTACAATGGCCACTTGCAAGCCAAGCAAAGTGGGCTTCTAATTTTCAATGTTTTACAACAGCCTTAAGTAGGCTACAACAGACTCAAATGAGTGATATAAAAGACCAAACTGAGATCTTATCTTTACAAATGCCAAAATAGGCCAAAAATGACCAAGTACTGAAAGTATAATTTCTGATCATAATTACTACAAACTGATAGCACCACTGTGAAGTTCAAAAAAAATAATGCACTTTCAAAAAAAATGGCACATGAAAAGGAGTTCGTATGAGCCTGAACGGAGCCCTGAAAGTTGCAAAAATGGTGACAATCGAGCAACACCTGAGACAAATCCATTTTTTTGGAAAATCCATGCATCAAAATCAAAAAATAATTGCACCACTATGATGTACATGAAAAATTAGCCCAGATCAAAAAAAATTGCACCAAAAAAGGCCTCCAAATGACCAAGATATGAGCCTTTGAAGATGAACTGCAAAATCAAAAACTCAATCCATGAGGGGGTCTAAAATTTTCAAAAGATGCTGATGCAGGGCTGACATTAGTAGTCTATGGAATTAAATTTGATGGCTCTATACCCGTCGTGCGCTGCAATAAGTTAAATTTGAGGGCCATATGAACATCACCGTCGCTGTCACCGTTGCCGTCGCCGTTGCCTTTGCCGTGGAAAAATGATGGAATATTCTTTATGCCAGAATATGCTCACAAGTGCCAAAAATTTCACGATTGACAGAATATTCTCTGAATTTGACGAAATTTTTGTGATTGCCGGATTTTAATTGAAATCCCGGCCGTCGGCAGGCGCTGGAGGAAGGGGGCCCGCGTTGGCTACTAAGCCAGTGGCCTCTTGCCACATGGCACAGTGTGGGTGCCGCATACTATGCGGTACTCTGCAGACTACGTAGGTACTGCGTAGTATAGCGCTTTAAAAAAACTTTTATTTTGTTTCTGATTTTTATAAAAACTTTTACATAAGTAAAAAACTGCAAATAAAAAAATTTGAATGAAAATAATTCACAGAAAAATATATATATATTTTTTTTCAGAAAATAAAATCGTACCGACGCAATGATGGCTGGGCCATATGGCTCGGCCAGTAAAAAAATTTGCCTCGTCAGACAACTTGCTCTGATTTGGATGAATTGGCAGTTGATTTATAGGTTCTTGACCCTTCTGAACGCGATGGCGAGGTCCTTTTTGGCTGAAAATGCTCCAAAGTGGTAGCTATCTCCTGGATATGGCAACCACCTTCAATCTTCAATCCTTTGTAGATTTGGCCTTTGATGTCCAACTGAGACAAAACAAAAGGAAAATCTGACTATCTCGGACACTCCGGACGCAATGGTGAGCTTAGATCTGATGCAATAGCTCCCAAAATACACCTACCACACAAGGCCAAAAATGGAACCCTCCAAAAATCTCTCCAAAAGACTAACTAAAGGCACTCTAAAAGCTCTGATACCATGTAAGAATTGGCTATGAAGGTAGCCACCCAAGATCTAGAGGCCTAATAGAAAGCACAAACAAAAGAGAGATAGAAACAAGATGACAAGAATAAACTGTATTCAATGTCAATAATATGAGGGGATTGAATGGTACAAATGTACATAGGAGAGCCATTGGTTATATAGCCAAGGTGAGAACATAGGAGGGCATAAGATTATGACAAGTGTCGTAATCTTATGACATGAGACAACAATGAAAAGTTATCACTCCACCTAAAGTGGAAAGGGATAATGTGATAATCTTCACAAAAGGTGGATCTCCCACAAAAAGTGGAGAGATGATCACATGATGTGTCCACAAAAGGTGGAAGTGATGAGATAACAACATGTCAAGTCCACCAAAAGTGGAAAATCTCCAACAACCTCCTATGTGGTCCCTAAGTAAACTTAACTAAGGTGTAATCATGACCTAGGATAAGGTACAAGACATATAATTACACCAACACATTTAAAGTAAGATCATCATCCTTAGGATACCAAAGTCCAAATTCAACTATTCCTTTTAGATATTTGAAGATTCTCTTTACTACAGTCACATGAGATTCTTTCAAATTAGCCTAAAATCTAGCAACTATACATACAACATTCATAATGTCTAATTTGGTTTGAGTTAAATAGAGCAATCCGGCAATCATTGACCTATATCTTGTTTTATTTTCCTTAGGAGAATCATCATTTTGAGTTAACGTGCATCTAGTCACCATGGGAGTACCAATAGGTTTTGAGTCTTCCATGCCAAACTTCTTCAACAACTCTCACATATTTGGACTGAGATATGAAAATTCCATTGTTTAATTAAGTAACTTGTAATCCTAGAAATAACTTCATCTCTCCAATCATGCTCATTTCAAATTCACTCTTCATTTCATTAGCAAACTTCATACATAGATTGTCATTTCCTCTAAAAATAATGTCATCAACAATGACTTGAATAATCAACTCTTTGTCATGATCCAACTTGAAATACAAGTTGTTGTCAGCAGTACCTTTATTGAATCCAAGATTTAATAAGTATTTGTCTAGTCTAGCATACCAGGCTCTGGGGGCTTGCTTGAGTCCATAAAGAGCTTTCTTCAAGCAGCAAACCATGTCTTCCTTAACAGTCAGTTGAAATCCATCCGACTGTTCAATGTATACTTCTTCTAGCTCACCATTCAAAAAACTTGACTTTACATCCATTTGATAGACTTTATAGTTCTTATATGTAGGATAAGCAAGAAATAATTTAACAGCTTCAATTCTAGCAACAGGGGAAAAGGTTTCTTCAAAATCAATACCTTCCATTTGTGAATACCCTTTACATACTAGTCTTGCTTTATTTCGGACCACTTCACCTTGTTCATTTAGCTTATTCCGAAAGACCCATTTAGTACCAATCACATTTTTTTCTTCAGGTCTGGGAACAAGTATCCATGTATAATTATTTTCAATCTGCATCAACTCTTCTTTCATAGCTTCCATCCAGTGTTCATCATTGCAAGCTTCATTGGAATATTTAGGCTCAATCTTAGATATCAGACAATACTCTTCTGCAATATTTCTTCTAGTTTGCACACCTTTAATCTTATCTCCTATAATTTTATTTTCAGAATGATTTAGCTTCACATACCTTGGAACTTTGGGACTCTCTCAAGATTTTGGTTCTTCTGTTCTTTCTTCTTCACTTGCACTTGTTTCTCCTTCTTGACTTACTTGATTTATAGGAACAAATTGAAGTTTTTTTACTAGAACATATGGCACAATTTGAAGTTGATTCTATGTCTGAACATTCTTCCCTTTTTTTGTGTTGTCTTCTTGTTCATATGAATCATATCCACAATATCTATATGATCTAGTAGAATCCTCATCAACTCTAACATTTGCACTCTCAACCATTTTTCTTAATCTTCTATTATAGCACCGGTAGGCCTTGCTTTTAGTAGAGTAACCTAGAAAGATTCCTTCATCGCTTCTTGCATCAAACTTGCCTATATTCTCATCTCTCTTGATATAACACTTGCTTCCAAAGATCTTGAAATATCTAACAGTAGGCTTATAACCAAACAATAGTTCAAAAGGAGTCTTACCAGAATTACTATTGACATTTACCTAGTTCAAAGTGTACACAGTAGTGCTTACAACTTCACTCCAATAGATGTGAGGCACATTTCCTTCTATCATCATTGTTCTAGCAGCATCCAGAATTGTTCTATTCTTTCTTTCTGCAACTCCATTCTGTTGAGGGGTTCAAGGAGAAGATAATTTTCTTCTGGTTCCATGCTCTTCACAAGAAGAATTAAACTCCCTGGAGGTGAATTCACCACCTCTGTTTGACCTTAAGCATTTAATTTTTTGAACTTTCTCATTTTCTTCCATGGCCTTGAAACTTTTGAACTTTTCTAATGCTTCACATTTTTCTCTTAAGAAAGCAACCCATATCATCCTATAATAATCATCAATAAGTAGCATAAAGTACCTTTCTCCATGAAGACTTCTAACTCTAGAGGGACCAGATAGATTAGTATGTACCAGCTCCAGTAATCCATTTGTATGATGTTGTTTGCTTCAAAAAGAAACTCTAGTATGTTTTCCCATCTAACACTCCTTGAAAATTGTGTTAGCAGGCTTTACTAGCTTAGGTAGATCTCTTATTGCTTGAGTGGAACTTACTTTGACAATGTTATCAAAATTCACATGACATAGCCTCCTATGCCATAACTAGCTTTCATCTACTTGAGAAATTAAACAACTTTCACTAGCAACATTTTGGTGAAAAATATTACCTTATGTCTTTTTACCTGAAGAAATTACTTTTCCAGATCTTCCAAGTATCCTACATCTTCCATCTTTCCAACACTCACCAAGTTGTGCTTCAAGCCTTCAACATAAAGAATTTCATTAGTGTTATGCTTACCACCAAGACAAATAGATCCTCTACCATGAATCACACCAACATTGTTATCTCCAAATATTACAACCCCGTCATACTTCTCAAGACTTACAAATTTTCTTTTGTCACCAGTCATATGATGTGAGCATCCTCTGTCAATAACCCACTCATCTTTTTCTTCAATTCGGGTTGCAAGAGCTTTCTCAACTTTAGCAGATTCAATAGCCACCAGAACATTTTCCTTGATAGTAGGGAACACCCATTCATCTTCATTTCCATTATCTTTATCAGACTCATCATCAGTCACTCCTTCAGCATAGTAACATTTCTTTTGGAATCTAGATTTGTTAGGATTGGATCTAGGAACTCTTTCAGGACACCTTGATGCAAAATGACCTATTTTACTACAAGAAAAACATTTAATAGGAAAAGCTCCTTTACACTTACCTTGTCCTCTACCTTCTTTCTTCACAATTAGTGCTACCAACTCTTCTACCTCTCTTTCTTCATCTTCAAGCTATTTCATTTCTTCCTCATACTTGAATGACTTTCTGGAACACTCTCTTGGATCATATCTTTGTGTGTTTCTTCTGGATATAGTATCCTTAAATGCAATTTCATTCTTAGGAATAGATTCACCAAATTCACTCAACTCAAAGGCAACAAGTTTACCCATTAGTGTATCTCTTGTCATATTAGTCAATGATTTGGTTTCTTCAATAGCATGAGCCTTTTATTTGTAAGAGGGAGGCAATGATCTGAGCACTTTAGCTACAATTTCTTCCTCATCCAAGGTACCACCGACACATCTAATACCCATCACTAGTTCATTTATTCTTTGCATAAAAGAAGAAATATTTTCATCTTCACCCATTTTCAAATTTTCATACTTGTCTTTCAAACTTTGTAACTTAGCCATATTCACATGTACATCTCCTTCATACAAAGTTTCCAACTTCATCCAAATCTCATGAGTTGTCTTCAGACCTATCACATTTGGCATTTCTAAATCTATCAGAGCACTCAGTAAAGCTTCCATATCCCTAACATTATTCTCAGCATCTTTAATCTCATCAGCAATGGAAGGACCATTCTAAGGAATAACATATAGATTCTTTGTAATCTTCTAGAAGGGTTCTCCAATACACCTCAAATGACACTCCATCCTATATTTCCACAATGAGTAGTTTGTTCCATCAAATCTAGGGTTGTCCTTGTATGATGCCATCTCAGATCACCTTAAGCTTTTAAACTTCTTCAAAGGAACCTACTCTAATACCAATTGTTGGTAAAACAAGGACAAACAAATGAGAGGGGGGGTGAATTAGTTGTCATAGAATATTTAAACTTTTCAAACTTAACTTAATCTTAGATCTAATGAATGAATAATAAACCATTTATAATCAACACATTAGAAACACAAAGAACACCAATATTTTTTTACGTGGAAACCCTGTTAGGGGAAAAACCACAGTGGATGTTAGTCCACAATCTTATACCCTACTAAAAGTATAATGAGAATAATAATGGGAATGCACATGCATTCAGGCACACTACCTAGAGCTCACTACTCAAATACAAGAGGGTTCACTACCCAACAGTAATTTGGATTAGATCCACAGGGTGTGAACTAAGAAAATAACTTCTACACAAGCCTAATTATAGATCTAGTTAAGCACATAAAACCTTCTTCACGCTTTTCTCAACCTTCTTCTCACTCTGCTCTACAATCAAATGAATAGATCAATATTCACACACTTTCTCTTCTTTGGCTTTTCCTCTCTTTCACACACCCACACTTTGCTCACACAACCACTCTTATATATCTACAGTATGAAATCCATCAACAACCTAGTCGGCCAGAAATATAAAACATATTTACAATGTCGGCCCAAATTTACAAATAAATTTTCAATGTGGATCAAACACTATCGGCTAATATTATGATGCGACCTAAAACAATATCTTCGAGCACACCAAACATTCAAATTTTAATCTTCAAGCATCTGCAATACATTACAACCATCATGTTGGACAAGAACATGAAAACCCGAACATACCAAGAAAAATATTTGACCACGAGCACTCCGATCAATGTAGACATACAACAAGGATAGAGAATGATCTAGAATCATCTAAAAACAATCATAACTAATAGAGAATCATCCACAATAACATAAATTATCAAAATCACATAAACTTCAATCAGGAACACTGACAAAACCCACATAAATACTGTCAGAACACAACTATTCATAGCACGATCAAATCTTCATGCGTACCTCTGAAAATTATGGTAGATGAACTAGTTACTCCCAGAAATAAACCCTTTAGTCCACAACAATTGATCTTTAACGTATAGAACAAAATACCTTCATGACCTTCACTATTCCACTGGCAGCCTGCAACTCTTCCTTTAACAATTTTCTCAATATCCTCGACATATACAACCTTCAATACAATAATGCTAACAGTGTTGACATCAATGACAACTACTTATTAGAAACACAACAACAACATCCAATACAAAATAGGAGAAAGAAACCCCCATGGAGATCAAAGATATGTTGAAGAATGAAGCACAAAAACCATTCCTTGGTAAGTTTTCAATTATTTTAGATGAAATTTTAGACCATTTGAAACATGCAAGAGATATTTTACAAGACTTAAAGGAATATAAGTTGATGGTTAACCTTAAGAGGTCTATTTTTATGAAATAAAAGTTAGAAAGAAGCACTAAGAGGTGCAAAGGGAACACTGATTTAAAAGGGAGAAAGCAAGAATTTTATCTTCCACCAATCTTTAATGTGGCTGATTTATATCATTTTCATGAAGAGGATGCTAGTGTAAAAAGGGTGTTTCTTCATATTTTCATGAAATTAAGCAATGGGGAAAAAAAATACTAGAGAAGAAAGAAGAGGAAATTGATGAAGTAATAGACTTTAGGATAGTTAGGAATACATGAGACAAAGAATATAAGGAGTACTTGGTCAAATGGAATGGAAAGAAGATGGAAGAGGCAACATGGGTAGCAACTTTAGAGCTTCAGAGGCTTGGAATCCCAAGTCTAGATTAATTTTCATGAGTCTACACTCATGAAACATTCTTTCTTACCCAAGTTGTTTGATGCAGGAGCATTTGAGTGCACGAGCAATCCTACACACCCAAAAATATTTATCTTTTTTCTTTTTATTTTTTGGCTTGTTGGTTGTGTTTTGGAGGCATGTTTTTTAATATCATTATTCTCCTAGCTCCTTGAAATTGGATTCAATTAAATTAAATTTTAATTTAATTCAAGTTGGAGAGGAAGGTGTTGGAAAGTGATATTTATTGAATTTTGGGAGTTACACAAAATCCCATTCCTTGGAAGGAGGAGGGCATTCCTAGAATGTGTAACTCCTCATTGCATTCAAAAATTAGCATAGAATAGGGAGTGGAGCAATCTAGGTTGTGGAAGGAGATAGTGATTAATAAAATTTAAAAATAACAATTTAATGCCAATCATAATTGAATGAGGTGAAAATGGCCATGCCTAGGAGAGGAAAGGGGGAAGTGAATGCAACTGTAGCTAAGGAAAAACCAACACCCATCTTTGGGAGAAGGACTTAGCAAGTGAAAGAAGGAAAAATCACAAGTTTTGAAGAGGAATTTTACCTGTGAAGCTAAGGAGGGACACCCAGGAGTGAAGTTGGGGATATTTGAAGTGATTTTTTTGTTGCTATAGTTGTATTGTCTCTTGTAGTAGATAATTTCATGTTAGAGGCAAAAATCATTCATGCAGATATTTTCTTGTTCATTTTTTAGTTCAAGAAACTATTATTGCAAGCTCTTAGAAGATTTTATTAATAAAATCATAAAGTTACTCTTTAATTTCTTGTCAATTCTTGTGCTAGAGAATTTTTTTTGAACTCACAAATATTTCATTTTATTCTCAAAATATTGTTTTTCCTATTATTGAGTGAAGGAGCTACAACAACCAACAATCCATTAGGATTCTTAGTTTTTGATCTGCATCAATCTCCCTCCCCCTCTCCCTCTCCCTCTTCCTTTCTCTCCCTATCTATATCTCACTATCTCTCCTCTTCATATCCTTTATCTCTCCCTCTATTTGGGTTCACATTTGAGGTTCAAACTTTAATCTAAGCTATTCAATATTTAATATTTGCATTCAATTTTCATATTAGGATTTTATTTCAAGGTTTCTCATTTCTAGCTACTTTATCCAAGGTTTAGCATTCATAATTTGGTATTTAGGGAGTGGTTTTCATTATTTTGGACATGGGTACTTAATTTAATATTTCATAGAGAAATAATTATTATGGATAAAATTCACTTCTTGTAATAACTCTCCTAACACACCTCAATTATAGTGATTTAAATTGTATAGTTGATTACAATAATCTAGGTGTTAATTAAAGTTATTATGATTGTCTACATATAATCTTATATTCTTTTCAATTTTCATACAAGGACTATTTCTTGGTTTTTGTGTGTTGTCTCTTTCTAAATGGATGGAAAAAGTCTCATTATTGATATGTGTTTATTTATTAGTTCAAAATTTTCTATTTACTATCCTAAATTATTTATTTACCATTAAAATAATTAATAAATATGTGGTTTGAATTTTTTTGTAACCAATTTTGCATCCATCAATTAGTAGGCATCATGGCACCAAGATACCACTTTTTGAGGATCCCCCACATATAGATTGTATAGATAATATAGTTTGACTCATTGCAACCAATTTTTAATTATTAATTAGTTATGTGACACATATATTATGGAAACACACCAAAACATTAGATAAATTATATTTACTACAATTTTACTTAAGTAAAGATTCATATATATAGTAAAAAAAATGCTAAACAAAGAGAGGAAGATAGAGAGAGATAGGGGAAGAGAGAGGAATAGAGTAATATGGAGGCACAGAGTTAGGGAGAGAGGGAGAGAGAGAAATAGAGATGGAAAGAGGGAGAGAGAGAGAGAAAGATATAGATAGAGAGATATGAATAGACAAAGAGAGATATAGGGAGAGAGAGAGGGGGGGTAAATTCTAGGGTTTAGGGCCAAGGTTACAATATAATTTAACTTTTATTAGTCAACATTTAAACTTATGGCATTGAACTAATATAATCAACACATATAGGTGGATGATTTAATTATAATAGAGGTTTTTTTAATTTCCCACACATCTTGATACTTTGAGTATAAATCAAATTGATAAAGTCTCTTGATAGAATTTAGACAAAAAAATTATGCCCATCTTTAGCAAGACTATTCTCTCAAGTTCTGTCACATAGGAATGTTTTATCTAAGCCTACACATGGACATCAAAAACACCTATAAAAATCCATCTTACATTTTTAACTCTAAATATTTTTATTGTATTGATGATAAATGCAATGTTGGAAAATTACTCAATTTGGTTCAATGAAGGGTGCTAGAAAGTAGTATTATATAATTTGCACCTCACAAAACCAAATTGACCACACCAAAATATCAAGGTGACTGATTTGCTATTAATGTATGTATTTATTTTCTTCCCACATATATTGGTCCTTTTGGGCTACATTGGATTTGTGAAAAATATTAAGAGACCTAATATGCAAAAGTAGGTCAAACAATAATCTAGTAGTTGATTCCACCAATTTATTGAAAATATGCTAGATGTCTCTTAAGCACAACATCAAAACATGGTACCTAGAAATATCTAATAAAATCCTATATGTATACATCAATTTCACCTACAAAAACCTATCTCATTTTTTCTAAACTTGAAATACTTTTCCTATAATGATCATGAATGCAATCTTGTAAAATAATTCAACTTGGTTTAGTGAAAGGATACTAGGAGCGATATTTTTCATTTTATACCTCATGGTATAGAACCAACAACAACCACATGTCTAGGTGGTTGGTTTATTAATATTGGAGGTTTCTTTTTGCTTCCAACACATCTTGATCTTTTTAGGTTGCATCAAGTTTAGAAGTCCCATTTGGAAGAGGTGATCTAAGGGTTGGGGATGTTTGGAATGAAGGGTCATATTTTGGCACCATGTTTGGTGCATTAGACCTCTTCACATCTCTATAAAATCAGGTTTTATATGTATAAATTATGATTAGCAATAGTTGAATGTAGAGTTTCATTGTAGGAACAAGGACAAGTTGAGACACAAAGAATTTTTTCAAAGGTGCATAGGTGTTGCCATGTTGGAGGAAAAGAGGAGAATGGAAGTGAATGTGTTTTAATCGAGCATTTATTTGAAGATAATGTAAACTTGGCCTCTCTTCTTGGTAGATTCTTTTCCCTCAAGGGTCTCTCCATGGAAATAA
Source organism: Sequoia sempervirens (assembly GCA_007258455.2). Lineage (NCBI taxonomy): Eukaryota > Viridiplantae > Streptophyta > Pinopsida > Cupressales > Cupressaceae > Sequoia > Sequoia sempervirens. Next base: position 445,120,344 of record VDFB02000003.1, on the reverse strand, counting down.
TATATATTATGTGATGCTCTTGTGTTGTTGATTTGTGCCTCATTACTGCTATCTTATGATGAAGCTATTCTTTATACATTGTTTTTATAAGTGCACATAAGCTAGTGTTTATAAGCATGTTATGTTGGATAATTTTTGGTATCATAAAGTAGATGGATCTAATCATGGTATTTCCATATTAAGGAAACTTAATTTTCATATTTAGATATAAGTTTAAAATTTTCATTTTGTTTTAGTCAAACCTTGTATCTCATCCATTGAAGTCATATTTGGACAGCGATTGAATTTTCCAAAAAATGTTAAATTAGAGCCTATTTATTTCTCATCACCTATCTCATTTTTTTTCAACCCCATGGAAACATATGCAATCTTGGGAAATGCCTCATTTTTATTTAGTGTGATATTATTAATAGTGATATATTTTATTCTAAACCTCAAGGGATTGAATGAGCATGATGTCAATACATCTATATATGTTGTTGAATGATAATTAAGTTGCCAGTTTTATGACTAGGAGTCTCAATCCTTTTAGGCTACATAGATCTAGAAAGGTATCATAAGAGCACTAAGAGAAAAAAAATTCTAAACTCTAATGAACTATTTTTATCACAAACCATGGTACCTAGGAATGTTTTATTTGTACCCAAAAGTGGATTTTGATTCAATATATGATAAACTATCTCATTTTTTTTTCAACTCCAAATCATTTGACCATGGTGAGAATGATGAAATCCTACAAAATAATTAAATTATGCTCAATATAAGGGTGGAATGGGTGGTATGTTTATTCTACACCTCATGAGACTAAATCAATGGTGAAAGAGTTGCATTCATCTAATTAATACTTTGGATAATATTACATATTCATTGACAAAGCTAGTGAACTTAGATAAGTTCTCCTAGAGAAAAAAGGCCATGAGCCATGATACTTGTACTTAATTTTACTAAACATATTCTCGTGAATGTCTTTGCAATGTATAATGTCAAGTGGGAGAATGTTAGGATTAAGGTGTCATTTACCTTTCAATTCTATGTATTGTTCATGTGTCTCAAACACTTTTGGAATGTGCCGTCAGATGCATAAGGTGTAACTAAAAATTATTTTATAATTTAAATTCTCTCATAATCTTGACATTATTTTTCATATGCCTTCATGAAGGAGGTGGAGTTGGTAACAATAGTCACAAAATTATGTTTAGAAAATATCTCAACTTGGGTATCAAAACTAAGTAGTGGAGCATTTTAAGTGTTATTCCAATGGGTCCCATATGAGTTGGGTGATTAATTTAGATGCCCACCTTGTGATATTGATCATTACAAAGCAGTTACAAGTCAAATATGTATCCATTATTAGTAATGAGGTTATTTTTCTATTCATGGTTCATTGGGAGTTAAATATTTATTATTCTCAAATTAGCTCTTCAATTTGGATGTGGGATTTTTTGCATTTTATCATGGTTTGATGGTACATTGTTTTGAAAAACCAATTATTATATTACTCTCTCATTTTTTTATAAATTGGAGGCATGAAATAGTAGTTTTATGAGACTACTTTATAGGTACATAGGTGCTACCATAATGTTTTTAGAGTTTAGATTCTTAGTGTGTGGTTGTATCTCTTCTTTGAAGACTAATACATACTTATCTTCTCTCACATGTGTGGAGGATTTTCTTAAAGAGTTTCTACATTTAAATCCTATGTTATCTATGGTTTATTGATTTATCTCTTATTATTGATTTTACAATTAGATAATTTACTTGTCATATGGCAATCCTTTTTAATTAAACAAATTTCAAATTTGCATAGACTTTCAATAAAAATTAATATAATAGTTTCATCTTGATAATCAACACTCATGAAGTGAATGATTCAAGAGGTGTGGTTCACATCAATGATAATGTTCTCACTCACTAGACTCTTGAAGTTCAAGAAGATGATAGTAAATTTATTTTTTTATCACTTGATTAGATTCTTCCATGAGAGTAGTAGTTAGATTTTAGCCATTAATCAAGGATGTAGTGAAATGTAATGTTCTAAGCCTATGTCATCATCACTTTTGGGTGAGCTATATTTAAAATATCATAAGTCCTTACACTATTCTACATTTAGTTGGTGATAATTCCTTCCAGTTCTCAATATCCCACAATACTTGGGCCTAAAACTAGTATTCAATGTTGAAATCCTTAGGCCATATTTTCTCCTCTTTTGGATCCAACCACAATCCAACATCTTATAAAATTGGACTCCTCACATTCACATCTAGATGCAAAGGATGACATCATTGACACCATTGTCACACATATCCATCATGGTGCCTATTAACTATTTTAGGTAGTCAAAACCAAGTAATTTGTTAATTAGATTAAGTGGTACAACCTCTAGCAATTTCATATGCATTTTCTTTAGCTCATTATCAATGTAATAGGGGTCATCACTCCTCTAAGGGAATGAACAAGATAAGTGTAATCTCACACATTGGTCAATTTCATTACTACGTAATATTACTCACATGGATAATGTAGCCTTGCACATGGTTGCACATGCTTGTGCCAAGTCAAATTGTATGTGTGTGTGGCATGGGACATGATATAACACCATACAAGTTTGAAATTTGGTGGCATCTCGCACACATGCATCATACATCCAAACCTATTGGACATCATGAACATTCAACATTTACATAAAGCCTACGTAGCAGTCTAGTTGTACTATGATATACAAATAAATGCATTGTAGATGAGTTGAAGGTAGAAATAAATCCTTATATTTACATCAAAACCTTTTATATATATTCCCGAGCAATCGTTTTTTAATAGAAGAAGTGTATCTATCAAAATCCTTTTATGTATTAAATTTGTATTTAGTTTGTATTTATGTTTTCTATTTACAAATTATATTATCTTATGCATTACCAACCAATACACAATACTGTCCCCTAAAAAATTGAGATGCAAATCAACCAAGATAACATATTTGAATAAAAATCCAAAATAACTATAAAACAAGTGAAAAAAAGTGAAACATACACATTTCTCCTCTACAATTTACTGAAGTTCTACATATAGAAATTCACTTTCCATTCATATTTAAGAAAGGGTGCTTATAAATTATTTACGGACTTTGACTCTTAACATTTTAAAGACCAAAGGGAAAATCCTATTAATTTTGTTTGTTGTCAAGATCAAGAAGCATAAGTGTAATCTATAATTGCTAGTATGCATTTCTATGTTATATGTATCTATCCAACATGTTAAATACACATTTAATTATAAATAACAATTAACTAAAATTTAAAAACTATTAAATTTTAATTATGTCAAGAAACATTCTACAATGTCAACATGGAGTCTTATGTTATGACTGTATCCATAAAATACCTTTACATTATGTTTCCTCATCTTGATGATGGATTACTAAGCGTAATTCAAACAAATCAAATATCAAGAACATGAAATAATTCATATTTAACATTAAAAAATAAAATAACTTTTCAAATAAATAATATAATAAAATAAAATAATTTTTAAATAAAAATAAAAATTTATGTATCCATGAAAAAAATTATTCTAAAGTAAAATAAAAGAACTTTAAAATCCTCAATAATTTAGATATTTAAACTAATTAATAAATACTTTTGATAAATTTATTGGATAGACATGTCTCATGATGATTGCACTTGGTAATCCTTGAATTTAATGGTTTTTTTAAATATTAAATTAAACAATAAACATACAACGTGGTAAGTACCTTTAATTGATGAATGCAATTACTTATTTTAGTTTTTTTTTTTTTTCAAAAAAACTTAAATTGATGGCTTACCAAACCATCTCCTTGCTTATCGGGAAGTACTTTTACTTTGGCGGTCAAGTACACATTTAATTGTTTATTTTTGTGGATTGCCTTTTCTTTTTCGAAGATAAAGAAGAAAGTTAAATGCATAAATAATTTTTAAGCTATCCCATATTTATTATAATTATTTGGGATCTTTCGCAGCTGGTATTCATTGGCTGATTTATAACTTTAGAATATTATAATCCAATATATTAAAAAATATACCCTTTTAGAATATTAAAAAAAGTTGGTATTTATAAAATTCACAATAATGCTCCTAATGTGGGGAGGTGTTCCTTAAAGAAATAGACTATACTATTTAGAAACAGTGATATGACACTTGTCACCATGACCTTAATTTGACTCGATTGGGTTTGGGCTACAGTAGAAGAAATGATGTCACATTAGGTTTTGTATGGTTGAATTTTTTCATTGTTTAAGCATTTTCTCTTTCTTGTTATAAAAGACTATGTGTAAACAAATGTATGATTGAATATATTTGGTAATAAAGTGGCATAAAAATATAGTTAAATCCAATGGAGTGTGATATGTGAATACTCCAAAGGGTATGATTTGCATTTCTTATAATATCTAACACTTTAGATCAAGTCTCATGGGAGTTAGGGACATGATAAGGGGATTCAAAAGTATTGCTAAATTAATTTGAAACAAAAATCAAGTCCGAATATGTGGGTTTGACTTCATATGATCATTAGGTTATGGTGTGCCATCGGAGGACCTTGAAAGAAAAGTTGTAGTGGTATTGGGAAGATGTTGGGGAGCAGCTAGAAAAAATTTAAAATATTTTTAAAAAATTACTAGGTATGTTGTTACCATGAGGGTTATCTTGGGGGGCAAAAGTGATGTCACTAGGAAGACTAAAGTGGTGAGAAGACAACCCTGCCCACACGAAACGTGTGGGATAAAAAAGTTTAACACAAGCCAAGGTCATTTGATTCGTGTATGTTTTTTTCTTTAGACAGAAAAAGTACATTAGAAAAATGAAATTATTGGTAAACGTTGGCATTGTAGAAGATTTGTTTATTTGCGTGGGAGGGGTGTTTCTTAAGCTTTCGTTTTCGTAGTTGTATAAAATAAAAAGAAAAATGAATAAATGTGAAAGCAGCGGGGGACACGTTGCATGAGTCGAGTTGGCCAAACACGTGACGTAGACAGTTATGGACGGTCGAGCCAAAGTTGACTTACGCCCCTGTGGTTTATCCTTTATATACACACAACATATACGAGACCTGGAGGGAAAATATACACAGGCTATATATACACAAACACACTCTGTATGCTGTCTCTTCTATTGACAGAACGTTTGCGGCCCTATGAGAAGCTTGTCCTTGAAACCACTGTGACAAGACCGATCAGTTATTGCTTAGTATAGTGTATGGAGGGGTGTACAGTGTAGGCAATTGGGCCTCCTTGAATAGACCTTTGGAGATTGATATATTTGCCAATTTGGCCCATTTTTTTGTGGGTGCTTGGAACAAGTATTGAAGAAAAGCAGTGCAGAGGGGTGGGATTAGTTGTTTCTTTATCTCTGTGGGTTAAGATGGGTCGTGCACCTTGTTGTGATAAGGATGGTCTCAAGAAAGGGCCATGGACTCCTGAGGAAGATCAGAAGCTTATGGATTACATTAAACGCCATGGCCATGGAAGCTGGCGTGCACTTCCTAAACATGCAGGTAACCATGGGGGAAAAATGGTTGCTTTTGCCCACAACAGTATCTATCTATTAATGTGCAAATCTAGGATCGAGTCCTTCCTTAGATTGTGTTGATTCAAGTCTTTGTGTACTAGTTTGTCACTGCAGATTGTCTCTTATGGTGTTTTCATGGTCTGGTTTTGGTCTGTGTATTAGGTTGCCACTGTAAATTGTCTTCATGGAAGCTTTTGTGACTTGATTTGGGCCTTTCTCTATTAGAATATTGTCTTCATGGAAGTTTGTTCTAATGTCATCGTTCAAGCTTTTGTCTTGATTTATGAAACAATCTGCCAAGTTTGTTCTAATGTCATGGTTCAAGCTTTATTGTTTTCATTTGAGGCCTTGTGTGTTAGGTTGTCATGGGAATGCAGTTGTCCAGTTGTTTCTGTGTCTTTATGTGTTAGGTTGTATTAGGTTATGCCTGCAGATTATCTGCATAACTGTCTTTAACATGTCATCATGAGATGGCTTTTCTTGGAAATTGTTTTTGGAGCTGCGTACAATGTCATCATAT
>VDFB02000003.1:444976180-445114184 GCA_007258455.2 Sequoia sempervirens | reverse complement strand
AGTGGGAAAGGAGCTACCATAGGGCAGAGATGTAAGATATTACAAGGCAATTCAGAATGTAAAGTAATCATTCAAAACATGATAAGCAAGATTAGAGAACTGCTGACAGTACTACTGTTCAGCCTACAATAAGCAATAGAATGCCTGCAAGATCAAGGAATTAGAGCTCTTCAAATTGCTGCAATAACAAAGATGTTTTCCATAAGGCCTTTAAAACTTCCTGATGCTAATCCAAGAAGAAATATGCAGATTTCTCAAATCTGATCTGACAGACTAGCAACATAAATATCATAACCAGCAACACAGATCCCTAGCAATATGCTCATAACTCTCTCATTTCTCACCCAAATGATCTCAAATATGATGCAATAGACCCTCAAAATGATGGCGCCTAACTTGGTAATAAGAAATGGCATCTAAAAGTGGTTATTAATTATTGACATGAATCCCAAGGCACTCCAGAAAGTACGACCTTCAAGGAATGACGAATTTGCATTATAAAATCATAAACTTCATATTAAAATCTGCAAATATTCATGAAGGGGCGCCTCTAATAGGGAAACACAATGAGACAATACCCAAAATGAGAATGTTTAAGATTTGAGACTTGTGAGCAGAAATATACATTCAGCAGTAATGACCAACAACTCTAGAATTGACAGGAAATGATAAAAATCAACTACGAAGGATAGGAAACCAACTATAACTGAAAGACAAATCAATAACACTCAAACCTCTCAACTAGTTGCTGTCTTTCAAGCAAGAAGAAAAGCCAAGCTAGGAGGCCTTCATTCCTCGAAGCAATCCCAAAGCCAATCCGACAGCATAACATTCCTGTAGACAAAAGATAATCCCAATGAGAATCAATGACTTCCTTTTATAATTTGAGAGGATCTTCCCGGAAGCTTTTGAAACCCTAATCTTCTTTTAGAACCAAACCCTAATCCTCCAATAGGTGGCGTCCCACTTTCCCAAGCAATACTTGACTTTTTATTATAAACTTTATCTCTTCCTTGAAGTTGGCGTCCAAACTCACTTTAGCAATATTTGACTTTAGAGATATTAAAATATTTCCTACATGTAGAAAATACCCTTCAAGGTCCCTTCTTTAAAACAATATTAATTTATGATGCTAGGACAAGGGATTATAATGTTAAATTATAACATTATAATATAAAATAGCTTATATCTCCATAAAGATGCATCAGGAGCCAAATTCAATCACATCATCTAAATTGATTGAAATAGAAGTCAACTAACCTGAAGTCAACCTGCCAACTTGCCAAAAATAGAATTTACTAAAAATAGTAAATTCATGAACTTGCTCAGAATGTCATGCAGAAACCACCAATGCGAAGCTCTCTGAAAACCCAGAAAGAATCCGCAATCCAAAATCAACAATTCCAAATGCAGATTTAGCAAAAAGACGAAAACATCCTCCAAGAAGTTTGGAAACCCTGATTCGAGCTTCTGCTAGCCGACAGCTCACCGGGAATAGGCCATCAATCACCGAAAGGTGCAGTGCTAAAAACGGGGACATTACAGTTTTAGTGTTATTTGCTTTCCTTTGTTTGCTGTTCGTATTCTAGCACTTAAATTCACCCTATTACACATTGATCCACCTTGACTTATAAATTATGACCTCTAGAATCTAAAACTCCCAAAGAAATTAAATTCTTTTTGAGTTCTGATATATGTCTTACCTCAGTTAATGTCCTCATAATACCATCAAACATTTTAATCTTAATACTCCCAATCCCAACAGTCTTACAAGAAACATTATTCCCATAAGAACAACATTGCCATCAATAGCTTGGTAAGAAGAAAATCAATTTTTATGTGGACACATGTGCTTAGAAGCACCGAAATCTAATAACCATTCCTCATGATACTGTAAATAATTACAAACAGATAAAACTTCATTAACTGTACTTGAACTTGTCTCAACCAGATTTGCTTCCTTTTAGGAGTCATCATTGTCTTCTTTCCTCTTTGAACAATATTTCTTGAGATGACCTGATTTATTGCAATACCAACATTTTCCCTTACCCTTTTTGCCTTTTGACCTAGATCTAGATGTACCTCCTGAATCTTCCCCTTTTTTGTGGATCGAACCCTAACCACCATTGCTTCTGATGTGGAGGTTTCTATGTAAAATTTCCTCCACACCTCTCCAGACAACAAAGATTTCACAACAAAATCAAATTCAAGGGTGTTAGTTGCGCTAAAGTTAATAGAAGTAACTAAGTGATTCCAGGATTTGAGCAAAAAACACAATAACGTAATTGCCTTGTCTTCATCTTCGATTTTTACACCTATATTAGCTAATTGACATATAAGAGTATTGAAAATATTTAAATGATCAACAATTTTTATACCTTCTTTCATTTGTAAACTATACAACTGCCTCTTCAAGTAGATCCAATTTGTCAAGGATTTTTTCATATAAAAACTTCATTTTACTCCATAAGCCTGCTATTGTTTCCTCTCCTACAATATTAAAAAAAAATCATTTCCTAAACACAACCGAATTGTGCTAAGAGCTCTTGTATCAAGATCCTCCCAATCCTCATCAGTCATATTTGTAGATTTCTTTGACTTTCCTACCAACGCTTTGTGCAATCCTTGTTGCACCAACAAATCACACATCTTGAGCTTTCATAGCTCAAAATTATTCTTCCCATTGAATTTCTCCACCTCGAACCTTGCATTCGAAACCTTTGCCATTTGATGCTACAAAACAAACACCAAATCCTAACACAAATGTTGCAAAATAATTGTTTTGATACCACTTGTTGTGCAAATATAAAATCCACAAATTTTAATAATATTGCAGCACAAATTAGTTGCAAAGAAATACATAAAAAAGTTAAATGGAATAATGGAATAATAGATAAGACAAATTTTCATGGTAAAACCTTAACAATATGCCAAGGAAACATCCACGGGGCAAAATATCGATATTCTTATTGCTTAGAGTGTTGGCATATGGAGTCTAATTAGGCTCAGAGGTTAAATTTTTCCCACTTTTATTGGCGCGGTTCCCCTCAAATTATTTAATGGGGGTTTGGGGGTAGCGCCCCCAAGACGGGGTCAAGGGGCAGGGCCCCTGGCGCGCTCCCTGTTGTGATATAGGGTAGAGTCAAGGGGCAACGCCCTCGCGGGGGCTTGGGGGCAGTGCCCCCGAAACCTCTCACGATTTTTATTATTTTATAAAGGCGCCGGGAGTTGATTTTTCTATTGGTTGACATAAAAAACCCTATTTTGTAACTGACATAAGTCTTGATAAAAGGCTAAGGGTTAGGGTTTCCATTGATATTGTATTGTAGCATTTGAATCGGTATTGAGTTGCAAAGATTACTGGTTGTAATTCATTCTATTTACTGGATAATAATATTGGACTCTCTGTTGGTGGATCTAGTTTGAGTTTGGGTGAACCAGGTTAAATATTGTCTTTCGCTGTTATTATTTTTGTGTTTTTCATTCCTCTGTTTAATCTTTATTTGCATTTAATTGATATTTTCTGCATGCAATTCCTAACATAGAGAAATTGATTACAACCTTCAAACAACCACTTCTCTTCAATTACAATTCATTACAATAATCATTTTGCCTTCAAGACAACAAGTATAATATCTAACATGTGTCAAATTTATAAAATACCAGCTTTGTTTTTACTTTGTATTTTTTTTGTTTATTCCTTTATTTTTTCCAAAGATAAACTTCTATTTTCTTTCTATTTTGTTGTCATTATCCAACAAAAGCAGTTCAACAATTTCATAATTAATAAAATTTCATTATATTAGTAGTTTTGACAAATTAATAATTCTAACAACAATACTTTAAACCAACATAAGAATTGGATTTCATTTAAAAAAAAGGCCTGAATTAATTTTTTTTTTAAAGAAATGAGAATGGTTGTGGATCTTACTTTCCTAGCCACACCCTTCTGAAAACGAAATCTGATCCGCCGAATTGAATAAATCAAACCAGCCAGTCAAAACACTGGCATTGATTTTCCGTTGCATTTTGAACAGCGGATGTGGAGAACAACAAAAACTACGTGGAAATTACATGATTTTTTTCATAAAAAACACATGGGTTAGATAGCTATTTAGATTTCTGCTCTTATGCATTGTAAAGGAAGTCCAAACAAAATGAAAAGCTGCTGTCAAATTGTTTGTACGATCACTCTGTGGGTGTCCTTGCTTTTGGTTTCAGTTCCCACCAGTTATGCAATCCATAGAAAGAGCTTCCCCTCTGCATTTCTATTTGGCACAGCTTCCTCTGCATACCAAGTAATTATAAGCATAAGTAAACTTTGTGCACTTTTTTGGATGGGCATCTCCGTTTCAAAATGGTCCGTTACAGGCATTCATTTATTGCAGAGTCCCTTTAATCCATTTCTTATTTTATTTTACATCATGTATCCATTCCCTGATACCATTTTGAAGCCAATTAACAGCAGATCATTAGAAAAACAAAAATGTGGATGCTTTGTTTGTAATGTTTAGTTTTAGTATGATTGCACTACCTAATTAGTGAGCTCAAGGAGGCCTAGATGTGTGTATTAATAATATTATCTTTGTACTTTTTAGGTTTATAGTACTACTTTTTAGTTTATGTTTGTCATGATGATCACAGATGGAAGGGGGCATATTTGAGGATGGGCGATGGCCCAGCATTTGGGATTCTTTCTCCCATTTACCTGGTCAGCCCAAGATGCCTCTTTTTGGTTTAGAAAAAAAAATTTTCAGCCTTAGATGACATGAATTTTAATGTACAACATTCTTAAATTCTGCAGTACAGGGTTTTTTGTAGTTTTGTGGGTTTAGTGGTGGGAATTGGTTGTTGGATTTACCATCATATTTTTCTTCCCTGGTAAATGTTAGGATTTAAAGGTTTATGGGTATTGACAGGAATGATTGAAGATGATAGCAGTGGGGATATTGCCATTGATCAATACCATCTTTACCGAGTGGGTGATACTTTTATGTTTTGCTTACATAGTTGCAATTGCCTCAATTTTGAAATTTATAGAAAAATTGTCAGATTAGATTTTGACAAATTTATGAAATCCAGGGAGATATAGAGATGATGGCAGAAATTGGAATGGACGTCTACCGGTTTTCAATTTCATGGCCACGTCTGATTCCAGGCAAGAACTCCCACTGTTTGTTTTTCTTCTACAAAAAGATGTTTGCTTTACTGGATAAGTTAACCTTGATTTCATGGTGGGGAATTGCAGAAGGAAGAGGACCTGTCAATGTTGGAGGACTAAAATATTATAACAATCTGATCGATGGCCTTCTGGAACATGGTATTCAAATAGCAAAAGACTTATGATCTTCAAATTGTGTTTCAATGACCACCCTCCTGTATATCTAACAACTTTTGTTCATGCTTTGGGCTGGTAGTTTGTATGGTGTCCTGTTCTGATATATTTAATGCTTAATCTTTCTTTTTTACAAGGATCTAGACCCTTTAACAAATGCTGTTCATGCGTATTGATAGGGATAGAATCATTTGTGACACTCAACCACTTTGATCTTCCTCAAGTACTCGAAGATGAATATGGAGGGTGGTTAAATTCACAGATTGTGTAAGTCCCATATCCATTGTTTTCATTCCTAGGTATCCAGTTACAGTCCATAATGTGTGGATTCTCGAATAAGAGAAGCATTAGGAGAGTCTTTTGTTTGGAGTTCCATCAAAGCCCACCTACTTGTTAATGGGGTTGTTATGAATGTCTTGTTTGTGGGCAGCAAGGATTTTGCAGATTATGCAGAGACATGCTTTGAGCTATTTGGAGACCGTGTCAAATATTGGGTAACAGTAAACGAGCCAAATATACAAGGCCCTGTAGGTTATGATCTTGGCAAGCAGGCTCCCGGAAGGTGCTCTGCTCCTTTTGGAAATTGCAGTGCTGGAAATTCCACCACAGAACCTTACATTGTTGCTCATCACCAAATTCTTTCTCATGCAGCAGCTGTGCAACGGCTTAGGAAGCTTAAGGTTGGATCTTAAGCATCATAATCTTATATTAACAGTTTTGTTACTATTCATATACGTGTGGTTGAGCTGATCTCTGTGTCAGGGCTTCTCATAGGCGACTCGAAATCTCAATTGTTCTATCGGTATTACACTGCAAGCAAACTGGTATGAACCGCTTACAAACAGTTCACAGGACTTAAAGGCAGCTGCAAGGATTGCAGACTTCACTATTGGGTGGTATGTATTAAATTTTATCTATTAAAATGACTGAAAGTAAATAAATATTTGTTACTTTTTGATAATGGATAACATTTGACTATTAGATTAGATAAAGATAAGCTATGTACAGATCAGGATAAGGAAATTTATGACCACTAAATGGGTTAAAGATAACTTATTTTACATGGTCAGGTTTAAACAGTTCATTTTGAGTTTTGATTTGTTTATGTGGTTCATTTAAAATCATACTTTTTTTCTTCATAAGATTCACTAATTAATGTGATTTAAGATGAGCCATCTGATTAGATGAAAGCTTAGAATGTTACGGGAGCACGAGTCTATGTCAATATCTTTCTACTTACAGTAAGGACTGTGGGGTATCTTTTAGACCAAAGTCAATTACAGTACGATCATGACCTGTCCCTTATTTCATATCTCAGGGGTTTGAATCTTATAGGATGACATAATCAAAGAACATACCATCACCCTCACCAATTATACTTAACTAATTGAATTTTTTTAATTTAACAATAAAAATATATTAAATGACTGTCTAAATTGAATCTAAAATTTGATGATATTATTTTTAATTATCATGGTGGAATATTTTATTTTCTCCCCTTAATTGTAGACTAAAACATGTGGGCATGAAAGTTTTTTAACAAGAATATTCTCATTGGTGTTTAGGATATTAAATCCTGTATTTCATGGAGATTATCCTGCTTCTATGCGCAGTATAGTTGGTTCTCGGCTTCCCATGTTTACAGAGGAAGAGATTCGGGCTGTGAAGGGGTCTGTGGATTTTGTGGGTATTAACCATTACTCTACAAATTATGTGTTCGATGATCCTCCCTCGTCGAATCTAACAGATTACTGGGAAGATATGGCAGCAAGTGTGACAGGTTCTTTACTCATCTCTGCATACAGTCTTAATGAAAATTTAATGATTTGAATCTAATCTTTGTTTCGACTGGGACACATACATTAATGTTTGCAGGTGTAAGAGATGGAGTTCCCATTGGTGAATTGGTAAACAGTTGATAATATTGAATTCTTTATAAATGATCTTATAGTATATGGTAATAAATACAGCTGACCTTTAAGCTGTTGCCTTGCAGACTGCTTATCAAACATCAGTTAATGCCTTCTATATCGTTCCAAGAGGCATCAAGTTGGTCGTTGAATATGTTAAAAACCAATACCAGAACCCTCCAATATACATCACAGAAAATGGTGAGCAGGAATGAATTCAAATAGAAACATTAGCTAACCATTAAGGATTTTAATGGTCATTTATATTATGCTCTTAAGAAGTTTAAGTGGCATCTTTTTCTGCTTTAAAACAACAGGAGTGGCTCAGAAAAACATGTACTCTTCTATTCCTTTGGAAGATGCACTTAATGATACAATTCGGGCCAGTTATCATGAAGAATACCTTTCATCTTTATTGCAAGCTATCAAGTAAGGTTTGCATTTGTAAGTTTGCTTAATGCGTATATTTTGGTTTTTGATTTGTTTGGATGGTTTATCTGAAATCACATATTTTTTTTAATAGGATTCATCTATTAGTACGATTTTAAATGAACCATCTAAACAAGTTAAAACTTAGAATATACTATTTAAACCAAAATGTATGTCGATAATTTAAAATAGATTCTAAGAAAGAATTGCTTTGACATAGTGGTTTTATTATGTTATAATGCAGTGAAGGGGCAGATGTAAGAGGGTATATGGTGTGGAGTATAGCTGACAATTTTGAACTTTCATTCGGATATTCTCTTCGTTTTGGGATCTTGTATGTTGATTACTCAGATCCTCATCTCAAAAGATATAAGAAACGGTCAGCCTTTTGGTTTACGCAATTCCTGGCTGGTGAAGATCAGAAACTGATTCAACTTTGTGACCAAATTAGGAGTGGAATGCACAACAAGACCATGTTAATAAACTCTAGATAGCTGCATTGGGTATCGCTTTTGTTTTAATTTAAGACTCTAGATAGCTGCATTGGGGTTTATTTACTTAGAATAAAAAATCCATCTGTTTTTAATTGGGTCTAACTTGTAATACTTCAATTACAAGAGAACTACAAGAGATTCTGGTTGTTGTTGAAGAATCGACTATAACCTTAAAGGTGCCTTCAAATGTAGAGAGCTCAAAGCCTAGCATAACCAATAAGAAACTGGTACAAAGTATGTGAATGAGAAGATTTATCGAAGTGCTAAGTTAGCAAAGCTACTAAAATTTGCAAAGAAATTAGAGGAGCTTTTAGACTAAAGCTTGAAATGGTTAGTAAAAGCACTTTTGTAGAGCTTGTAATGTTCATGAGAAGAATATAACATTTCTTAAAATGGTGGTCTTCTTTTAATATAGTGCAGACAACCAGCACAATATGTTGAGCAATATCCAAACGAGGCCACCAACTCCACCAGATGAAGCTTAGAGTACAACAGAGATATTTTATGAAGAAATACTTAAAATCATAAAACAAATTTGAAGATCCAAAACTAAATTATAATCAATTAGAGAAAAGAGAACATCCTTACACTGTACATAAATGTAAATAAACAAGAATAATATAAATTAGCTTAGATAAGTATCTGAAACAGTAATGTGTAATTGGATCAGAATTGGAAGTATAAGGAAATAATTAAAAAAACAATGTGCACTTTGATGAGGATTTGCATGAGATAGAATATTGATACTCAATTTTTAAAACTGTAATTGAGATGAATGGAATAAGATGATTGAATTGTGCGACTTTTGAAATTATTTGTAATCTTTAGTCAATATATCTATTGAAGTGGATATTTGCACTTGCAGATTTGAAGCTTATATTGGATTTGACCTTAGAATGCAAAAATGACCTTGTGATTTATAGACCTTTTGTACCTATACCAACTCTGGACCACCACGTAGACCAAGTGAGGGCGGCAGGACAGAGAAGAGACAGAGGTGGCCAGCTATACAACTCAAAACTTGCCCTGAATTAGGAATTTTTGCATTAAATGCTAGGTAGAAAAACACGTGCATTAGATTTGCCTAAGATAATTGGGAAAATTCGTACAAAAGACGGAATAGGTAGGTTAAGGGGCGAATGTGCCGCAACGAGGTGAATGCACCATTTTTGGGGTGAATCTGCCAAAAGAAAGGTGAATTTGCTATTTAAAAAAAAGGCAAATCCACCAAAACAAAGGTGAATGCACTTATGGTTGAGTGAAGGGGTGAAAAGAAAGGTGAATGTACCGATAAAGAGGCGATTATTCCTGTAAAAGGGCGAATTCGTAGGAGGGGGTCAAAAGGTCACAAAAGGCAAATGCACCCTATACAAGCGTGTATTATTTGATGAGTGAATGAGAAATGACAAGGCAAATGCACCCTATTGAAGGGTGAAGACACCACGGATGGACAAAAAGAAATAATTATTAGAAGAAGAATATCTCTAATTATGATAGAAAGGCTGATACATGGTTTGGGGATGAGCTGTAGATATTTTCAGTCATGAAGATGTAGGAGAGGTGATTGGCGATGTTGCAGCTTGTAGTATAGTTCCAAGATGTAGACTGGTCCCTTCTGGAGACATGCATTATGGTGTACGTGGTGCAAATGTCAATGATTAAGGCCCATTGAACCCTACTGATAACTCTGGCCGAGGGATAGAGGTAAGAGAATATAAATTTTCATCTTCCAATAGGAGAGATGAAGATTTCATTGGAGGATGTATGGAGGATATTGCAATTTCCTATCAGGTCCCCTCGAGTGTACAACACGAGTGGGATAGTAGCGAGTATTCTGCAAAGGTTATTCTAGAGGATTGATGTTCCAGTGAGGGGATGGCAGTTGGACCCAGACCAGTGCATTCAACTTATGACATGGATGGCCCTATACTTATATGGATTAGTGAATGGTGTTTTGATTCCTAATTGGAGTGGTTAATTTTTTTATTTTCCCTTAGGGGAATGAGTGACTGATATGATCGAGCACCAACAAATATTTACATGGGGGCCATGCATTCTAGCCCATCTATACAAAGACTTGCATATGATTTGTCACAAAGGCAAGTAGAGTACGACAAATATCACACTCCTACAGATATGGGTTTGAAAGCATATTGTTGTCACTCAACTAGTGGACATGACGATGGATAGGGACATAAACAAACCTATCATGTTTAGTTGGAGGGGGACTATAATATAGGGAGGTTTGTGGCATTCTTCATTAAGGCAGGTGCTAGATGATATTGAGGAGGGGGATAATATATGGAGGCCATTCTAGGTGGAGGGGGGATGGTAAGAGGATAGGCAATATAAGCAGTACATGTTTATTGTATGCTATATCATTGTCGATATCCCTATTTGATTGAGCGATATCAAATTGATAGGATGATCAAATAGTTTAGGGTTAGGTAGGATGTGTTCGATGGGCTACATGTGTTTCCATAGTTGATGAAAGAGGTGGTAGATTGGGGGCCATAAAAGATGCAAAGGACAACTATAGAGGAGTGGAGGCAACTGGAGCAAGTGGTATGGGACATGCATAAATGATTCAAAATGATTGATTTGAGCTCTCATGAGATGGGGGTCAAGGCAAAGGTTTAGGTGTGTCTTGAGATGTCGTCCCTGGAGGATGCACCAATGTAGGCTCAGTTTTCATAGGTAGAGGGGAGGTAGGGAGAGAGGTCCAACTTGGAGGTGAGGTTGGTGACAATAAAGATTCGGGTTCAAGAGCTATAGTGGAAGAGAGACAACACATGTAGGGAGACCTAAACTCAATGACAATGATAAAGGATAACCTCCAAATTTCTCTAGTTGTAATGACTCCAAAGAGGGTTGGCTTGATGCTAGCTGGAGGGGCCTAGGATTTGGAGAGGAGGAGACTATAGGTAGAAAAGAACATGCATCAGTAGGAGAGATACACAACCTAAAGGCAGGGTGGTGATTAGAGTGTGATAGAGTTATCCTTGCAGTTTGTGGATATGAGTCGAGAGGCTTATAGTATTATAGAGACTTATATAAGCAAGTAGTCCCAACTGAGGTGAGAGCATCAAGCTTCTTTGGGAAGAGTGGGTCTAGGAGGAGTGGGTCTCTATCAAATGGATCAAGATCAATGAGGAGTCAATTGATGGGGCCTCCATCATTACTAGGCCTAGGTTGAGGAGAGGCAGATATATTTGTGGGGTAGGGGAGTGTCAGGCTCCCTGGAACACTCAGAGGGGGCTAGCAATGTCTAGTCACTTGATAGGGAGATTTAGGTAGTTTTGATCAATGTATATAGGTGACCATGGTATATACATGTGATGATCACATTTATTTTGATATATATAATTGTGACATTGATGCATATATGGATGAAAATTTATTCTTTTACATATGATGAGAATTTTATTCTTTCATAATATATGGATGGAGGTGTTGAACAAAGGTTGCCATTGATGTCAAAGGTTGTCATTGGTGTCAAAGGAGTTTCATGGTGTGTAAGAATATATGATTAGATATGGCACTATCTTTTCAGGAGTTTAGTGAAAATTAATTGAAGTTGTACTTGTTTATCTTTCTATGTTAGTAATTGTACTATCATATCACTGATCAATCATATCACTAAATCAAGAAACATACATTATTAGCTATTTTGAGGAGTGTTTGTGTTCCAGAAGATGGTGTGACTGTTGTATGATTGCAATATCATGCTTGTATCTATTCACTATGACAGTGGTGGTCCAGAAGGCTATACCAGAATGTTTTAGTTTAGTATCGATCAAGTTTAGTGTTTCTCAAGTCTCCCTTCTGGAGGCGTTGTTTGCTCCACGGTTTGAGAGGAGAGTATTTTCTACACATGTTCTAGAATTTCTAGGAGATATGTTCAGTATGCAATTTTTTTGAAGTGACAGAAGGCTCTTTCTCCTTGTTTGTCAACCAGTTGATGTTAGAGAACTGTGAGATAATGACTAGTAGTGTGTGACATTCAAAGTTAACGTGCAATGTTAAGATATGACCTAGTTAAGGTTCTTGTGGTAGTACATGGTATCATGTTCTTTTTGTGGAAACAAATTTGAATTAGGACCGACTTGTTACACGCTTCGTGAAATTTAAATTTAGGTCCACCTTATGTCATCCTAGCTATTTGTAGATCCCTGGATGACATAAAAGAGTGTTAATATAATGACATGCATCTATTCCTTAGTCATGTAGATGCACAATATGATGTAGAATTACACCAATGTGAAGAAAAGTTGTTCACAAGTGTAAATTGAAAAGAAGGTGGTGAATACAAAAGGGAGAGTTGCATTTTAGTATGTGTGCCTATATCAAAAGATCATATGCAGTGTGGAAGAGTGTCAATTGTGACTTTGGCATGTGTATGAGATGCATTCAACTATATAAAAGATCAGAAAGCTTTATCTCTTTAATTTTGTAAGATTGGTGCTCTACTTGTTGTATTGTTCTGTTGGGGATTGGTGTCTCCAATAGGTTGGTGCCTACAAATATAATTGGGGATTGGTGTCTCCAGTAGGTTGGTGCCTACTTTATATTGTAAATTTCCTCATTATATTCCTTCTTTGTGAGGCTGAATTTGGATAGTAGATTCAAGCAGCTATTCTCACCATGGTTTTCCCATCATGGGTTTCCATATATATCTAGTATTATCTTTTGTGTATGTGTGTGTGCATGTTGAAAAATGAAAACTAAATGATTTAATCTATAAATTCAAATCAAAACTCCAGCATAACTATGCAAACACTAAAACAAATGCATTCAAAGAGAAAATCAGCTCCATCGTTTTCCTATTTCACCATGATTCTTGATTTATGCATTTGATGCTCTTAGAATTTTATGAGCACAAGTGCAACAAGAAGCTGTGATGAACAAAAGAGAGAATTGGATGATTGAAATCGAATCTCAAAATCAAATGTGTATGCTTTTTTGGTGAGAAGAAAGGGCTTATATAGCTAAATTCACGGGGTGAATTCAAGTTACGGGAGAGATGTGGGATAAAAGATGGAGAAATGCATATTGAAATTAATTGAAATTGATTAAAATGAGATAAATAAATGAGATGATCTATGACATAATATATGTTTAGAAGCTTAGAATAAAGATGTATTTGCAAATTAATGGATGAATTAAATGGATTAAATGATTTAATGGAATATATGAATGGATAAAGATTAATGTCATATGAATACAAATGATATTTTAATAATTAATGCAAATGGATAAATAATTGATTAATGATTGATAAATGATTATGGAAATGGATAATGTTTATGAATAAATGCTTATAATATGGATAAATGGTTATAATATTTTAATGGTTTTAAATGGATTAATGAATGAACAAAAGAATGTATTGAATGAATTAATTAAATGAATAATAATATCCATTTAATTAATAGATGAAAAGTAGGATGATTATGAGGACCACTATTGAGTGCCTACAATGTGCTCTTAATATTTCTTGGTAGTAGTGAAGATTCATGTTTCATGTTCAGTTGAGACCTTAGTAGTGAAGAACCATATATTTTGATAACTGTGGTTGAGTTGAATTTTAGATAAATTTGATCTACTGATTCACCCCCCAGTAGATTGTGTGCCCTTCAATTGGTATCAGAGCAAGATTCCTTAGAAAAATCCTAACAACTTAAGGTAGTTCCAGATAGCACAATCAGTGGCTCAAGAAGGATTATCTGCAAATAAAGTACCACTCTTTGATGGATCAAATTTTGCATTATGGATAATTAGGATGGAATCCTACTTGATGGCTCTAAGACTTGACATTTGGATGTCTATTATAGAAGGATATGATATTCTTGAAAACCCTCCTAGAGATTAGGCCAAAAAGAAAGCTTGTGAGGTTAATGCTAAGACAAGGAGTGTTATTTTGTGTGGTTTATCTAACACTAAATTTGTGAAGGTGATGCAATGCAAGACAATGAAGTATGGGAGAAATTGCACACCATTTATGAAGGTCATGATAAAGTCAAGGAAGCAAAGCTTCAAACTCATGGATCTTAGCTTGAAAGTCTAAAAAGGAAGGAAGATGAAAATATTGCTACATTCATGCTCTGGGTTGATGAAGTTGTAAACTCCACTAGAGGTCTTGGTGAATAATTGAAAGAAAACATGGTGGTGAAAAAGGTATTTAGATCTCTTCCTTGAAGGTTTGATTCTAAAGTTTCTGCTAGTGAGGAAGCTAAAAGTTTGAATGAATTGAAGATGATTGAACTACATGGAATCTCGTTTGCTTTTGAAATGAGATTTGAAAGTGAAAATTCTATAAGCAAAGAGGCTACATTCAGAGTATCCAAGAAACAAGTTGATTTAGATTCTGATGTTGGATCAGATCTAGAGGAAGCAAATCTTCTCAAAAAACTAGAGAGAGGTTTCAATAAGTATAAAAGAAAGCTACCTTTCAAATGTTTTAATTTTGGTGAAGTAGGACATTTTATGACTAAATGTCCCCATAAGGACTCTAACAATGCTGAGAAAAAGAATGTAAATAAATCATTTCAGAGAGGGAATAAAGGTCAGAGGAAACAAAAGAGTTTTTACACTAATGAGGAGGGTTAGTCTACTGATGAAGAAGATCAAGACATCTCCAGAGATGAAAGAGAAAATGTTGTGTTCATGGCTATGGAAACTAATGAAGATGATCATGCAAAAAATGGATTCCAAAAACAATGAGGATGAAGTAGATCTTATGGAGGAATTTCTCTTTGTTGGCAAAGAGATTAAGAATTTGAGGAAGAGAATTGTAGAGGAAGTAAAGGCTAAAGAAAATGTATCTCTAAACCTAAAGAAAGCAACAAAGATGATTATCGATCTAAAGACTTAAGCAAAAGAGGCAAAAAGGATTGGAGAAGTTCTGACTCAAAAATTGGTGTCAAGTGATAAGGATTGTGAAAATTTTTAGACAAAGATTGTGTCACTAAGGAAAGATCTTGACAATGTAAATCATCAGCTTCCGATGAAGTATGGTAAGAGCACTAAAATCTTGGATCAAATTATTGATATCCAAAGGGCTCCACATATCAAAAATGGTATTGGGTTTATGGATGGTCAAATGGACAAGATGATAGAACGATCTATGAAGTCTTCTAAGAAGAATTTGAAAGAAGTTGGTTCTAGAAGTGAACAAAGTACTACAAAAAATGACTATAGATTAAAAAATGATGGTTGCATCGAAGTAGAAAGAAAGAGAAGATCCAGAAGACAAGCCTCAAGAGGATAATGACACAATACCAGGTTAAATAATTATTTTTCTAGTTATTGTTTTAATTGCAATCACTTTGGTCATAAGACTATGGATTATAGAAGAGTTCTAGTAAGAATAAATAATTGAACTAGTAATAATGCATTTGTACCCCTATACAATTTTAATATCATTTGTTACAAGTACAACAATTTTGGACATATTGTAAAAAAATGTAGAAATAACTTCAAATGTGTTTGTAATAACCCATTCAAAATTATTACTTAATTAATGTTATTGTAAATGAAATATGAATATAATCCAAATTAAAAAGACATAAATAGTGGCTAAAGTCAATCATAGCTACACATGTCCATTTAAAATGAGTCAATGATTCATATATTCACTTCAAAAGTCAAATTACAATATCAGGTTTGACTTGGCTCTTAAGGCCACAAAGTTTTTCACAGAACAATTATTGTTTCCTACTAAATAGTTACAAGACAAGTTGTTTACATCTTTACAATACTATTTCAGACTAAACGATTACATTTTATGATAGACAACATGATGTATGTGCAAGATCATGATGGGTCAAAAAGTGGCGATATGATGGGTATGTGGCTGATGACTTTTTTTTACCCAAAATTGATGAAACAAAAAAGGTTTTTAAAGGAGATTCTCAACTTTCTACCAATATAAATTATACTTTACTTTGAATTTAATAAATAATAATTATTCATTTTCTATTTGAATTATGACTAAAGTCCTGATTGATAGGCTCATTGAAAAACATCTATAGCTTTCAAACGGTATCATATTTTATGAATCTAAAACATGCATCACATTCTATGCTTCACATACTATAGGATTAAAAAAGAAAAAAATGAATTTCGTTAAGTTTTGACCAAGTTAAGATGGTTAGACATACAAGTTATTATATTTTTTAAAAGTTGTAATAAAAAAATCATAATTAATTATTTACTTGGAAATAATTACAAAAAATATGCATCACATCCGGACATGAGTCCTCTACTTATATCTAAAATATTATAAAAGAATATTATCATTTTATTGTGGTTAGGGTGGTCAGACAAACACCTACTTCTTATTTTTTCCCTGAAATTTAAGTACTACTGCATTGAAATTTCAAATTTTCACCAAATAGATTTAAAAAAAAAAAAAACCTAGTAGTTTAGAAACTACATTCAATTTACTATAGATTCTATTCTTACATATTTTTGAAATAATATAGATAACTTATTCAAATTTTTACTTCAAGTTGCCTAACTCTGATTTTTCTAAATTTTTCGCCACTTAAGGGCCTATTTTTTCTATGATGATCTTGCACATACATCATTGAGTCATTTTCCAACAAAACATACACTGTTTGCAATTACTCAAAGCTATGTCAAGCTATTTTGACGCTGAATAATAACATTACAAATTAATATTCACTGTTTAAAATAGAACGGGGTTTTATCTCAATGAACAAAGAATAAACAACATTGTTTACCAGTAAAAATATTGTCTACAACTGTCTCATCTATCATTTCAAGCAAACACATTCAATTTTCCTCTGATAAATTAGGCTAATATAATTTCCATTGTTCAACATAAATGATATTTAAAAATTCATGAGAAATTATGTAAATAATATAATGAAATTGTTCGACATACTTATTGATTTGAAACTAGGCAACCATACTTAACTCTAAGGTTACCAAGGTTCCTTTCTTAACTCATTCCATTTTCAAGGCCATTAACAAAGCCTTCTTTGGTTACTCTAGGAGTGACTACCCCTTACATCATTGGTTCATTCTTCTCTTAACCGACCAAAGGTTGTGTTCAAGCTTACACAAAAGACTTGCTGGGTCTATATCATATACATATTTCGACATGCAGACTCTTATCTGTATCTTTTGCATAGAGAAAATCTTATCGATCATGGAGATCAAACCTTACATGGTTTTCAATGAAACCCTGACCTTATCATTCCATTGTTTCCTCTAATCGATGGGAACCTCTATATGCAAACATTAATCACATTTTTCAGAAATGAACTTAACCCTCTTACCATTATCAGCCTAGCCGATAATGAAAGGGAAATACGAATAAATGCAACACAGATGGTACATTTGAATGTAAACATAGAGGATTATATCCCCTTACATAGGTTTGACATTTGATCCACTACATTACCAGATACAATGAAATAAATATTGATCAGAATAAAATTTTGATAGCCATGATATGGCTAGCATTACCGTGTGAGCTTATATGTCAGTCACACCCTTAAAGGTTTCAAGCCTCGGTCTAGCTCTAAAGGCTAGCCAATGAGACTCTATCAGAGACACTTCTTATGCAAAGTAGGCCATAGCCCATGCGACCCTAAAAAGGTGGTCGATAAAACACTACACTCAGATCAAGGTTGTACACACATTCACAGAGAATACATAAATATTGTGCTTATCAAATTTTCATCAAAATGTAGTGACTACCACAAGTATGATATGGAAAATGATAATGAAAATCAAACTTGTTTCAAAAGAAAATAATTTACCTCAATAATCGAGCTTTTTGGATGAAGCTTTCCTTTGATTTTTCTACCACTTCAACCTTTTCTCTGCTTTTGGCTTGTTATTGGTTGATTCTTTCCCCCAGTACCTATTCTTTTTCCTTCCCACTATCCATTCTAAAATGGAAACAAATGATTTTTTTTTTATTGCATGCGGCTAGGAATTACCGTTATGGTTTTCTTGTCATAGTTGTGGACCTCTATTTTTGAATATCGCCATAATGTTTCAGCAGGCTACGTCCTTAGTGGGACATCTTCTAGATTTTAGCTTGATTTCCCACACAGTCCAATATGATATTATCATTTATCAATTTAAATTTAAATAACATCAACATGTGTATGTATATATATATGTTTATATACGTATATATATACATAATATGTGTGTATATATATATATATTCTTATATGTGATTTCAACATTCATTCACATTTTCTATAAATATATATGTTCCAAGTTTACATTACTTATATATATATTCGCATTAAGATGCTTACATGTACGTATATATATGTATACACACACATATTTATATGTGTGTATGTATAAATTGTTTGTTTGTAGGAGTTTATGAGTTTCATGTGCTATCATTGGAACTAAATAATTTTTTTTATTCCACTTTAAACATCCATTTGTATAATATTTACATGATGAAACTCTTATTCTTTAATCATTCCTTGCAATACGTGCTTTCATTTTTCTTAAAACACAAGGTTTAGATAGACAATTAAATCTACAAGCCATTCATTTTCAACCACTGAAACATTTCAAGTCATGAATTTATGTTCTTTTATACATGTAGAATAGTTCAAATGTAAGTTATCATGCCATTTGTGGTGTGTGCACCCAGATTCCAACTAGCTTACCATTCAATCCGGCTAAACAATCCTACTTCAACCGTGTTCTCATCCTTCAACCAGTCACCCTGCAATTGCAGAGACTTGCACTTGCAATTTCATCAGTAACGTTCAATTTTTGATAGCATATAGGATAGTTTTCAAAAGTTTGCATAGTCAACATCAGTCAAATTCTTTCAATCTTTTTTTCAAAATTTCCATAATTTCCTTTTAATAAGTTTTGAGTTTTCCCATTAATTCAATTTACCATATTTAAATAAATATGCAATAAAATTGGGTTATGACATCCTTCTCCTTTTGGAAGAGACATCGTCCCACTGTCCAGTAAATTGAAATAAAAGAATATCATAGAAATTTTTGAACATACATGTCTATTTCAACATCACATCAAAATATGTCTATTTCAACATCACATCAGAATATATATGTCTATTTCAACATCACATTAGAATATGCATTTCTATTTCAACATCACATTAGAATATGTATGTCTATTTCAACATCACATCAAAATACATATGTCTATTTCAACATCTCAACAAAATTTTCAAGCAAAATTATTGAAGTATCTTTCTCAAGAAAGAAAATGTGGAAAGGAATGTTCTATTTCTTCTGCATCCTCCCAAGTAGCACTATCCTTTGAGTACTGGTCCTATTGGACTTTAAACTGAGCAATATCTCTGCTTCGCAACTTAACATTGCGTCTATCTAGGATTCTAATGGGCTCCACTAGCACCATTGCTAGATCCTGTACCTACAAGGATTTCCAATCAAGCACACGAGTCACATCAAATTGATATGGATTAAGCAAGGAGACATGGAACATATTATGTAGTCGAGCTAGAGCAGGTAGTAGAGCTAGTCTATAAGCAACAGGGTTAATCACTTCCAAGACTTCAAACAGTCCCACATATCTTAGGGCCAACTTGGAAGACTTTCCAAAAGAAATAGAACTTTTATGAGGTTTATTTTTCAAGAAAAATTTATCCCCAGTTGTGAACTATCTAAGAGTTCAGTTCTTGTTGGCATAACTCTTCTGTCGATCTACCACCTCTTTCAATATTCTCTTAATGACCCTCATTTTTTCTTCCATTTCTTTAAGCATTTTAGGTCCTACTATGATCCTATCCTCCAATTTATCCCAACTGATGGGGGTATGAAACTTCCACCCATACAGAGCTTCAAATTGTGCCATGCTTAAGGATGTATGATAAGAGTTGTTGTAAGAAAACTCTACCAAAGGAAAATATTCTTCCCACCTATACTGTTGGTCCATACAATACATTCAGAGGAGATCTTCGACTACTTGATTCATCGTCTCTGTCTGCCCATCAGTTTGAGGATGATAAGATGAGCTGAAATTTAGTTTGGTCCCCAATGCAACATTCAAGGTCATCCAAAACCTTGAGGTCATCCATGTGTCCCTATCAGAAATGATAGTCTTTAGCACTTCATGCAAGCAGGAGATCTCCTGGAAAAATTTCTTAGCCAGGGTCAACGATCCATCCTTAAGGTTTCCTGGAATAAAGTGCACAACCTTAGTCAACTTATCAATCACGACCAAGATAACATCATGCTTATTCTTACTCAATGAAAACCCTGTGCAAATTCCATGTAGATCAATTGCCATTTATACTTAGGTATGTCATGAGGATACAGTAACCCGACCAGGTGAGCATGCTCAGCCTTGACTAGCTGGCACTCCAAGCATTTGGCTACATATTCCACTACATCCTTCTTGAGTTTAGGCTAAAAATATAGAGTTTTCAACTCTGCGGTCATCTTGGATACTCCGGGGTGTCTTGAGTATGGTGCATTGTGAACCTCTTCTAAAACCAACTTCCTCAACTCTCCAGAGTTAAGAATATAAATCCTTCTTTGATATCTCAAAATACCATCTGGTTTGATCTCATACCCATCAAACCGATGATCTAAAGGATTTGCTGCTAGGGCGCTCTTCACTCTCTCATAGTGCTCATCCCCTAGCAAATTCTACCTACTATCTCAAGTTAGACCTTGTTGAGATCATGGCTGCCATATGTCTTTATCTACTAAGAACATCAGCCACTCTGTTATCTTTTCCTTTTATGTATTCAATTCCAAAGTCATACTCGCTAAGGAATTCCAACTACCTTCTCTACCGTGCATTAAGGTTTGGTTGGGTAAATATGTATGTCAATCCTAAGTGGTCTATCTTGAGTTCAAATGGCTTTCCCAAAAGATAGTGCCTCCACATCTGCAAGGCATGAACTACTGCAACCAATTCTAAATCGTGAGGTTTGTAGTTCACTTTGTGTTGCTTGAGCTTCCTTGATTCATATGCTACCACTTGTCCGTCATGCATTAATACTTATCCCAACCCCTCTCCTGATGCATTCATGATTACTATGAATCTCCCATTAGGATTAGGGATGGTTAGTACTGGTGCTGTCATGAGCCACTCCTTTAGGAGTTGGAATTCTTTCTCACATTTCTTGGTCCATTCAAACCGCATTCCCTTCCTTTGGAGTGAGGTAATAGGAGATGCAATCTGGGAGAACCCTTGCATGAACTTACTAGAGTATCTTGTGAGGCCCATGAAGCTACAAACTTTTGACATATTCTGAGGCACTAGCCATTCTATGATTGCCTTGATCTTCTTAGGGTCTACAAAGACTCCTTTAGTTGAAATGATATGGCCTAGATAGTGCACTTTGTCCTGATAAAATGAACACTTGGACAACTTCCCAAAGAGTTTCCTTTCTCTCAATCATTGAAAAACTATCCTCAAATGCCTATCATGCTCTTCGATAGTCTTTTAGTAGAATAGAATGTCATCAATAAAGATTAGAACAAAATCATCTAAGTAGTCTTTGAACACACTATTCATGAGGTTCATAAAGGCTGCTGGTGCATTAGCCAATCCAAAAGGTACTACTGTGAAATTATAATGTCCATACCAAGTTCTAAATGCAGTCTTCAAAATATATTCTTCCTTAGTTCTCAATTGGTGGTACCCTAACCTAAGATCAATTTTGGAGAGCAACATTGCTCCCTTCATTTGATCAAACAACTCATCAATCCTTGGGAGTGGGAACTAGTTCTTGATGGTCACCTTATTTAACATCTGATAATCTATACATAGTCACAAAGTTCCATCCTTCTTTTTCACAAAGATAAATGGTTCTCTTCAAGGAGACACACTGGGTCTTATAATCCCTTTGTCAAGTAATTCCATTAGTTGGGCTTTCAACTCATAGAGTTATGTGGTAGTCATCCGATAGGGTGCCTTGGATTGAGGCTTAGCTCTAGGAACAAGGTCGATACAAAAGTCAAATTCCCGCTTTGGAGGTAACTCTGTAATTTCATTAGGGAATACATCTTGGAACTCCTTGAGAATAGGATAGTCATCTAAATATGGTTCCTTTCTATCAAGATTACTGACATGCACCACATAAATTGTACACCCCTTTTGATGATCCTTCTTGAGTTGCATCACAAAAATCTATCTAAGCTCTAAGTTCTCTAAATTTCACAAACCTCAACTAGGTTTCCATAATCATCTAGACAGTTGGCCACCTTATCCTCATAGTTCACTATAGCTTTATCCTCATTTAACCAATTTATTCCCAAAATTACATCATAAGAGCCCAAAGGGGCCACATACAAGTGGACTTGAGTTTGAAAGGTTGGAAGTTCTAACTCACTACAAAAGAGACATGTATTTACCGTCTGCTCTACTTGATTACCATATTGGACTATCCATGAATTTTCCATGTATCCAGGTCTAATAGGTATCTTGGATATTATTCTAGGATCTACAAAACATTCAGTAGCTTTAGTGTCAATTAAGATAGAGACTGACTGGCCATAGAGCTTACTCATTAGTTGGATTGGTGGAGCTTGATGCTCTTCCTACTTGTTATCCACTGCAGCATGGATCTAGTGATGCCGAGTTTATTGGTAGCTTCCTTCCTTTCATGAATTTGACCATTGAGGATAATTTAAGGCATAATGATCACCTCCAAAAGTATATGTTCACCCATCTCAAGGCCCTTTATGACCTCCTAGTTTATCCTCTCTAAATCCCTTCTACTTATGGTCGTCTTTACCCTTGCCTTTTTTTTCCTTATTTTTCCCATACTGCGACTTAGAATTTGAGTCGCTAAGAAGATTGGATAGTTACTACAATTTTTGTTCTTGTTTGGTGGATTTTTGGAAGACTTCATTCATGGTTTGAGGCTCATGCATATCCACTTCAGCTCCTAGGTGAGGTTTGAGTCCCGTTATAAATTTCTAGATACGAAAACATTCATCCCCCTGATATTGAGGCACATACTTCAACAAGTTGGTGAAATTTTCCCAATACCGAATCACAGTCATATTCCCCTGGGCTAGGTTCCAAAATTCTATCACTTTCTTGTCAAAGGAAAGCTGTGGTAATCACCTCTTCCTGAAAGCTTGGAGGAAGAGTTCCCAAGTGATCTCAATAGGCTGAAGATTCTGTTCTAACTTCTCATTATCCCACCAAGTCCCCGCTTCACCTAAGAGATGATACGTAGCCCATGCCACCTTAGTCTATTTAGAAAGGTTATAAAACCTGAAGTATTTTTCCATCTCCATAATCTAAGCCTCAACTCTCGTTTCAATAGCCTTACCATCAAACTTGGGCAGTGCCACTCTTTTGAGTCTTTCCTAAGATCTTCCTCAATTCATCCTCGTGGACCTACCCTTGGACCACTGCTTCCTTGATTGGATTCTGCATTCCTATGGTCCCAGTCCTCGCATGCCACTTAGACTTCTTGCTCTATATGATCCATGCAAGAATCTTGTTGATTCAGAAGCTCTAGAATTTGATCCAACCTCTTGTTAGGTCCATTATCAAAACCACTACCACCCCCATCTTGTCTGGTGGTCACCATGTTGTCCCACACTTATCCTGCAACACATTGATATTTATTGCATCTCAATACAGGGTTCTATGAATAAACATTCTTATGCTACATCACTTAATTTTTCATATGCATACATCCCTCATTCTAGAAGACATACACATCCATGCATAATTCACACACTTTAGAGTCCTTCATTGAACACACCAAAAAAATATCATCTAATTTTATTTATATTAGGGTGAGTCAATAGATCCTTATTTACAATAGGATTCTTGTTACATCATTCCAATTTATCGGCATCAGAAAGAGGACATTCCTAGGGTTCCTCATCTGAGTTTACATCAAACTTTACAGAAGAGGATGGTTGAGCACACAGGCTCTCTTTTTTGTATTTAGTCAACAAGAGTGCATTGGGTCCACACCCTAGAGGTCAATCTTGGATTGCGGAAAGCTTTTTGATCTTAGGTGTTCGCTTCTCAATCTTCAAGCCTCTCTCTAGCTTAAGTCATGTAAGGGCCTGAGCTAGAGTTTTGTCATAAGGAATTTCTGATTGAACCTCCCCCTTGGTGTTTCCTTCCCTTACATCATTCTTACATGGGGTTCTGACAATTTTCCCTTTCCTTCGTCTTGCCTTTGACCTTCTCATTCTTGCATTCAATCCAAGTTCAGTCAATTCTCAGGACAACCAAATTTTTTGTCAAGGGCCAACTATCCCTAGTCAAACTATCATAGAATTAAAAGGCCTAGAGTTGAACCCTAAGCTCTGATACCAAATGTGATAACCCATTCAAAATTATTACTTAATTAATATTATTATAAATGACACATGAATATACTCCAAATTAAAAAGACACTACTAGTGGCTAAAGTCAATCATAGCTACACATGTCCATTTAAAATGAGTCAATGATTCATATATTCACTTCAAAAGTCAAATTACAATATCAGGTTTGACTTGGCTCCTAAGGTCACAAAGTCATTACATTGTACACTTTTCATCAAATACATGAATGTATTACATCAGGCTACATCTTGTTACCTATAGGTATACTATGTATCATGCCCCTTCAAATTTTTCTTCCTTGGTCTTTAATATTTTATTTTTCACCCAAGTCTAAAGTCTTTTCCCTCATTTTAGTCTTTGTCGCAAGTTCCTCTAAGTTTCTAACTTCTTGTTGAGCATTCTATAAGTTTTGAAATGTAAGTTGTTGGCACTGAGTGTCTTTAACCTTGTCGTCAGGTTCGTGTTTTTCCTAATTTCCCGATGGCCAGAATTGTTCTTCTTTAGTGGCATCAAGTGAATCAGTCCGTTGTATAGTCGGGGAGTTAGAGGTTTTCATAACTTCATAACTCCCAACTTTGAGTTATAAAGTTTAAGTTTCTTGCGACAAGGTAATATGTTGTTCTCCCTGCATGTTTCGAGGTGCTGCCTATGCATTTAATGAGGCATACGGTACAACTTGGAAATGCCTTATCAATGATTTTTGTAAAGCATGCAAATCTTAGGGTTTGCTTTACCAGGGATTAAAATAGAGCGCCATATTAATTCAACACCAAATGCACATCCTGTCATTTTGCATGACTTAAGGTGGTGAAGATTTATTTGGTTGAGCCTGCAATAGAACATTTGCCATTTTCAATTATTTCTTCAAGCGTACGAGTGTTCCTTTGAGTACTGCGAGCTCCTACAGTCTGGAATTGAAAATCGCTGGCTCGGCATAAGGGACACAAAGCTAGGATCCTTTAAGCTTGAGGAATTCTGGGCGTGTTTGGAAAGTGACAAAAGAGCAGCTATCGATGAAAAATTGTTGGAAAGTGGATTATCTCATGCCGAGGGTTTTCCAGAAGCCATTCTGAGCATGGACTTAATATGCACATGTGCAAGAAGGTACATTCTAGAAAAATAGGAAATTAGAGCTGTCAATGGGATTGTTGTTGCTAAAATTTCTTCTGGAGCTATTTCTCATGTGCTAAGGATTCCTGAGAAAGCGCCTATGAAGGACATGTCTGTTGTAGCGGCAAGTGAGTTTTTCAAAGTCAATGAGAACTGGTGCAAGAATTCTATGGCCTAAGGGTGGTTGAAATCAGAGAAAGGAGGTAAGTCATAGCTACCTGCCAAACTTAAAAGAATGCATTGCAAAGGGGAAATTGTAGATGCCATTTCTTTGTTACATCGGATTGTTGGAAATGCGTAAATTGAGTCTTTTGAAGATTGGATGTGTCATTTTATTTTGGTTATCTGTGATGAAAATGTGTTCATTGATTGGGCTAAAATAATTTGCTTTCATTTGAACAAGCAATTATTCAATTTCCAGGAAACTACTACCTTCCATTTGTTTTCTTGCTTAACATATATTATAGCCAATCAAAGGTCATTTTTTCCAAAATTAAAACCACAAATACCTCCAACTTCTGGCATGCCTGTATATAAGTGCTATCTACAGTTTACTAAACAAGTCACAATGGGAGATTTTTCCCTTATCAATGATGCATTCTTGATGGAAGCTGTGAGGAAATTGGATGGAAATCTTGAAGTGCATTTTTCTTCTGAGTCAATGTCTCTTGTATGAGAATTTGGAAGCTTTTATATTTAGTTTGATAGATTTTCTTAATTGAGGATAGGAGGTTTTGAGAAAGCCCCATTAAAATTGCCTAGATATCCTGAAGATTTGCTAGTGTTCCTGGAAATTTGTAGACAAATGGCCATTGTGAATGTAAAATACATGAACATGGAGAAGCAAGGATATCCTTTCCCATTGACAACTCCATCTTTCACATGCAAAAATAATCAGATGGCCAATTGGGTTGAAGGACTTCTCAAAGAGTATAACCTACAACATTTATTCATGAGGGCTAATTTTGATAGCAAGGGTTTCGTGAGACAAAATCTGTATAGAGGAAGTTCATATCAGCATCAACCTTCTATTGAGGATTTTTGGGAAGATTGTGTTGATGAAAATGAAGTCTTGAAAATAGATTACATGAGGTTAACCCTCATGCAGATACAAAATTTTGGTCTTCCTTTCCAGATTCCCGAGGGCACAACTGAAGATTCGGTGGTCATTGACCCTGAATATGAAAAAATGTTTGATAAATCTCATCCCAACATTGACTGGAGTAACAATGAAGTCTTAGATATTAAAATATGAGCTGCTATGGTGATGAAAAGAACTCAGGATTGACTAGAAGGAAAATTGCCACAATTTGTAGGTTCTACTCAAGAACCAAAATCTTCTCAAAAAAAATGAATAGGGGTCCACTTAGACAATTATAGTGGGTACATCATTAGGGAGAATGGCTACAAGGTCTTCTAGTGCAAATTCACAGTTTGGGGGTGATGGTGATAAGCCAGAGGAGATGACTAAATTAAAGTCAGTGTACGAACAAGACAATCGATCTACCCCTACTCCTAGAAAGAAGGTTAGTCAAACAAAACCTGCGCTTAAGGATTTTGATGCTATTTTTAAGCAAATTGTTGAAGATAACACTTTTCCTCCTTTGTCTGAGTACTCTCTTCCCGTGTAGAAAATATACCCATTACTCTTGGTGAGTCTAGAAACATTTCTCTAGGGAATAAATATTCTACTTTGATTGAAGCCTCTCTGATATGGCTGAGAAAGGCTGTACTGAAAAAAAGGAAGTACACTCCTACAACAACAATTGGGATAGGTACAGTTGCAAAGTTACTCCAGACTTCTTCAAGGCCGAAGAAAGCTTAGAAGATGTCAAGAATGCTAACTAATCCTACTTCTAGTAACTAGGTATTGGAAATTGCAGATCCAACAAAATATTTAAATGATGATGAGATAATAGTAGCTGACTACAAAATCACACATGTTGACATGGGGCCTCAAACACTTGAAGGGGATGTGTATTATGCTAATTATTCAATCAATTCCTTGATTAAGCAGGTAAAGGAAGAAAGAAAAGAAAAAGAGGCATTGCAATCCCAAGTTCTTGATTTGAAGAACTTTATTTCTTCTATAGTCCCCCCTTCTATATCTAGTGGAGCCTCAAGTTCTTAGGTATAAATTATTGATGGGTCTACAATGCAATTAATCAGAAAGAACCTGAGCTATTGCAAAAAGTTCAGCGAATGGATTGATGAAATGCTTGAAGAGATTGTCCTCTTTATTAGTAAGTCTGTGCTTTTCTACACTCAAGTTGTTGATAAAAGAAAGGAATTGATGGCAGAGCTACAACAGATAAGAAAAGATTAGACTAGTCTCTATGTGCTTTCGCAAGAAATAAAAGAGTTGATTTCCATGGATCAAATAAAATTAATCAATGAACAAATTGTGAGTGATCCAAAGGAGCTAGACCCTTCATGGCCCAATTCACTGAAGTGGAAATTAAGTATTTATGACACCCTGGTAAAAGAGATTTCTATAGTACTTGAAAGGTATCTAGACATGCTGGTGGAGATTAAAGGAAATTGTCATGATCTAAAAGTGGAGATAATTGATGAGTTTGATGAAAAGATTCTGGATTCAAAGGAAATTTGTCTAAAATTTAGAGAAATATTCAATAAGGAGATGGTTGATCTTTCCACCATGACTAAAGAATCTTTCTCGAAGCTTAGTAGATTGCAAGTTTATCTCACTTCCTTTAAAATAGAAGCTAGTAGAAGGTCTGGCACCTTGAATGAGTCTGAAGTAGCTCTAACCAAAGTAAGAATCGGACTGCAGATCATCACAACTCCAGGGAGCAAAGAGTTACTTGCAATTATTACCAAGTACAAGGACTACAAGACCAGGATGAAGGCGCAAGAAAAACTGTTGCAACAAAAAGCGGTCAAAGATCTGGAAGATGAAGAGGCTGAGGCAATGGGAGATGATGCATATTTATTTTTAGTATTCCATGAAACTTTATTTAATTTGGATTTTTTATAGTTTAAAACTCTTTTAATTATTCGGTGCAGTTACTTTCAAGAAAACGTTACCAAGACAATTTTCTTATGCTTTAAATATGGATTCAACTGATATGATTAAGATCTTTTGGGAAAACTTTGATTTACTCATTAGAGCAAAAATTTGTTATTTTGAAATATTTCTTTCTACTATTTTGATATAGAAGACAATGGTGGAGTTTATGCATTAGTAATCTTTGTATTATGGTGTTTGAATCTATTCTTCTTATGTTGAATGTTCTGCCAGTGTTTGATCTATTATTGGAATGATAGATATTTTGAATTGTTGCATTGCTGTAGTATCACTTATTTGTGAATAAGGATTCCATGGTGATATTTGTTTTCACTTTAGTTGTGAAGTATTTTTAGTTTTATCTTATGAAGTTGATGAATACCTTTAAAGCTTTCTGGTTAAAATCCCCTTCCTTTATCTGCTTTCTGGTTAAAAGCAACAGTAGTTGAAAATTATTCCTTGAATATAAAATGAAGGTAGCCACCACCTTTTAAAATAAGCATAGAATTGGTCTTAGAATTTCATGATTACCGATTCAACTGTGGTTAAATTTGTCACCTTAGTGGGTGGGAGAATATAGAGTTAGGCGATAAATCTGTCAACCAATAGATTTTTGGCAACTCTACTGGGGATAACTTAGAAAAATAATGGTTGAATGATGAGTTGCTCCATGGATAGTAGTAATGGGTCTTCAGAGGTGTAATGATTTTGTTCTTCAACCTAACGTAGATTGGTTAGTAGGTGATCAAGAAGATATAATTAATGGTCTCAGACTGCCTTCTTGGTGATAGAGAAGAACCGACTATCAATATCATAGATTTAATGAAGTATTAGAAGAAGAGGAGGAACTTGGAGATATTATCAGAGAAAATGCAATGCACTTTGAGAATGCTCAGAAGATTGTGTTCATAGAAAACATTCCACCTCTGGCTAGAAGAGTAAGAGCCCCTCCCACACAAGCTCCTAGGAATCAAGCTCCTAGAAATTAGGTAAACCATAGGAAAAATCCTCCACGAAACCATCAATAAACAAAAGTTGGTGACTCCGTTGGTCTATCATTGTCCTGTCAAAACCTGGCTTCTAAAAGGTATACTAGGAGTGATAAGAAAAATGGGGTTGTGGATAAATATTTTGAGTTTTTAGAAATTGTTGATTTTCCATATTTTCCACCCACCCAAAAGGTTAAGTCTATCGGTAGACCATCTTCTCCGCCTCATAAACCTAGTGTATATGGGGTTCCAAAAATATCTTTCCAAGCTCTTATTTTGTGCGGTACAACCCTTCCTACACATGTAAATTTTCCTCTAGTAATGGCACAACTAGTCCCATGGGGGCCTATCATAGGTCCTCTAACATTTGGAGCTGGTGCACAACTCCATGACTCACCCAAAGGTTTAGGAAAGATTATACCCAAATTTAGTGGAGATGGGAAAGTTTCTCCTAATGAGCATATGAAAGCTTTCTTTGCGACCTCCTCCATTCTTGCAATACAACATGAGGATGTTTCTATGAGGCTCTTTGCAAAATCTTTGACATACACTGCTGCTGACTGGTTTTATTCTCTTCCAAATGGCTCTATTAACAATTGGGCTACCCTGAGAATAAGATTTGAAAATAGATTTAAGTCTGCAAAAGATGATCAAGTCCTAGTTGCTTAATTGGGTTCAATGAAGGAGATTCATGAGTCAATGAGGGATTTTGTGGCCAAGTTTAATAAGTTATATAACATAATTATTACAAACATGAGGCCTGGTGCTGAATTGTTGAAAGTAATGTTCATTAATACTCTTCCACCAGATGTGAGTTTCATTATTAAAAGGGAAGGTGTGGCTGATTTAGCTGTTGCACAAGATAAAGTTGTATCCATAGAAGATGATCTGATTATCTCTGGAAAATGGAAGAAAGAACTACAAATTGGTAAGCCCTCGCCAGTAAATTCTACTGATCTAGTCATTCAATTATTGGCTAATGACATAATCACTCTTAAGAGGAAAATGCCAAAGGGCTCCACAGAAACTCCTTATCAAGATGTTTCTAGGAATTACCAAGGATCTCCCAAGAAAACACTTTCATTGCCCGCTCCAAACCAAAGGCTGGAAATCGAGGTTCCTTCTTCTTCTAGTAAGGGGAATCATTGTAATTTTCATTTGACTTCAGATCATGATGGAGCTACTTGTTTTGAGATGATTAGATTCATGCAAATGCTTTCAACAAATGAACATACTGTCGAACCATATGTGGAGGAGCCTAGTTCGTCCAATGATGCTGGCATTAACTTCTTTGAGTTCATATTAGAGGCCGAAGCAAGAGAGGATGTATATGTTAGAGTTGATGATCCTAATTGTGCTATTTTCACTAGAGCACAACATGCCAAAGCTGATCAGGCTAGCTCATCTTTAGCCCCAAAGTACATTTTAACAAGGAAAAAAAAGGAAGAGAAAAATACTCCCAACAATGTACAAGCTGAGGTACCATCTTCTTCATCTTCTATCACTCTTCCTTTTGGTTCATTTTATATAGTTGAGTCTTGCAAGAATACTAAAATTCAAATTTCACAAGCTGAATATTTGAGACTCAATCCTTCAAAACTTCATAGGATGGTGAGATATGTTAAACAAGAGCCTTCATCATCCCAATGTAATGCTCAAATTTCTGATAATAATGAAGCCAATCTTGGGAATTAGATTTTCTCTAATACCATAGATAAACCTTCAAGCTCACAAAACCCATTCATGAAACCATAACCTTTTTATATATCATTATACATCACTGGTTTTACATTGAGTAATTATATTATTGACTCTGGAGCTTCCAAAAATGTGATGCCTGCCCAAATAGCTAAAGCCTTAGGTTTATCTTATACCTCTTCCCAAGGAAAATTTTATTCCATGGATGGATCCCTAGTTCCTATTATTGGTCAAATCAAAGATGCTCAAGTAGCCCTAGTTGCTTTTCCTAAAAAGAGACTGAAATTGACTATATTGGTTGCCGACATTCCTACAAGTT
This sequence comes from Sequoia sempervirens, assembly GCA_007258455.2. Lineage (NCBI taxonomy): Eukaryota > Viridiplantae > Streptophyta > Pinopsida > Cupressales > Cupressaceae > Sequoia > Sequoia sempervirens. The sequence goes on along the minus strand of VDFB02000003.1, from coordinate 445,082,547 downwards.
ATGGTATGCTCTTGAGTAGGAGTTTTTGTAAAGATTTGGGTTAAGAAATTTAGATGGATTGGTCTCATGCCTTAATACCTTTGGATGGAAATAAAATATGTCTGAACCTTGGACCCAAGGACAAGTTCACTGTCTAAAGTCTAGTAATCCAAGAGCAAATATTTTGTTTGTTGAAACAAGACCAGGAACCTATATGTGCACTTCTGATCAAGAGGGAAATTCGAACCCTATTAGCCCTGATTTGGTAAATGAATTGTAGACACTTGAATTTGATGGAAGTTGTGCTAGTGTTGGGTCAGGTGCTATAGTAGTTCTGATTTCACTTGATGGCTATAAATTCCCTTTTTCTTTCAAGATGGAATTCGCTAATACCAATAATACGAGCGAGTATGAAGCTCTATTGCTTGGTCTAAGTGTAGCAAAAGAAAAAGGTATCAAACAATTAAGGGCTATGGGAGATGCAAAATTAGTGGTGAAGCAGGTGAGAAAGATGTACACTATGAAAAATGGCCAGATCAAGCATTATAGGAACAAATTTTGGGATTGTATAGAAGATTTTGATGCTTTTTCCATAGAGTCTATACCCAGGGAACAAATTGCTAGGGCTGATTCCTTGGCAGTCTCAACATCATTGCTCTTGCCACATCCAAATTTCAAAGATGAGTCCTACATAATTGAAATTGTGTATAGGCCTAGTGTTCTTGATAATGCAAATAATCGGCAAGTGTTCAATAATGATCAACAAATTATTGCATTTTTAGAGAAAGCTGAAGCCTTTGCTCACATTTATTTTGAAGGCAACGATGATAAAAAAAATGATGTTTTAGAAGGTGACATTGTTTCCCTTGATGGAAAAGAAACATAAGTTATTGAATTGAAAGGTAATAAGATTCCAAAAGGTTTCGTTTCTCTTGAACATTTATTCAACAAACATGATCAATATTTGAAATAGAAGGGAAAGGTCTCTGTTGAAACATCTATTGAGTATGATAAGGTGAATATTGGTACAAAAGATGATCCTAAGATTGTTTGTATTGGGAAGTGTTGTTCCTAGGAAGAGAGGGAGAGACTAATCTCCCTATTGACATGTTACAGAGATGTTTTTACATGGTGTTATATAGATTTAAAGAAGTTTAGAAATGGAGAATTCCAACATAAAATTCCATTGAAACCTAGTGCTATGCCTTACAAGAAGAAACAACAAACTTATAATCCCAAGGTTGCAGAAGCTATTTTCAATGAAATTGATAAAATGCTCAAGGCTAGGATTATTTATCCCATTCATCATTCCACTTGGGTATCCAATATAGTTCGTGTGAGGAAGAAGAGCGGGGAAATAAGGATATGTGTTGATTTCAAAAACTTAAATTAGGAATCTGTGAAAGATAATTATCCACTACTTGTGATGGATCATATTTTGCAAACAGTTGCTAGTTCTGAAATGACGTCCTTGCTTGATGGATTCTTAGGTTATAATCAGGTCGAAGTAGCTCTAGAAGAATAGCATAAAATGGCATTCACCATGCTCATTGGTGTTTTTTCCTACAATAGAATACCATTCAGCCTTATTAATGTAGGGGCCACTTTTCAAAGGGCCATGGACTTATCTTTTGGTGATCTCAAGAATAAGATTATAGTAATTTATTTGACTGACCTAACAATTTTTTCTAAAAAGAGAGCCAATCATTTACATGATCTAGAAGTAGTATTACAACACTGCAAAGAAGAAGGTATCTCTTTAAACCCTAAGAAGTCTATCTTCACTGTAACTGAAGGAAAAATCTTAGGTCATATTGTCTCAAAATATGGAATCAAAATAGATCTAGAGAGAGTGAAAGCAATCATGCAGTTGGGATTACCTACCAACAAAGATGGTACCAGGTCATTCTTTGGTCAAGTAAACTTTCTAAGGAGGTTTGTTCCTAATTTTGTTGAGTTGACAAAGCCAATTTATGATATGATGAAGGATCACCTAGTGTTTAAATGGAGCAATGAGGGAAAATAATCTTTTGTAGATATTAAAACTGCAATTGCAAATGCTCCTACTTTAGTTCATCCTGATTTTACTAAAAATTTCATTATATATAGTTATGCCTTTGAGCACACCTTGTCAGCCATCTTACTACAAAAGAATGAGCAAGGTATAGAATCCCCTATCTCTTTTATGAGCACTCCTTTGAAGAAGTATGAACTTAAATATTCACCACTTGAGAAACATGCATACACTATTGTGAAGGCACTCAAGAGTTTCAGGTTTTATATTCTTCATTCTCATGCTACTATTTTTGTTCCTGAAACTGTTGTGAAAAGTATCCTTACTCAACAAGATATTGGATGCAATAAAAGAGGATCTTGGATAGCCCAAATCCAAGAATATGATCTAGATATTAAACCCAGTAATCTAGTAAGGGGAAAAGGTCTAGCCAAAATGATTGCTAAAAGTAAATCGGTTGAAGAAGAAGAATTACCATTAGTATTGTTCACAAACACAACTGATGATTGGTTTTTTGACATCTCTTATTTCTTGACCTATGGTGATTGGCCATCACATTTTTCATCAAAAGAAAAGAGAAACTTAAAGATTAAATCAAACAAGTATGTTCTCTGGGAAGGGAATTTGTATAAAAAAGGCGTGGATGGGACTTTCTTAAGGTGTGTTGATAAGGAACAACATAAGAAGTTATTGGAAGTCTTTCACAATGAAGCATGTGGTGGACATTTTTCAGCTTCTATGACAACTTTCAAAATTCTATGTCATAGATTTTATTGGCCAGGTATGTTCAAAGATGCTTATGAGTGGGTGTCGAAATGTGAGAAGTGTTTAAGATTCATTGGAAAAACACAACTTGCTGCTTTACCCTTGAAACCTGTAGTAATTGATGAGCCCTTTCAACAATGGGGTCTGGATTTCATTGGGCTAATCAATCTGAGTTCTAGTGCAGGACACACACACATATTGACTTCTATAGAATATTTCACCAAATGGGTGGAAGCTATTCTAGTGAAACATACCACCACTAAGGTCGTGTTTAATTTTCTAAACGATAATATTTTGGTAAGATTTGGAGTGCTAAGAAAATTGTCACTGACAACACTAGCTCTTTTTCCTTTGTTGAGATTACTCTTTTTTGCTATGATTATGGAATTAGTCTTGCTCATTCATCTGATTATTATCCTCAAGGAAATGGGAAGGTTGAGTCGAGTAATAAAAATTTAATTTCCATCATCAAGAAGTTGGTTGATGAAAATCAAAGAGGATGGCATAAAAAGTTATACGATGCTCTATGGGCTGATAGAGTTACTTATAAAAGAGCTATTGGAATGTCCCCCTTTCAATTAGTATATGGCATTGGTAGAACTTTGCCTACACCATTGGAGATTTCAACACTTAATTTGCATAAGGCTATAGAAGACAAGCAATTTCAGACTGCTTTGGAAAAGTGGATTATGTATTTGAATAAACTAGAGGAAGAAAGAGAGGTTGTGTTGGATAGGATTACCAAACATCAGCAGATGGTGAAAAAGGTTTTTGATAAAAAGGCTAGACAAAGGGACTTTGTAGTTGGAAATTTAGTTCTTCTTTGGGACAGGAGAAGGGAGGCAAAAGGATCACATAAATTTTTTGATTCTCTTTGGAGAGGACCTTTTCTATTCAAGTAGCTTGTTGGTGATCATGCTTATCGATTGGCTTATCCTGATGGTACTATTCTACCCCTTGCCTATAATGGGACTTTGTAGTTGGAAATTTAGTTCTTCTCTGGGACAGGAGAAGGGAGGAAAAAGGATCACATAAATTTTTTGATTCTCTTTGGAGAGGACCTTTTCTATTCAAGTAGCTTGTTGGTGATCATGCTTATTGATTGGCTTATCCTGATGGTAATATTCTACCCCTTGCCTATAATGGGAAAGATTTGCAACTTCTTGAATAGTTGTTGCATCGAGTTTTCCCTTGTACATAGTTTTTGTTTGTTTTGTTCAGTTTTGGCTTGTTTGGTTTTGACTCTGTTACCCAATGAATAAGGCTTTATACCATGTTTCTATATTCTCTGTGTTTTGTCAGTCGTGGTCCCCATTCAGAGCCAATGTTACTTGTAGGTATACTAGGTATCATGCCCCTTCAAATTTTGTCTTCCTTGGTCTTTAATATTTTATTTTCGCCCAAGTCTAAAGTCTTCACCCTCATTTTATTCTTTGTCATAGGTTCCTCTAAGTTTCTAACTTCTTGGTGCACATTCTATAAGTTTTGAAACCTAAGTTGTTGGCACTGAGTGTCTTTAACCTTGTTGTCAGGTTCACATTTTTCCTAACTTCCTAATGGCCAGACTTGTTCTTTAGTGGTGTCATGTGAATCAGTCCATTGTATAGTCAGGGAGTCAAAGGTTTTCATAAATTCATAACTCTCAACTTTGAGTTATAAAGTTTCAGTTTCCCGCGACAAGGTAATATGTTGTTCTCCTTGAATGTTTCAAGGCACCGCCTATGCATTTAATGAAGCATATGGTACAACCTGGAGATGTCTTATTGAGGATTTTTCTAAAGCACACAAATCTTAGGGTTTGCTTTACTAGGGATTAAAATAGAGCGCCATATTAATTCAACACCAAACACATGTCCTATAATTTTGGATGACTTAAGGTGGTGAAGATTTATTTGGTTGAGCCTGCAATAGCACCTCCACCATTCACAATTATTTCTTCAAGCATACGAGTGTTCCTCTAAGTACTACAAGCTCATGCAGTTTGGAATTGAAAATCGCTGGCTTAGTGTAAGGGACATGAAGCTGGGATCCTTTAAGCTTGAGGAATTCTGGGTGCATTTGGAAAGTGACAAAAGAGATGCTATTGACACAAAATTGTTAGAAAATAGATTAGCTCATGCTAGGGGTTTTCTAGAAGCCATTTTGAGCGTGGACTTAATAGGTGCATGCATGAGAAGGTACATTCTAGAAAAATAGGAAATCAGAGCCGTTGACGGGATTGTTGTTGCTAAAATTTCTCCTAGAGCTACTTCTCATGCGCTAAGGATTCTTGAGAAAGAACCCATGGAGGACATGCCTGTTGCAGCAACAAGTGAGTTCTTAAAAGTCAATGAGAATTGGTGCAAGAATTCTATGGCCAAAGGGTGGTTGAAATCAGAGAAAATAGGTAAGTCATAGCTACCCACCAAACTTAAAATAATGCATTTCAAAGGGGAAATTGTAGATGCCATTGATTTGTCACATCACATTGTTGGAAATGCACAAATTAAGTCTTTTGAAGATTGGATGTGTTAGTTTATTTTGGTTATCTTTGATGAAAATGTGTTCTTTGATTGGGCTAAAATAATTTACTTTCATTTGAATGAGTAATTAGTCAATTTCCAGAAAACTGCTACCTTCCATCTATGTTCTTGCTTAACATATATTATAACTAGTCAAAGGTCATTTTGGCTGGGATTAAAACAATAGATACCTCCAACTTTTGGCATGCTTGTATATAAGTGCTATCTGCAGTTTAGTAAACAAGTCGAAATGGGAGATTTTTCCCTTGTCAATGATGCATTCTTGATGGAAGCTATGAGGAAATTGGATGGATATCCCGAAGTGCATATTTCTTCTGAGTCAATGTCTCTTGTATAAGAATTTGGAAGCTTTTATATTCGGTTTGATATATTTTCTTACTTGAGGATAAGAGGTTTTGAGAAAGCCCCATTAAAATTGCCTAGATATCCTGAAGATTTGCTGGTGTTCCTGGAAGTTTGTAGACAAATGGCCATTGTGAATGTAAAATAGATGAACATGGGGAAGTGGGGATATCCTTTCCCATTGAAAACTCCATATTGCACATGCAAAAATAATCAGATGGCTAAGTGTGCTGAAGGACTTCTCAAAGAGTATAAACTCCATCATTTATTCATCAGATGGCTAATTTTGATAGCAAGGGTTTCGTGAGACACAATCTGTATGGAGGAATTTCATATCAGCATCAACCTTCTATTGAGGATTTTTGGGAAGATTGTGTTGATGAAAATGAAGTCCTAAAAAGAGATTACATTAGGTTAACCCTTGAGTAGATACAAGATTTTTCTCTTCCTTTCTATATTCTCGAGGGCACAACTGAAGATTCAGTGGTCATTGACCCCAAATATGAAAAACTGTCTAATAAATCTCATCCCAAGGTTGACTGGATTAAAAACAAAGTCTTAGATATGAATATATAGGCTACTCTAGTGATGAAAATAACTCAGGACTGGCTGGAAGGATAATGGCGACAATTTGTAGGTTCTACTCAAGAACCAAAATATTCTCAGAAAAATTAATAGGGGTCCACTAAGACAATTACAGTGGGCACATCATCAGGGAGAATGGCTACAAGGTGTTCTAGTGCAAATTCACAGTCTGGGGGTGATGGTGAGATGCTGAAGGAGATGACTAAATTAAAGTTAGTGTGCGAACAAGACAACTCATCTACCCCTACTCCTAGAAAGAAGGTTAGTCAAACAAAACCCACACCTAAGGATTCTGATGCTATTTTTAAGAAAATTGTTGAAGATAACACTTTTCCTCCTTTTTTTGAGGTACTCTCTTCCCTTGTGGAAAATATACCCATTACTCCTGGTGAGTCTAGAGAAATTTCTCTAGGGAATAAAGATTTTTCTTTGATTGAAGCCTCTCTAGTATGGATGAGAAAGGCGGTAGAGATAAAGAGGAAGTACACTCCTACAACAATAGTTGGGGTAGATACAGTTGCAAAGTTACTCCATACTTCTTCAATGCCAAAGAAAGCTCAAAAGATGTCAAGAATGCTGACTGATCCTACTTCTGGTAACTAGGTATTGGAAATTATAGATCCAACAAAAGATTTAAATGAGGATGAGATAATAGTAGCTAACTACAAAATCACACATGTTGACATGGGGCATCAAACACTTGAAGGGGATGCATATCATGCTAATTATTTAGACAATTCCTTGATTAAGCGGGTAAAGGAAGAAATAAAAGAAAAAGTGGCATTGCAATCCCAAGTTCTTGATTTGAAGAACTTTATTTCTTCTATAGTTCCCCCTTCTATATCCAGTGGAGCCTCAAGTTCTCAGGCATAAATTATTGATGGGTCTACAATGCATTTAATCAGAAAGAACCTGAGATATTCCAAAAATGTCAGCAAATGGATTAATGAAATGCTTGAAGAAACTATCCTCTTTATTAGTAAGTCTGCACTTTTCTACACTCAAGTTGTTGATAAAAGAAAGGAATTGATGGTAGAGCTACGATAGATAAAAAAATATCATACTAGTCTCTATGTTCTTTCACAAGAAATAAAAGAGCTGATTTCCATGGATCAAATAAAATTAATCAATGAAAAAATTGTGAGTGACCCAAAGGAGTTAGACCCTTGATGGCCCAATTCACTGGAGTGGAAATTAAGTATTTATGACACCCAGGTAAAAGAGATTTCTATAGTACTTGAAAGGTATCTGGACATGCTGGTGGAGATTAAAGGAAATTGTCATGATATAAAAATGGAGATAACTAATGAAATTGATGAAAAGATTTTGGATTCAAAGGAAATTTGTTTGAAATTTAGAGAAATATTCAATAAGGAGATGGCTGATCCTACCACCATGACTAAAGAATCTTTCTCGAAGCTCAGTAGATTGTAAGTTTAACTCACTTCCTTTAAAGAAAAAGAAAGTAGAAGGTTTGACACCTTGAATGAGTCTGAAGCAACTCTAACCAAAGTAATAACTAGACTGCAGATCATTGCAACTCTAGGGAGAAAAGAGTTACTTGCAATTATTACCAAGTACAGGGACTACAAGACCAGAATGAAGGCACAAGAAAAACTGTTGTAGCAAGAAGCAAATGAATATCTAGAAGATGAAGAGGTTGAGGTGGCGGGAGATGATGCATAGTTATTTTTAGTATTCCATGACACTTTCTTTAATTTGGTTCTTTTATAGTTTAAAACTATTTTAATTATTCGGTGTGGTTAATTTCAAGAAACCGTTACCAAGACAATTTGTTTATGCTTTAAATATGGATTCGGATAATATGATTAGGATCTTTTGGGAAAAAATTGATTTACTCATTAGAGCAAAAATCTATTATTTTGAAATATTGCTTTTTGCTATTTTGATATAGAAGACAATGGTCAAGTTTATGCATTCATAATCTTTGTATTATGGTGTTTGAATCTATTTTGCTTATGTTGAATGTTGTACTAGTGCTTGATTTATTATTGGAATGATAGATATTTTGAATTGCTGCATTGTTGTAGTATCGCTTATTTGTGAATAAGGATTATGTGGTGATATTTGTTTTCACTTTAGTTGTGAAATATTTTCAGTTTTATCTTATGAAGTTGATGAATAACTTTAAAGATTTCTGGTTAAAAGCCCCTTCTTTTATTTTCTTTCTGGTTAAAAGCAACATTAAATAAAAATTATTCCTTGAATATCAAATGAAGGTAGCTGCCATCTTTTAAAATAAGCAGAGAATCGGTCTGAGAATTACGTGATCACTGATTCAACTGTGGTTACATTTTTCACCTTAGTGGGTGTGAGAATATAGAGTTAGGTGATAAATCTATCAACCAATACATCTTAGACAAAAATTGTCTTGTGAACAACTAAGGTTTTCTTTGAAACTTGCCTCCACTGGTGGATGGGAACATGGTTGAAGCACTTTAATGGCCAACCACGAAGCTTACACTTCCCCGGTATTCTTCCGACTTGAAGAATGCCTAACTTTGCATGAAAAGTTAAGAAAGAGAACAATCTACAAGGTGGAATTTGGTGCATGCCCATACATCGACATGCAATTTCTATCTACAAGTTAGAAAAGAAATGCAAGATCTATGCTAGGAATGACAAAGAGTGAAATCATAGAGTTCATACATACAAAATGAACTGTATAGCTTGGCCAAGCATAATAAATGTGTTGCAACAACAGTAAACAATAGATTTTGGTAAAGAAAACCTATACTCTCTGAACTCCATTTTGGCACCCATCCCATAGGGTAACTTTCTACTATACAATATCTCATAACAACTATCTACCCTCTAGCAACATCTACCTCAAGGTTCTCTAGTCAACTAAGCTATCAGTAATCCATTCAAGTATTAGAATTATCTCACATATGTCTTCAAAAGAAGAATCAGATTACTAATTTACTCTCTAAACATAAATCAGATTTATGATTCAATACAATAATTCAACAATCAGTCATATCATCCTTATGACTATTAAATACTTTTCATCAATAAGCATTTTCCATTTAAAAATGAACTAAGAACAAAATAAGGTATGCCACAAGTATGCACATGTACATAGATGAGGTCTATGTGCATACACATATATGTGCCTACTTAAGTTTTAGATTTGTGCATACATTTTGAAATAATCATTAAATTAGATTGCAATCATAAAATAGTATTCCATTTGAATTTTTTTTGTCAAGAATCAGAACAAGTTTATGTTAATAGTTTGACACATACTGTTATTGCACTCTCACAACTATGATACTCTAACATTGCTATTTACATATGAACATTCATCATTTAAATGAAACATGCACTATTTCCTACTAAACAGTTACAAGAAAAGTTGTTTACATATGAACATTGATTGTTTTAATAGAACAACTATTATTTCCTACTAAATAGTTACAAGACAAGCTATTTACATATGAACATTCATTGTTTTAACAAAACAAGTACTGTTTCCTACTAAACAATTACAAGACAAGCTGTTTACATATGAACATTCATTGTTTTAACATAACAAGTACTGTTTCCTATTAAATAGTTACAAGACAAGCTGTTTACATCTTTACAATACCGTTTCAGACTAAACAGTTACATTTTATGATAAACAATGTCATTTTTCAATAGAACATACATTGTTTGTAGTTACTCAAAGCTGTTTCGAGCTGTTTTGATGCTAAATAATAACATTACAAATTAATATTCACTGTTTAAAATAAAACAGGGTTTTATCTCAATAAATAGAGAATAAAGAATGTTTTTTACCGATAAAAATATTGTCTACATCTATCTCATCTATCATTTCAAGCAAAGCCATTTAATTTTCCTCTAAAAATTTAGGCTAATAAGATGTCCATTGTTCAACATAAATGGTATTTAAAAGTTCATAAGCAATTATGTAAATAATATAATGAAACTATTTGACATACTTGTCAATTTGAAACTAGGCAACCATACATAACTCTAAGGTTACTAGGGTTCCTTTGTTAACCTATTCCCTTTTCAAGGCCATTAAAAAATCCTTCTCTGGTCGCTCTAGGAGCGACTGCCCCTTACATGACTGGTTCATTCTTCTCTTAACCAACCAAAGGTTGTGTTCAAGCTTGCACAAAAGACTTGTTGGGTCTATATCATATGCATATTTTGACATGCAAACTCTTATTTGTATCTTTTCCTTAGAGAAAATCCTATTGACCATGGAGATCGAACCTTACATGGTTTTAAATGAAACCAAGACCTTATCATTCCATCGTTTCCTCTAATTGATGACGACCTCTATATGCAAACATTAATTTTTTTTTTCTGAAATGAACTTAACCCTCTTACCATTATCGGCCTAGTTGATAATGGAAGGGCAATATGAATAAATACAACAAAGATGGTACATTTGAATGTAAACACAAAGGATTATGTCCCCTTACATAGGTTCAAAATTTTATCCACTACATTACCAAATACAATGAAATACATATAGATCGGAATAAAAATTTGATAGCCATGATATGGCTAGCATTACCATGCGAGCTTATATGTTAGTCACACCCTTAAAGGTTTCAAGCCTTAGTCTAGCTCTAAAGTCTAGCCGATAAGACTCCATTAGAGACACTTCTTATGCAAAGCAAGTCATAGGCCATGCGACCCCAAAAAGTTGGTCAATAAAACACTACACTTGGCTCAAGGCCATACACACAGTCACATGGAATACATAATTATTGTGCTTATCAATTTTTCATCAAAATGCAGTGACTACCACAAGTATGAAATGAAAAATGATAATGAAAATCAAACTTGTTTCAAAAGAAACCTATTTACCTCAATAATCGAGCTTTTTGGATGAAGCTTGCCTTTGATTTTTCTACCACTTCGACCTTTCCTCTGCATTTTCCTTGATGTTGGTCGACTCTTTCCTCTAGTTCCTATTATTTTTCCTTCCCACTGTCCATTCTAAAATGGAAACAAACATTTTTTTTTCATTGCATGTGGCTAGGAATTACCGTTATGGTTTTCTTGTCATAACTGCTAACCTCTATTTTTGAATATTGCAATAATGTTTTAGCAGGCCACATCCTTAGTGGGATGTCTTTCAGATTTTAGCTTGATTTTCCACACAACCCGATATGATATTATTGGTTATCGATATTCATATTCAAATAACATCATGTGTATGTATATATGTTTATATATGTATATATAAATACATAACATGTGTGTATATATATATGTGTGTGTGTATGTGTGTGTGTGTATTCTTATATGTGATTTCAACATTCATTCAGATTTTCTATATATATATATGTTCCAAGTTTACATTACTTATATATATATGTATATAGTTATATATATATATTCACATTAAGATGAATAAATGTACATATATATATGTATACACACACACACACATATATACATATAAATTGTTTATTTGTAGGAGTTTATGAGTTTCATGTGCTATCACTGGAACTAAATAAATTTTTTTATTCCACTTAAACATCCATTTGTATAATCTTTACATGATGAAACTCTTATCCTTTAATCATTCCTTGCAATACATACTTTCATTTTTCTTAAAACACAAGGTTTAGATAGACAATTAAATCTACAAGCCATTCATTTTCAACCATTGAAACATCTCAATTCATGAATTTACGCTCTTTTATACATGCATAATAGTTCAAATGCAAGTTATCATGCCATTTGTGGTGTGTGCACCTAGATTCCAACTGGTTTACCATTTGATCTGGCTAAACAATCCTACTTCAACCGTGTTCTCATCCTTCAACCTGTCACCCTATAGCTACACACACTTTCACTTGTAATTTCACTAGTAACGTTCAATTCTTGATAACATATAGGATAGTTTCAAAAGTTCGCATAGTCAACACCAGTCACTTATTTCAATGTTTTTTTCTTTCAAAATTTCCATAATTTCCTTTTAATAAGTTTTGAGTTTCTCCATTAATTCAATTTACCATATTTAAATAAATATGAAATAAAATTGGGTTATGATAGTGTTTCCCTCTCCATGAGAAACAATAAAAAATGGATTAGAAAGCAGGGTGATCCCACAATAATGGGTTACACTTTTTGGCCAAACTTGACATTGAAATCAACATTTTCACCAAATCTTCACTTTTTTACACCTATAGTAGGTAAAACATCAAGAATCTGTAGATGAAACAAACTTGTGATTTGTGAGATTTTGTGTTTAGATTCTAATTATATTTTAAAAAAATAAATAAAAATAAATTGTGAATCATTTTATGTAATTTTTAATAACTTATTTTTTCTACTAAACAACATTTTTAAAAAGTGATGTTTGTTGAATAACCAAGACATTGAGAAGGGGGAGGTGAATCAGTATCTTCTTAAACTTATTGAACAAATACCATCAAATTAATCCAATGCATATAAAAATAAAGATAAGCAAGAGCATTAATAGAAGATGAAAGCACACAACACATGAACTCCAAGACTTTTACGTGGAAAACCCAAAATGGGAAAAACCACGGTGAGGGTTAGCTCACAATATAGTATAACTTGTTATAAGATATTACAAAAATGGTGGCTCACTGCCTACAAAAATACAATCAAAATGGGTTACAACCAGAAAATGAACTAATAATGTACACCTAACAAGTGTTGATTTAGTTCCTTTGATGCTCAATAAAATAATTTAACACACTTCATCATCTTCTCACTTCTTCACATTCACACATTCAACAACATCAACAATCTCAAAACTATCCATATATATATATATATATATATATATATATATATATATATATATATCTGATACATCCACAAGCATCAATTAGGTCGGCCTAATTAGATGCAACCCTTATTCACCAAAAAATAATTATTGGCTTCAAGCATTTACAAAACTCTTTCCAAAAACAATTCAAACATGTAGCACGCTACAACATGTCGAAATGGACCTAAGATAGGTCACATATACATCCACAATACAAAATTAATTCACCATAACACCAACTATCCATTAGGTCGGCCAAAGATAGTCCTAATAGAAAAATGTAACAACAGAGTAATGCCAACTCCCCGTACGGGCACTTGAAAATGTGAGATTTTGAACATGCATGCTTCCAACATCCATAAATCATTTCCCAAAACCGCAAGCAACAATAATCAACAGTGGAGGATTGTAGACCAAAATAATGGAGGACAATAACTGCATACTGGTTTAGATATCAGTCCAGAATACTGGATCAATTAATGAATTAACCTTGCAGTTGTAACTCATATAATATGGTGACATCAATGACAACACAAAAGCTGTAAAACATGATGATTTTCTTTATTCTTCCAAAAATCCCCCCCCCTTTGTCATTGATGGCAACATGTGCCAAAATTTACAAAACTTTCTATGTACAATGCTTCTCCTTACCTCATTACAACATTCTCTCCCACTTTCTCCATTACAACACTCTCTCCCCCTTTGACATCAAGGACAAAGGGTGGTCCAAAAAGAAATATAAAAACTAAAAAAAAAACATTAACCAGAGGATGGCGAGCTTTGAAGCTCCTTGAGTATACCTTGCCAAGTTGTCTTACCACTCTCCTAACTCTTCTTTGCAGCAATCAACATTCTGTTCAAAGATTCAAATTCTACTAGACTTTCCTCTACATCATTCATAGTACTAGGAGTTAGATTTATCTTCTCATCCAAAGCATTGGAAACTGGGGTGTACTCCATTCTCACAAGGTCACCTAACTAACCAAATTTTCTAATGATATCCTCCTTCTATTTCTGTAGAATAAAAAATTTATCTCTATGAGCAGATATGGAATTCTAGGTTGATCTATCTCTATCCTTAGATGCATTATAGGTACTGGAGACAATAGTCAACTGGGACTCAATGGAGTCCATAAGATCTTTATTGCAACATACTTCAAAACAAGAATAGTGATAGGATTTGTAGTTAAAGCTCTCTTGTCATATGTAGCACCGGTGAGTTCCATCACCACTTCATTCTTCACAACTTTCAACATGAGTACCAGTTCGGTATCACAGAGTCCAATAACAGCCTTAATTGCTTCCTTGGTTATAAGATGGGGTCTATCAATCCACAAGAATTTTTCATGCATTCTAACGAGAGCTGGTTTTACATACTTATCATCAACCATGGAGCTAAAATTAGGAAAGTAATTCCATCTATCCAATCTCTTCACAACAATGTTTGAATATTCAAGTTTTACCAAGAAATCATCCCCAGTGAACTCATTCTTCCAAATGTCTATCAATTTACTATGATTGTATTCATCAGTTTTGACTCGAATGTATATTCTTGTATCTTCAGTCGGCATAACCTTGTGAGGGATAGATGAGAAGGTTCCCATAGGGTTGTCTTTTAAAACTTTCATAGAATACTTCTTATATGATGGTCTAGGTCTTTGACACGTTAAAAAATATAGGGGTTGCCATTCTTCCACAAATCGAGCTCAACAATTTCAAAAAGATGATTCACATAAACCCACAATAGAATAGAAAGGAAAAATACCTTTTTCTTCACAAAAAATAGAACTAGGGTGTGCATAGCTCAAACTCCAAATCGCCTCAAGAATGCTCCAAAATTCTCTCCAATATCTTCAAATGCACAAGTGATTAAAATTCCTTACACATGTAAGGAAACCTTAGGTGCGGAACAAACTCTCCTAACGCCAAAACCTTAGGGAAGAATGTAGATATGACTTTAAATTTTGCAATTACAATTCAATAAGATACACTTGAAAAGAATAACAGAAAAGAGAAATGAACACATACACAATTGGACACCAGATTTACATGGGAAAATCCTTACAGGAGAAAAAACCCACCGCACCAAGAAAAGCCTCTTTGCATTACAGTAAAGAAAATTACATACAAAGTTCAAACTTAACTTTCTGATGTTAGTTTACAACAACAACATTCACTGATCAATCTTGTACAAAACATTAATCTCACAATGCTCTCAGATGCATACAATGAACCCACTCAGATCAATCCATGTTCAGTATCGAACAACCCTTTTGTCATCTCACACTTCTCTCATCATCAACCATTTTAGAGTGTAATCCATTCTACTCACGACCTGTTCATTTTCCACAACAGAATAGTCACAACTGTTCAACTTCCAATTGTAGACATCGAAAATATATAGATTGATATCACACACTCGATCCTAATCTACTAACATCGTTTCATCCTGAATCATCCCTCTATCTAACCATTTAATTGAATAGCCTTATTTGATTAAATTTTCCATAATTCCCCTTTTAATTAAATAAATCCCTCGATTTAATTAAATCGTTATCTCTGTGTAATTAGCTAGGTCATTTCATCTTCCTATCTTTGATTTAATTAAATAATCCATATTATTTGATTAAATCTCTAAAGTTCATCTAATTAAATTAAATAAATCAAAAATTTATCTAATTTAATCTAACATCCCCCCCTTTGGTTAAATAAATAAAAAATATTTATTTAACTAAGTCTAAATCATTCTTTTCTCATTTTGACTTATTTAAATCCTAAAATCTAAGTCAAAATGGTCAAAGCAACTAACATCATTTAAATTAATCAAATCATGATCAATGATAATCCTAATCATTCAAATCCTCTAGATTTTGCAACTTGGACATGAAAATCAATTTAATTGATTTATAAATCATCTATTTTCATTCAAAAAAGGCATCCAAGAGGGAATATTCCTCCAAGTTTGAAATCTCCCCCCAAATCACTTGTCCATCCAACAAAGCATTTAAAGCTCTTACATTGTCTCTTACATGTCTCCCACTTGGAATTTAACTCATCTTTCATCCCCCCTAAACATGTCATCTCATCAAATTCAAATTTCAAACTTGCACATGGATCAAAATGTGCTCAACCTTCATCCTATCAAATGTTGACAAGTGGAACCTTGCCATTGGTTGAATGTTAGTCCCACATTGCTCAAATTTAGACATTCATCCATCTTGGAATTCTATAAATAAGAGGCTAATCTCCTCATTTATCCGTCCACCAATTGAGTAAACTTACTATACTCAAATTTAGAGCAATCTTCATCCATACTTTTGAATCCATAGCTAGGTTATGAAGGTTTTTTTCACCATGGAGCACACTTGAATCTTCAACAAAGTGGATCACCATCACCATTCATCATAAAAGTTTGCAAAGGAGTTGGGAAAGGGCCAATTTCCACATCAAATTGGCACCAACTCCCCCATAAGATCAAGAGTTTGCATGTTCTCAATAGGAATTAGCTTATTTTCATCTTCTTTCATTGTGTTCTTGTTTTATTTCTATTTTGAATATGGTTAAATGGATTTTATGGGGAACCTCTATTCTAACTTGCATTTGATCTTATTAATGTGTTCATTTGTTGTGTTCTTGCAAGTATTAGGATCTAGGTTCACACCAATGGTTCACATTCCGCTTCTCTCATTGGCTCAGAACACATAGTTATCGGCAAGACCAAAGGTATCGACAACACTCTAAGAAGTTAGACCGATAACAAAACAAGTCTCCCCGATATCACAAGATAACCATTAGCCATACCAACTCTATCGACAAGACTTCTCACCGATGTCCATTGCAGAACTATCGACAAGACCATCGCTGTCGCTAGGACTTACAAGAAGCTCAACCATCGACAATATCCCACATTGACGCATAATGTTAGTAGTCATTAGTTTATAAATAAAAGCCCGAAGACTTTAGGTATCCACGAGTTAGTCCTTTTATTACCAACTTACTCGTACACCGCATTTGACCATCCAACCAAATTGTTGGTCATTCCTTGTAGTCTCCACCATGACACACATTCACTGGTTGTGCATTTCTAGAGAAACAAGCTGGGAATCTACAATATTCTCAACAAGTATCCTGGAATTCCAAGTGGTCCCCACATCTAGCGGCTTGTTGCTCAATCAGAGAAAACACAAACTTACAACTTCCACAGTAGGTTAGGAAAATCCCAAACACCACGACATTGAAGGAGATTGACTAGTTGAGAAGTTAAGAAATTTTTGAACTATGCGACAAGGTTCCAAGGTTCAGGATTTGGGCGATAGGCTGATAAAGAAGACCAACAAAGGGTAAAACCACCAAGTCTTTAACATAGATACAAGCCAGCAAGTTGAGGCACAATTTTCAACAACATAATCACTTTATAAAACAACGATCTTCCCTAATTCACATTAAATGTGATAGATTTCCAAAAGTTGCTAAAAACTCTTCTTCACTGCACAAAAAAACCCTAATTTTCTCTGCATAAGAACATGCCTGCACCTTTTCTTCCAGTTCCTTTTGCATAACCTCTTCCTATTCATTTTTTATAACATATCCTTGTGCCAAAGACTAACATGCCAAATATCCAGGAGGTTCGAACAATCTTTCATTAAAGCTCCCCCTTAGACCATGCTAGGTCTAATTCCCAAAGGAATTTTCTGCATCAGATGGGGGCATAGAAACATTTGATGTTTTAGGATCTACTTTCTTTGTCCAAATATTGTTCATTTGTTGGTTATCCTCATTCTTTTCAATTTTCTTCACCGTTTCATTCTTCTTTACCAAATCAGATTGCTTTTCCTTTTTGTACTTCTGCAAACTCTTGAAATATGTCCCAGTTTGTCGCAATTGTAGCCTAGACAACATTTTTCTGATTAGTTTGTCCTCCATTAACCCTTGATCTACACTGATTAGCTTTATTTCCAAACTTGTTACATGTATAGTAGTAGCCAACAAAAGATTTATTCATTCTTCCTCCATTAACCTGATTCATCATTTGAGTTCTGCATTCACTACCTCTATGTCCAATTTTCTTGTATGCAAAACATTGTTCGAAGAAGGAACTAGCAAACTGATTCATCCTACTCCTACACCTCGTTTCCCTATGAAAAAAATTATTACATGAAAAGAAAACACCATTGAAAGATGGGTACCTTTGAGAATTTGGATGTCTAATAGGCAGTCTCCTAGAAAATTTCCTTGGATTTCTTTTATGCTTCCCTTTATCTTGAGTCTTCTAATTATCCACTGGATTTGAGGTATGCACAACCTTAGAGCTTTTAGTGGCTTCATTTCCAAAACCACCTTTGTCTTTATAAGGTCTTTTCCCTATAATCAACTCATCAAGCTTGGTGGAGCTTGTCTTGAAATTATCTTCACAGAGTTTTTCTTTCTCTAGTTCTACTTTCAAATTCACCACTTCTTGTTCAAGCCTTGTGCATTCATTAGTCTTGCTTTGCACCAATTTATTTAGACATTCTTTAATCCTTTTCTTTCCTCCACTTGCACCTTCAATCCGGTAATCTCTTCATTAGCTTGCTTCAACTACTCACTTACTTCTCTATGTCTTTCCTTGAACTTCTTCAATTGCTCTTTCAATTTATGGACACATTCATTTTCCTCATCAAGATTTTCTTTCAAATCTCTGTTTTCACTTTCAACCTTATCAAGGTCTTCAAGAGCAGCCCAAAGTTCTTCTTTATCATCCATTTTTTTAATCTTCAGGATCTTCCTCAAGCTATTAGGATTCTTCAGAGGAACCAAGCTCTAATACCAATTGTTGAAAACCCAAGATACTAAGATGGGGGGTGAATAAATATCTTCTTAAAATTATTGAGCAAATACCATCCAATTACTCCAATGCATATAATAGTAAAGATAAGCAAGATCATTAACAAAACATGAAAGCACACAAAACATGAACACCCGGATTTTTACATGGAAAACCCAAAATGGGATAAACCACGATGAGGGTTAGATCACAATATATTATAACCAGTTATAAGATATCACAAAAAGGGTGGCTCACTTCCAGGACTCACTATCCAAAATGAGAGGCTCACTGCCTTCAAAAATACAATGAAAAAATGGATTATAGTCAGAAAATGAACTGATAATGAATACCTAACAAGTGTTGATTCAGTTCCTTTGATGCTCAATAAACTGACTGAACAAAATTCATCATCTTCACACTTCTTCACATTCTCACATTCAGCATCAAAAATTTCAAAACTATCCAATATATATATCTAATACATCCGCAAGCATCAATTAGGTCGGCCTAATTAGATGCAACCCTTATTCACCAAAAATCAACTGTCAGGTTCAAGCATTTACAACTCTTTCTAAAAACAATTCAAACATGCAGCACACTAAAACATGTTGGAATGGACCTAAGATAGGTCACACATACATCTGCAATACAAAATTAATTCACCATAACACCAACTATCTATTAGGTTGGCCAGAGATAGTCCTAATAGCATAATGTAACAACAAAGTAATTCCAACTCATTGTATGAGAACTTGAACACGTGAGATTATGAACATACACACTTCCAACATCCATAAACCATTTCCTAAAACCACAAGAAATAGTAATCAACAACGGAGGATTGCAGACCAAAATATTGGAGGATGATAACTGCATACCAGTTCAGATACCGGTCCAAAATACTAGATCGAGCAATGACTTAACCTTGTAATTGCAACTCAGATAACATGGTGACATCAATGACAACACAAAAGCTATAAAATCAAATTATCTTATTCATTCTTCCAACAATGTTTACTGTGTAACACATATTTTTTTTATAGAAAAGATAAGATTCTAATTTTTAAAATACAGATTTTTCACACAAATATCTAGGGAATGGATATTTTTTCATAATTTTTTGTTGCACATTTTTTTAATTAATTTTTTAAGTCAGAGTAATTATAATTTGGACAGAGGTGTATTGTGTAACACAATTTTTTTTGTATGCATTTGAATTAACTTATCCTTTTTTTGTTGGAATAAAGACATCAATACCTCGTGGAAATATATTTTTAGAATTTTTTTCTCTATTTTCCTATTTTCTTGTGTGTGAAACAAAGACCTTGATGTTCATTGAAAAACCTACATTCAAAAGAAATAAAAAATAAATATAATAATAAAATTAAATATATTTAAAATTATACTTTTTGGGAAGCTTATAATAAGGGCTACATACTTACAAAACATAATTTTTAAATGAATTTATTTGATCCCCCAAAAGGTAAATCAATAGTGGTTTTCTATCAACATTTTGATAGGTGTAGAGGAGACTCCATTATAATTATTGTGGCAACACCTAGAAAGAGTTCTGAATCTAATAAAGTATGTAAGAAGAAATCAAAAGAGAAAAAGATAGAGAAGTCCATGATTGCTCAGATTACACTACATGCTCAGAAGGAGAAGAATATATGGATCATAGATAGAAAATGTTCAAGTCATATGATTGGAGACAAAAGTAAGTTCATGCACTTCAAGAAATTTGATGGAGGATTTGTAACTCTTGGAAATAATTCAATTGCTAAAATTACTGATAAAGGTATTTTGAGTTTAGATGGTGTTAGAACAAAGAATCATGATGTTCTATATTTTGAAGGACTAAAGCATAATATTTTGAGTGTAAGTTAGATGTGTGATAAAGGATACAAGTTATCTTTTAGTGCTAAGGGTTGTGAAATTATGAAATCTAGTACCAAAGAATTGATTGTGGAAGGAAGTAGAATTGAAAGTGATCTAGATCATCTTAGTGAACTGAATAAACAAAACTATTTTGCTATACAAAGAGAATAGAGTTGGATTTGGCACAAAAGGTTGGGACATAAACTTTGATGAGATTGTGAAAATTAGCTCAAAAGGAATAGTCTGGGATATGCCAAAGATTAAGAAGCCTCAATCTACCTATTGAAAACCATTTCATGAAGGGAAACAAACAAATACCAAGCTCCCTACAAAGGAGTACTCTACAAGGAAGCCAAAAATTATAAGCTCACACCTTACAAGAAGATGGTAGAAAGTCTCAAGGAATTCTTCATTGATATAACATTTGAGAAAATACCCTGTGTTAACAATCGAGCAATTGATGCCATGGAAACCATTGGGCCCTTGTTAGAAACACCACATAATATTCTTCAATGTGAATTCCTTGTAGAGAAGCTTCTCATACCAAATTTTGAGGTATTGAAATATAAGTTTGTGTGTAAAATCGTTGGTCATAGTTGCCCATGGTATCATGACATCTTTAGCTACCTAAACAAAGGTATCATTCCCATTGACATTACCCCAAACCTCAAGAAAAAAATTGTCAAGAAAGCATCCTGATTCGTTATCCTAGGTGATACCCTATACCATCGAAGTATTGAGGGGATATTATTACGATGTCTCAACCAAGAGGAAGCTTTGAATGCATTAACAGAAGTACACAAAGGCATTTGTGGGTCACATTTTAGTGGTATGAACTTATCTAAGAAACTATTGAGGGCAGGGTATTACAGGCCCACCATGGAATGAGAGACTCATCAACATGTGAAAAAAGTGTATGTAGTGTCAACAACATGGGGACCTTATCCATGCTCTAGCTCTAGAACTTCAACTGATTTTTACACCTTGGCCTTTATTGTAGTGGGGGATCAACCTCATAGGAAAGATCACCCCTACCTCATCCAATGGTCATAAGTTCATCATTACTGCCATTGAGTACTTTATGAAGTGGGTTGAAGCTATACCTATAACTTACATCACAGGGAAATAGATATCCAAATTCATCCTGAACTACCTTATTTATCCCTATGGTGTTCCACAAGCCCTTATCTCAAATAACAAAACACCTTTCAAAAACTAGGATGTATGAGAGTTATTCCAACACTTTAATATCCAACATCGGTTCTCTACTCCCTACTATCCCTAGGGAAATAGTCAAGTTGATGATACAAACAAGACCATATTAAAAATACTAAAAAAGATGGTTAATGAAGATGGTCATGATTGACATCTTTAGTTAAACCCCACCTTATGGGCCTATAGAACTAGTATCCGCATGCCTACAGGTGCTACCCATTTTCCCCTACTATATGGAACTGAAGCTATCCTACCCATCGAGGTCAAGCTACCATTGCTGAGAATATCACTACAAAATCTAATTACTGATGAAGAATATAGGTGTCATGGTTGGATAAGCTAGAATTGCTAGATGAGTGTCATCTTGATGCTTTTAATCATCTACAGGCATATTAGAATCGACTAAAAAGGAGCTATAACAAGAAAATCAAAATTCAGTCCTTCCAAGTGGGAGATCTTGTGCTAAAGGCAACTTATAAGAATGTTCTAGATCCAAAAAGCAAAGGTAAGTTCAAGCCTAATTGGTTAGGACCATTTTTTGTCACAACCAGTTACATTTCAAGAGCATATCAATTATCAACATCTAAAGGAGAAACCTTGTAGGAACCCATCAACAGTTTGCATCTCAAAAATTTTTATGCCTAGGCTTGAAGGGTATAAATCCGAAAAATCCAAAAATAACAAAAGTCCAAAAAAATAAGAAAAATGATTGAAAACAGTAAAGAAAAAAATCATCCTCTAGTGAAAACCACTTCGGTGGCACTTTGGGAAAGTACCTTGGTGAAAACCTGGCAAACAAGCGCCTTGTGTAAATCATTGGCTATTTGACATGTCCTGTATCGCTATCTATCACATTCACTATCCTATTTATTCCATCACCCATCCACATCCTTATCATGGATGAATATTGCATAAGTATCATATTCCCGTTTAGTAGTACTTGGCACATTTCTAAGGTCATTTTTTCTTGTCTATATTGAGGTAGTCTATCACATCACACCAGGGGGAATTTTTCTATACTTGCATCGGATTGGATTCTTGTATATGTTAAGGTTATTTTTGGATTCTCTTAGAAAATCATAAAACATTAGAAAATCTCATCAAAATCCCAAAATATTTAAAAATCACCCAAAATCTAAAAACACTTGCAAAATCAAAAAATCAAAAAATACAAAAACATCAAAATCTTGTTAGCCAAAATACAAAACATCCAAAACACATCAAAATCCCTAAACAGGCCAGAAAGTTAAAAAAAACAAAAAAATGGTATGTTGAACTATGTTGTCTCTGAGCTTGAACATAGGAAAGGTCATCATCAATGCGCCCTCAAGGCATTAGGTCAGTCTTTAGGATTCTGTCATAATAAACTGACAATTCCTCAATGTTTATATCTCATCAATAAATGGTTACTGGTTAGAGTCAGTTAAACTACGTGGTCTCTATGTGTATAATGTAGGCAAGGACATCATCGATGCACCCTTGAGGCATTAGGTTAGTATTTAGGAGTTCATCATAATAAACTGACAATCCATCAATGTTTATATCTCACCAATAAATGGTTACTGGTCAAAGTCAGTCGAGCTACATGGTCTTAGTGTGTATAACATAGGCAAGACTAATCTTTGATAAGCCCCTAAGGCCAAGGTTAGTCCCTCTTAGGTCTTGGTCAAAACTTAGAAAACACAAAAGCATTTGAAAAATTGAAAACAAAAAACATTGGAAAACATTTAGAAAATCCTAAACAACCTCAAACAACTGAAAACTTAAACATTCAAATATATCCAAAAAGATCGAAAAACAACCTCAAAACATTGCAAAACATCAAAAACATTGAAATATTATGAAAAATCGAAAACCACCCATCCCATTTCTCTTGCACTTGCAATAAAATTTCATCCATACTAAATCAATCATCACCTTCAACCTTTGGCAAAACAAATAGAAACAAGTGCAACAATTCATCAAAAACAAACTTTAAATGTAAAAAAGTCAAACTCTTGATCATTATCAAACATGTCAATCGAACCTTATATCAATGACCTTTCAAATAACCTATCAAACTAGCCATCATATACTAACATGTCTGAGGATGCATCTTTCCTACAATGGGCATTATCATTGGAAATCATTTTGGATACTTATCCTCTAAACACACCTTTGGAAATAGATATGGATAATATTGATTGTTTGTCCATTTTGATATTTTCTTATGATTTATCTCTCAATGATATCTATCAAAATGATTTAGAGAGAAAGGAATGCGACATTGATCATTATCTTTCATTTGCTGTGCTTGTGGGATGTTCTTGTAAAATAACCTTGGTGAATACTCGCTTTGTTGTGTATAGGAAGGTTTTTTTGAATAAATTGTTGTTTATGGTGTATGCTTTGGTATGAAATATTATTAAATTTTAAAATACATTCCAACAAGGTTTCCATATGTCAGGTATGAACATGAATACTCCTATCTATTTACAGTTCCAAAGTCCATAGCATTAGATACAATGCCATTCCAATTATCAATACCTTGATGCATCGTGTCTATGTGTTATATCAAAAATAAGGAATGAAATGATGAAGTATCCCAATCCATATTGAAACAAGAAAATCATCAATTTTGTCACCATATCTAATAAAGTCTTCAAGAATTATAGGCTTGTTGGAATTCTAAATCAATCTAAAAAACAATGGTTAATCCATCCATCTTATTCTTCTTATTCTTCTAATCTTTACTAACATTTCTATCCAAGTACCGAATTTGTGCCATATATATCAAAATGTACATGAGGCTACCCATGGCCGATGGCTATCTATACATCATAAAATCTATCTACATCAAACATTTGAGCTTTCTAAGAAGTATCTTTCATCTTCTCTGAGCTGAACTAATCCCAAATCTTTGTCGCGATCTCAACCTAAAAAATTAAAATTTCTGCTCAATCTCTCGAGGGGGCAGGGTACTAGCTTAATTCCTTTTGCTAGGGAAATAGTGGGGCATTCAAAAAATCATGAATTTTTAAATTTTTGATCTGAGCAACAACGTTGGATCCAAAAAGTGCTAGTCTTTGAACCAATGTAACAGGTACCTCACTTCAAAGAAGGGAAAAATGTAAACACTTAAAATTGTTCTGACTAATATTGCACATCTGAATTTGATTACTAACACCATTTCATCTTGAATCACATCTTTTTGATTGTTTAGTCATGAAAATAATGGCCAACATTATTTTAATAAAATTTAGCATCACTTTCATCTAATGAATTAGATAATTATTAATATTGTTGAATTCATCCTTTCATGTACTTCAATTTTTCATTTTTATTTTGATTAGGTAATGCAAATTATTTAATTAAATTTCTCATGTCTTCTCATTTAATTAAATAATCTTTATTATTTAGTTAAATGTCATCAAACCCCCTTTCATTAAATAAGTTAATAAAAATCCTAATTTCATCTATCTTGCACAATTAAAACATTGTTTTAATTATCTAAATAGCTAATTTCTCTCACCGTCCCACTTGCAAGGGAATATTCTCATGAAATATTTCTTCATTTACACTCCTCCAAAATGGAAAATATCTTCTAACAACTTCCTAATTTTTTTAGAGGAGAGTGTTAGCTACTGAATCAGTAGAGAGCCATTGATTAAATCCTTGATCCTTATCAACTTTCATTCTCATCCATTGATGAGAATCCTTGATTCATGCCTTCACCTCTCATTGCTTCTCATTCATTAGTTGATCAAATCAATCATGACCATTGATTCACCATTTTATCCTATAAATACTCCTCATTTCTATGAGAAAAGGATCTGCTTCCATTTTAGCAAAGTTATGCTACATTTCGTACTCGCACTCATCTTTGGCCCAGATTACATCATCGATAATGGCTCATTTGGCAGTGTGGCACCATATTTGAGCTTTCAATCTAGGGATTGGGAAAGGGCTGGCATTCCACATCAATGCAACACCAATCCCTCAATGGGATGAGGCTTGAGGCATTTAACTTAGATCCTTTATACATTTCTTAATAGTTTATGTTTAAATGGCTTCTTCGTTCTATGTTTTTAGGTATTTCATTGGAAGTATAGCTTAACTAGTTAAATATGGTTTAGAATCTATTGGATCTGGTGTGTTTAGCTTATATTATGATTATACTCATAATTTGCATTATCCATTATCTGTCTAAATCCATCCATATTCATATATCCAATATCTTTGTCTAAAATATTGTCCTATAGTAAGTTGATCTTAGAAGTGGTGTTACTTCATTAAATATGTACTTCATTTTCTTGACACAAGACATCAACACTTGAATGGTGAGGAAACATATAATACATCACCATTGAATAACCATTTACCATTCATTTCTAATAATTCTTATACTAATTTGCAAGAAATATTTGTATGTTACGACATTCATTATGTTAAAATGTATCCTTACATCAAAGTGATTTTCACATTCATATTATTATATGAATTAATGTTGCAAAAAATTGATTTGAATATGGATATGTGGCATATGCAATTTTTTTTTTTCCTATCCAATTATCTAGTATAATTTTACATAAATTTTATAGTTAAAAAGATTAAATAATTATGAAGATCATTACAAGACATGGATATTTTGATGTCGTGCTAAAATGTCCTCTTGTCCTAATGATTTCCATAATTTTGAAAAATATTGAGTTTAGAATGATGTAATAATTAGTACCAAATCCAAATGTAAAAGTGATAAGTGGTTCTAGATGGGTGAAGTGTTGTCTTATTTTTCTACTTTTAATTTCCTTATGGGTACTAGATCATGATGTTTAGCAATCACATTAAAAGTATCCTCCAATTCACTAGGATTTAAAATTTTGTTACCATTTGTCAACTTTTTAATTTTATTAAATCTTAAGTTTTTGTAAGGAACATGTTAGGATGTGGATATTGGATGCATCATTTCTAAATGTCCACATCTATTGGAAGAGTTCACAACTTATCATTTTTGGAATTTATAAAATTTACAAGAATTTTACCTAATCAAGGATGTTTGACATTTGTGAACATTAAATGCTATCTTTTCAATTTATCATTTATTTTTATAGAATCATTTTAGTGGTTTTACATAGTTTTTTAATTTATCGCACATATAGTCATACACAATCTTGTTCTAAGAACTATATTTTTTATTGATCATTTTTCTTTAATTATAAATTTTTAACAATAATTAAATTTCAATACCTGTTTTCATGTAATGACTAAAATTTTGACCCTTTTCAATAATTTCTAGCTATTTCATGCTATAATTCGAATTTATATGATAATTAAAACCTAAAATTATAATTTAGTAAAAAATCAATTTTGATTTCTTTAATTAATGATAAATTGAAGCCATAATTTACACTTATATATTTGATTTGAGATTATGGTAATCAAAAGTTTTGTGAAGCCCTTTTGGAAATTATTTTTTCACTTTCTCTTGTTATGGCTTTGCACTCACGCCTCATTTTTATTTTTGGAAAAAATGGAGACCCCTCTTTTGGTTTTGGGTGTTGTGTTTTTTGCTGGTTTTTGTTTTTGTTTTTGTGTTTTTTTCTTTTGGGTTCTCGGTCTAGTTTTGACATTCCTCTATTCTTTTCTTTTCTTTTCATTTTTTTCCCCTATTTTTTTTCTCTAACTATTTATTTTGATTCTTTTTCCCACTAGATCGTGTGTCTCATTGGCACGTCAATTGATGGTGTTTGTGACATCATCATCAGGTATTAGACCTTACAATTCCCTTATGATTTTCTCTTGGTCATTTTTGATGATTTAAGTTTTGATCACTATCAGGCTTTAGGCTTTGTTGTTCCCTCTTATTCCCTACTCGAATTTGTTTGCATAAAGTAATAGGTAGCTTCGATCATCGACCCTCGATCATTCCTTGGAGGAAACCTTTTAAAAAACCTTTGGATTTCAGAGTTTGGGGATATCCTTTAATACATTCCTTATAGAGGTGGACACGATAAACGATATGCCCAACCTCCGATATATGACCGAACATTTAAAAAATAGGTTAAGGCATGTAGATCTCCAAAATTCCCTCCCCACACAAGTATGGTTTCCTTGGGTTTTGACTTGGATCCTTTCCTTAGCATTTCCAAGACTTAAAGCATAGTTTCAAGTTTTGGATTTTTCAATGTTTATTTGTTGCTTACTTAAAATATTTGCAAGGGGTAAGGGGAAACCTCAATCCCTGACCATCAACCTTACCTTTACTTAGTTGATGTGATAAATGACTTTCAAACATTAGACATCAAAAATCCTTCTTGCCTATTGCTTATAGAGGTGCAAAGGGCATTGAGGATCCCCGACCTATGATCCCCAATATTTTACGTGTAATGTTAAACTTAACTAAACATCCTTGTCTTCATTTTATTATTTTAGATATCAAAAGTTGGGGATCTCATTTGTTTGTTTCCTTATAGAGGTAGGAGGTATGACAAACCCTAACCTTCGATGTCCACCATCACAAAGGATTGTTTTCATCATGGTAAAATTTCTAGGTAATCCTTCATTGAGTCCCTTTCAAAACAAATCAAGTTAGATAAACAAAAAGTGAATCAGGCCTCAAGCATCAAGATTTTGTTTTAAGTAATACCTAAGTGAAACATGAAAATGAAAAGATGAAGCCCCACAACTCGATCTTTGAAATACTTTCGGTCTTCACGAGTTAGGAGTATCATTTACATAGTGTCAATAACAACAATGAAAGGGGTACAAAAGGTATCTCCGATCCCCGATACCCAATCAAATATAAATATTCCTTAAGAGAGCTTTCACTAACAGGTAAAGCGATAGATGATACCCTGAACCATGATTATACTAGTAAAAAACTTAGCTAAAAAATTTCTTCCATTGTGACATCTTTAAGACATCGGGTATCAGTGATCCTTCTTTCCTGTTGCTTATAGAGGTGCAAAGGGTAAGGGTTATCTCTGACTTTTGAAATACAAGAATAATTGTTGGCTTTTAACTGTTATAAATAATAGATGCATCTTCTGTGTTCAAGAGATAAGGTTTAAAATATAAAGTGAGGTTGATTAACAATCATAAATTTGGTGGTAAGGAGTAAATAAAAAAGCCAAACTTCAATCCCTGAAGTCTTTTTGGACTTTGTGAGTTGGAGATACCACTTAGCCAATACTATTTCCAATAAGGTAAAGGGTAAAGGGGATCTCTAATCCCTGACATCCGATCAAGTGATGAAACATATCCTCAAAGAGATTTTATTGATAAACAAAGGGTAAAGAATATCTCTAATATCTGATACCTGAGAGTCTTTGAAACTTAGCAAAGAAAATTCATTCTATGAGTAGCAGGTATGAGGGATCCTTGATCCCCAATACCTGAAGATGGTAAAATTAAAAGAATCTAGTGTTTTAAGTTTATATGCTAATGGTAAAGGATAAGAGATAAGCTCAAAGGTCAATCCCCAAAACTTTTGTGTAATTACTGCTTGGAAGATTGTAACTTTGAGATAAGAGTATATATATGGCCTAACATGATTTATCTTGCAGGTTTTCTCTTCTTGACATATGAAATTGTTGATACTTGGTATTGGTATTTGTAGGAGATATGCCTCCTAAGGATTTTTAGGAAATGAAGTATGAATTTTAAGGATACTGCCCAATGGAAATGATGAATTAGATCATGCCAATTTGATCTGATCACTTTGCTAGATAACTAGAGATAAGTGGAAAACGTTGCTAATATCTACCCATGTTTTGTAATGAGTGATGCTACCAATGCTGAGAATGATGTGTTTTCCTAGTGCTTCTCAAGTTAAAGATGTCTAAGGATGTGCACGATATCTGCTTGAGTTTAGTGCCATTGGGAATTTTGAAGATTGTCACTTGCTTTAGTTTACTTTTAGTTGTCATTTTCATAGTTGTCATTTTCATACTTCTCTAATTTAGCAAAAGAATCAGTTATAACTGGGTCACCTAGTTCAGTTTTAATTTTTTATTTTAGTTTTATTTCAGTAAAGACTTGGACATTGGAGTTGGATCTAGTTGTTCTTTATTTTAGATCCATAATCATATGAACTAGATTTCCTATATATGTTTAATTCTGAATCATTCAAAGGGTCAAATTCTTATGTAATCTTTGCAACTAAAAATAATACAATCTCAGTGTGGAGTTTACCTACTGACTTTTGTGCAAAAATATTTGATTTATTTATTTGAGGATTACACTTGTTTTACATGCATTAGGATTCAACACCATGGTGATGGTATAATCATTTTATTTTAATAATAATTCCTAAATTAATGAGATCTGAGTTAAATTTGTGTAATTAAGTAGGATTTTTTCCTAGATCTACGCATGATTGACAATGTTCTATTTGTTCAATGAAATTCAAAAATCTTGTGTTTGAGTTTCCTTTGAAGACTGCACTTTGATGCAAATAAAAAATCAACCTCTCAAGAGCACACACACATGATCTAATATTAATGATGCTAAGGGATACTCTCCCTTTAACCAAATTGAAAATGAATAGCAAGCACCAAAGAGAATATGCTAAAATCCATGAAAATTCACTATTTGAATAACACACTGTGTTAGTGCAATATAAATTTAAAATTCAAACCAACCATTTCTAGCTTGACCCAGATGGTAAAATCTAATCATGAATCCATAAAAAAAATCCCTTTCAACATGCATTTAAATGCATCAAGAAATACTCCCAAACAGATTAAAATAAATTTGTAACATGAACACTAGTTTTTTCATTTAAAGAAAAACTCTTGTAGATCATATAATATCCTTTCAAATTAAGTTTTCCAATATAGCAGCCTCATGGGCTGATAAAAATACAAAAAAATATGATTTACAATCAGTCCCAATACATTTAAAATCATGGAGAAATAACTTCTAAAATTTATTCTCCAAACAAGCTCTCCTCTCTAGCAATCTCAACTCTCCAAGAAAGCAAGAGAATGAAAACCCTCTTAATAACCACCTGAAACGCACTTCATTACACTCAAGAAATCTGATTTATGAAAGAAAATAAGATGGATTCTAAAAGAATGCAATGAAATGAAAACCCCCTCAATAACCACTTGAAACGCACTTCATTACACTCAAGTAATCTGATTTATGACAAAAAATAAGATTGATTCAAACACCAAATTTATGCAAGCAAACTCATAGAAATTATCACAAAAATTGTGAACAATTTTACAAAACAACTTGCCAAGCCTATTGGCTCCTCATTACAACATCCCAATCTAATATGGGTTTGATCATAGACCTAAAATAATGATGAATTATAGCAGCATATGTCTTATACAAACCTTTTCCCCAAACCTACAACAAAAAATGAATGCTAAAAAATGCAACAAAACCCCCCTCCCAAAATTCCAAAAATCAAAATTTCTCTCCAATTGGAAAACCTACGGCCACCTCTCTTGGAATGAATGGTTTAAATAATGAAAAAATCAATTAATGATTTTTCATGCAGTTTTTTAACTCCCACAAACCCAACGCCCAAGTATGCTTTTTCCAATTTTTCCAAAAAATGCAACTACACATCCACTATCTCCACTTGCTAACTTGCATAACAAAATGTTTTTTTAATTTAATTAAACATAATTGTGCTCAACTTATTCAAATTATCCTCCTAACATGAAATACAAATAAAAAATTCAAATTTGAAATTTTTCTGGTTGATGCTAATTGTACTTTCACCTAGGATGCTCCTACATCAGACAACCTAGGTAGAAAGAAATGTTTCATGAGTTGCACTCAAAAATATTTGTAGATTCTATGTTGTTTTTGGATCCACCAGATTTCTTTGTCTACTAGAATCTTCTTATTCATCAAATTATACAAGATTATATACATTGTATCCTTTCATCTTTACTCCTCTACCCTTCATGTATTTCAAAATTTTAATCTGACCTCCCACCAATATATTCCAATAGAATTAGCAATCAAACATATACCTCCACCTTCAAAAAAATAAATGTACTTCATTACCTATATTTTTGTTTTAACTTTTTTCTCTCCTTCCACCATGTCTCCTCCATGAAATTTTATTGTTTCAACATGCCTTCTATAAGACATAACATCACTACAATTTGATTTCTTTCACTCAAAACAGTATTAGTACCATTATCAAGAGACCCATTTTCCACTTTCCCTAACAAGGAATCATAGTCAAAAATCAAAACATCTTCATCTCCACTTTCCTCTAACAAAGATTTATTAGAAAATTCTTCATTTACCTTCACTTTACACTTTTCAAATTCAACTTTGTTAAATTGATCTATTGATGCAATAAAGTATTCATCAAAGCAAACATCAAAATCTGATTTTACCTTACCTTCTATTGCAACCTTTGTCTCACCTGAGGTTAACTCATCCCACTCTCTTTCAACTGCTACCATCTACATCAATAAATCATCCCCTTCACTTTCTTCTACGTTTTTCAAAGGACACTCTTCTGCTATAAATTCATTATACTCACATTCATCTTCATAACAAAATTTATCAAAAATAAATTTTACCTTAGTATCCTCTACTGTTGTAACTTCTACTTCCCCTACAATAAGTTGACCCCATTCTCTTTCAATTTGAATAAGTAAATCACCCTTCTCAACTTCATAGGTCATCTCTAGAGAACTCTCTTTTTTTGCTATAATCTTTGTAGTCTAGCATCCTCCATGTCTTCCAATAGACATCCGTCAACTTCAGGTTCTCCAATATTTCTGTACTCATCCTCTTCCTCTTCCTCAATGTCACATCCATGACACTCTACTTCATCCTCTTTCTTTCCTACATTTAAAACATCACTATAAAGATAATAAAAATTACCTTCAACTCTTCTCTTCTTTTGTTTCCTCTCAATCTCTACTCTCATTTCATCTATCTACTGCTGCATCTTTATCATTTCTCTTTCTTTTTTTCCCAAAGTCTCTCTCTAATTTCCTCTAGTTTGAGAATCTTTAGAATCCATCCAATGACGAAATTTATTTTCCTCTTTCTCTTTTCCATTTTCAAGATCTCTCAATGCCTTAACAATAAAAATCTTCAAACCCTTAGGTTTTACTTCTATAAACTACCTCCTAGTGATTTGTTTACAAAAACCTTTTCCAATATTCACCCATATTATTGTAAACTACCTCCTTTGATAATTAGTTTACAATCATTGGAACCTTAGTTCCCCAAATCCTTTGAAAATTTCTTCTTACTACTTGCACATTCATCTACAGGCAAGACCCACAAATTATCCATCCTCAGGTCCTAGTGCAAAATTCCTCTAACCAGTGCTTCTATCTGCACACTCAGGAACTCCCACTTTGATAACACTAATGCAAATAAAAAATAAACCTCTCAAAAGCGAACACACATGATCTATTATCAATGATGCTAAGCGATACTCTCCATTTAACCAAACTGAAAATGAATAGCAAACACCAAAGAAAATATGTTGAAATACATGAAAATTCACTATTTGCATAACACATTGTGTTATTGCAACATAAATTTAAAATTCAAACCAACCATTTCCAGCTCGACCCAAATGGTAAAATCTGATCATGAAGCCATAAATAAACCCCCTTTCAACATAAAATGACATGCATCAAGAAATACTCCCAAACTAATTAAAATAAATCTATAACATGAACACTAGTTTGTTCATTCAAAGAAAAACTCCTGTAGATCATACAATATCATTTTTAAATTAAGTTCTCCAATATAGCAGACTCATGGGCTGATAAAAATACAAAAAATATGATTTAAAATCATGGATAAATAACTTCTAAAATTTCTTCTCCAAACAAGCTCTCCTCTCTAGCAATCTCAACTCTCCAAGAATGCAAGGGAATGAAAACCCCCTCAATAATCACCTAAAAAACACTTCATTACACTCAAGCAATCTGATTTATGACTAAAAATAAGATTGATTCAAACACCAAATTTATGCAAGAAAACTCAGAAATTATCACTGAAATTATGAACAACTTTACAAAACAACTTGCCAAGCCTATTGGCTTCTCATTACAACATCCCAATATAATATAGGTTTGATCATAGACCTGAAATAATGGTGAATTATAGAAGCATATGGCTTCTACAAGAATTTTCTCCAAACCTACAACAATAAATGAATTCCAAAACATGCAACAAACCCCCCTCCCGAAAGTCCAAAAATAATTTTCCCTCCAATTGGAAAACCTATGCCCACCTCTATGGGAATGAATGGCTTAAATAATGGAAAAATCAATTAATGATTTTTCATGCACTTTTTTAACTCCCACAAACCTAATGCCCAAGTTTTCTTTTCTGATTTTTCCAAAAAAGCAACTACACCTCCACTATCTCCACTTGCTATTATGCATAACAAAATGACTTTTTTATTTAATTAAATATAATTATACTCAACTTATTCAAATTAGTCTCCTAACATGAAATGAAAATTTCAAATTTCAAATTTGAATTTTTTTGGTTGATGTTGATTGCAATTTCACCTAGGATGCTCTTGCATCACACTCCATTGATAGTAGATGTGTAAATGCTATCTATGTTAATGGTTTTATGAAAGATCTTATTTAAACCTATAGACGTGATTAATATAATTTGCTTTGTGTTGTTGTCTAGATAGAGTTAGATTCATTTCAATAATTTATGTAGGTTTCTTTTAAAATATCTCTTGTTACCCTATATTCTCTTTTATCTTTTATTTTGAAACATGGTTACTGAAATAGTTTGAAAGAGCATTGAATTGTCTTAAATATTCTTATGTTCTATATGTAATTTGAGTCTAATAAATGAAATTATTATGTTCGATTGTATTTAAACTCCCATATTTTTTGAAAATATAGATCCCTTATGTAATCACATTTTTCTCACCTTTGTGTCATCCATAGTGTCAAGACTTGACGAGAAAGGAACATTGGAGCAGTTTATACTGCTTTGCAAGAGGGGAAATAATCTTTTTTCCTGGTACGTTATGAGTGACTAACATTCCACTCAACAACTCTCTACTTCACTAGCTTATTTTTTCCTCATAATGCTCTTCTTTGAAAACTGGCTAATGAATTTGATGAAGGTTACTCCCCTTACAGACCCAAAACAAAACAATCACACAGATAACAAAATTGATATGCAGGAAGAAAACCAAAGATTTTATTATTTTCTGAAATGGAAAAATAAATTACAACAGTACACCACCGCATGGGCTATTTGATTACAATAGCATCAGTCACACTGGTAGATCAGAGCCTTTGAATTTTCCTCAACAATCTACTATCTCCCCTCCATACTCTCAACTACCCCCTCTTCATCTCTATATACTATTCTCCTCTTCATGCGGACCTAACTCATAAGTATTCTCTTTGTTGTAGTATTTCCTCATCATCCAATAAACATCATGATCTTGTGGGAAGTTATCTCATTATCAGTAACTTCAACCATCGGCTTCATGTTTGTAGTTGTTGACCAATGATCACATTGATCCACAATAATGATGTGGGATCAATGAGTAATATCGTTCCATGTGTCACCCACAAACTCGTATGTCTATTTCCTTTGGCCAACTCACATCATGATCATTCACCTTTACCATGATATTGTTGAGTACGCTCTACTAGAAGCCTTTTAAATGACCCACATGATGTTTGTGGGTTATCACCATATTGTAGGCTGTCATCAGACCTTTGTGGGGTTGCAATTTAAAAACTACCATACTGCATGCTACTCACATGGATTATCGTGGGATTGTAGGGTTTGTACCACCATATTGCTAGAATCTCTCATCGAACATTGCAGGGCTGTAGTTTCACTCCACTTGTTTTTCCCTTGGCTGTCGAATAGACTCATGATATTCCATTTACTACTGCTACCCACTATCAGTATGTTGATGGGATTTGAAACACAGTCCTGCTAAGACCACCCTGTCATGACGATGAACCAAACCATTAAAGAAAAACACACAAGATAAGTCAAGGTGTGAACCTTAACATTGCAGCTTAAAATGCCCGACTATCATACTTGGTGAACTTTGACCAATTCAACCCTTATTAGAAAAAAAAGTAACCTAGATTTGGTACAAGATTTCCCTTTGCCTTGGATGCTCCTACATCAGACACTCAGGGTAATTTGAAAATATTTCATTAGTTGTGTTGTGCCTATAACAAACAGGCCCCGTTCAGAATGGGGATCCTCTATCCTTTCATCTTCACCCGGTCACTTTTTTCCTTTGCCTCATTTTGCGTGCCCCTAATTTTGAGAGTTAAGTGGTTAAAGGACCCTAAATTCATCATCCTCAGTTGACCAAAATTCACCACCCAAAATTTTCCAAGTCCTTGGCTTTTGCGAGGTTTCCTTGGTAGGTTTCCCTTAGTCTTCAAAGCTAGCGTCCTTCAGCCTCTGTGGGTCCGTAGCTACAGGCTTCCCCTTGCGTGTTGCTGCCTTCACTTCACTATTTCATTGGTGGCCAACTTGGGATGTTCACCCGTATGGCGGGTCTTGCAACTTCCTTGGCTGTCATCCTCCAACCACTCGTTGAATGACGAAGTCTCGAGGTCCTTCCGCCTGGCGGGCTCCGCCTTTCCTGCCGCCATCCTTTTGAATTCCGTGCACAACTACCCCACCGAATGCCATACATGCATTTAATGAGGGTAATAAATGAACCTTTTACTATAAATAGGTCCTTTGAGCTATCATTTTCACTAAACAAAGTTAGAATTTATTAGAGAGCAAACATCAATTGCCTCCCCTGCACTCGTATGAGCCTTTGAGGAACTTGAAGCATGATCTCTGCCGATGTTCTTCACGACCTTCAGGTATGTCCACCGCCGCCATCATGAAAAACTTCCTTTTGAGTTAGGTCTTTCTAAATTTAATTAAAAATCTTGAAGAAACCTTGGAAATCCCTCCCAGCGGTCGATTAACCAAAAAATTGCACACAAGCCCATTTCAGTAATCTTCAAAATTCATTTGAACAACACCATTTTGGGCCTTGAAAAACTTGGCCCCACCACCGCTATTCTTCGTAAGGTGAACTCAAGCCCTTGCGTCCCGCATCCACATTACCACCTCAGAGTGATAACTCACTTGAATGAAAACCAAAGCCTTCACGCCTGTGCAGGTCTGCCTTTGCAAGAGGACACCATCCCATCGCTGCCCTGGAAAACCCAAATGATGGAATACTTAGATGAAAATTTGAAATCTTGGAACCCCTGCAGGTTTTCCTTTGCAGGCTGCCACATGCGAGTGGCCCCTGTCATGCTGCTATTTTTAAATGGCAAACCTTTTCTTGCAACTCGCAATGCGGGTCCCACCAAAATCAATTCCATCAAACGTAGAAAAAACTAAGTCATAACATGTGGGTTGATGCTTACGGGCCACTGATCACTCATCACCATCATTTTAAACAATGCTTGCTAATGGAAAAACCTAAGCTACCCTCCGCATTGCGGACCCTGGTACCCCGCTAGTAGTTCACCTTTCTCACGAGTGAAACTCAAGTCTTCCTTGCAGGGTGATGTTTGCTCTCCACCACCATTTTGAATGCCCTCATTAGTGGAAAGGTTCTTGCTTCCTTCTTCCTTGCAGAATCCATGGCTCTCTACGCTACCTTGAGCTTTTGAGCAAAAAATGTTAAGTTTTACCTTATGCGAGCTAAACATTGTGGGGGTCTGCCTACAGATCACCTCGTTGTCATTTCCATTCTAAAGCAGCCTAGGAACCCCATCGGTCCACTTTGTGGACTTTGACCCCATCGTTTCCCTCCAAGTCTTTAGCATGAAAATTCCCAAGGCCAACATGTCTTGTGGGCCCACTAGTGTGGATCACATCTTGTGGGATGCCATTTCATCACAACCGTCCCTAAATAGCCTTCACTTGATAGCTTCCTGCTAGTCCTTGTCCACATACTTCCAAGTGATCAAACCAAGTCAGGAAAGACTGTCCTAGCCACCTGCGGGTCCCACATTGTGGGATTCCTCTTGTGAGTTTCTGCCTTGTGACTATTGTTTCTCAATGGCAAAGCTACAAATGTCTGTGACACCTCTAGCTTCTATACTCCTTGAACCTACACTATAAAAAATGACCAATCAGGTGATTCAAGAAGACTTCATAGTTGTGTGGACATGGAAAAAGTATCCCTTCTACTTTTTCTCATGTTCAGGCCCTCCTAGTGGACCTTGGCTTGATTTTTCCTAGATTTGATGTTGTAATGTGGTCAACACATTCACATTAGGTCTTGAAACCTTGTGAATCATTAAGACTTCTAGGATGTCTTGTAAAGGTGTTGTGAAGTGTTGTAACCCACTTTCACACTTTTCTAGGACCCTTTCATCATAATTCACTTAAATAACTCCTTTTTATCACTTACCAAGTCTTATTTCAAAGTGTTGTAAAGAGTTGTAACAAACTCTCACAATTTTCTAGACTTGTCATCACTAATTAAACCCTTTCTCATGTTTAAATGTCCCCTTAATGCACTTTCCGACCATTCTTAAGTGTGTTTTTAAGGATATTCCCGTCCGTTAGACATTTAATGCCCTTTAATTCCCAACACCCACTTAAATTGTTTAAGTGGGACTAAGTCGCCAATAGGGGTGACTTAGTCGTATTTGGCACAAAAATAAAAATTATTTCAATTTTCTGGTGGGATTTTATTCTCTAAACCTTGAGGTCGGCTTGTGATGTGTTATTTTCGATAAATATTGTAAAATCAAGTATAAATAAGGGTTTTTCTCCTCATTGTTCATCCTCTAATCTCCTAATCTCTCACAATCTCATAACTCATTAAGTATTCAATTTCTCAAGCATTCAAGCATTCTAAGCATAATCAAGTCATCCATTGGAGCACTTCGTTGTATATCTTCAGATTTCTACATCAAGGGTTTGGTAAGTTTATGACATTGCATGTTATCTATTTACCATTCTCTTCTCATTCCATTTCATTTCATAGGGTTTGATTACCAAAGTGGGGTTTGACCAAGGAAAACCCCTATACTCTAACCCTTAACAAATTTCCCCCTCTTTGCATGCGTGTTTGTAGACTTTGTATTTAGTTTTATCAAAGAATTTGGTGTCAAAAAGTGGTCAACAATCCATCAAAGTCAACATAACCCTAGAGTCAAAGCTTGGAGACCCTTTTTAGCCCATTTTCTGTAGAATCAAGATCAGACACCTATTAGAAAAGCAAGTTGAGACCTGAAGCTACATGATCCTATCATGAAATTCTCAAAATATGTAGGTGGACTAAGTCACCATTTGTGGCGAATTAGTCCCACTGCCAGGCCTAACAATTGGTTTTTGCATTTTTGGATACCCATTTGGCAGATTCCTGTTCTGACATATTTTCCCCGAATCTGGACTAAGTCGCCCAACTTGGCGTAAGTGTCCTAGTAAACATTTTTAGTCAACTCTATAGGATTCCAAAACATCTCCACATTAGATTTCAAATTCTAGGTGCACCTTTCCAGTTTTGCTCAATTATTTCATCATTTACTTGCATTTTTAGGTGTTTTTGCATATCACAATGTGTTTTTCTAGCATTTTGCATTTCTTAGGTTTAACATCAATAAATCATCTTTATTTTAGTTTATTGCATTAGTACATAATAATTAGATACATTGCATCCCATTTACATTAATATTGAGTGTAGAAATTTGCATTTTGGCCCCAAATTCCTCTCCTTTTAGGTGAAAAACCTAGAAGAGTTAGAGGAAGCCTTGGGTAAACCAAAATCATTGTTTACATTTTGGTGAACCTGAATTTTGAACATATTTACTTTTGATTTCGAGTGCATCCTAGGTTTCATTTGCATTAACGTTGCATTAGGTGTTGCATTGTAGGGTTTTAAAAAATTGCATTAGTGAAAAGCACAAATAACTTGCATTTTTGCATCATTTTTACATTGAAAATAATAAAAACCCTGAATTTTCATTCTGTAGCTACATCTGTGCATCTGAAAGACATTAAATTGCATTCAAAATTTCTAAAAAATCACAAAAAATCCTCACTGGGACTAATTCGCCACATTGGGCGACTTAGTCCTTTTGCACATTTTGCACTCTTATTCTTGGAATTTATTGTACATTTTATGTATTTCAGTTTTCTATTACTACATTCTATCATAATTTCTAGATTTTCTATTTATTGCATTTAGTTTACTTTCATCATGGATTTTTTCTTTAATAAGTTTTGGATGTCATTAAAATCTTTAGTAGACATGTCAAATTGTGCCTTCAGAACTAATCCTAGGTAATGAACTTCAGCTTCCTCATACTCCTTCAACTCCTCATGCATGTCCTCGTGTTGTTGATATCATTGGAGAAGATGATGATAGCATGAATAGGTTCTTAAACAAATTCCTTGACAACCTTGAAGCCAATGCATCCTTTTATCCATCCATGAAACAACAAGATCTTCCTACAGTCTCACCTCCTGATACATTTGGATACCTACATCTTGAAACAAATGAAGGACCTAAGTTCCCTCCAACAGGTGGACCTAGTTCTGCTAACCAAGCAACTCCTCAACCATTTTAGATAAAAAAGTTAACAACACACCAATCAACCTTGAAGAAACTTATGGAAACACTTTTACAATCTTAAGAAAGCAAGGTTGTGACATAATAATTGAACATGAAATTCACCAACTTTTAGAACAATGACCAACCGATGAAAATACAACAGGGTTAGGATATCAAGATCCTCCTCATGACAACAAGCCTCCTATAGAATATTGGAGACTTCATGATGATGGCACGGTGATCTTTGATTCCCCCTGATCTGAATGTCCTTCTTCCTCCTAACACCCATCACATGATAATGAAAAGGATGCTAGGATCCCCATGGGTCCTCTTCCTCCTTCAATCTACAAAAAAGGTGAATCTAGTAAACACAAACATCCTTAAAAATTGAAAAAACTAAAGTATCCTCTCCATCCACCACCTGAATGTGAAAGGAAACTCCAAATTCTTTTAAAAAGAGGTCTCATCCTCTTACTCCCTATGAATATGTTGGTAATCTATCCTAAAGATGCTAATGTTCCAAATTGTGCATATGATCGTGTTCTAGGACATCGAAGCGGTGAGTGTCACCAATTGAAAAAAGTATTGAGAAAATATCACTTTGATGGTGATAATTACTATCCTATAAATCCTTAGGACTGTCCCCAACTCCCTTTATCATGTAATAGTTGTAGAATATTCTCTTCTCATTATTACATGACCCTTTCCCATCACTTATCTCAGCTCATTCTTCCCTTGCACTAAGCGGGGGGAAAGAAGTTTCTAGCCTTGCCCTAGTAATACATTTGTCGTTGTCCCTTAGCTGTGTTGTTTACCTTTTGCTTATACCAATTGAGATTGTGAGGTGGATGACTCGCTTGATGGTTGAATTTCCTTTGCATTAATTGTATTTTTCTTTTCTATGTGCATATCGTGTTCCCTCGTAATATGACATTTGATGTTCCTCCTTTCTTTGTGACATTCTTCTATTTGTACCTCTATTCTTCTATATGTCGTACATTGTTTTTGCCTTTCACTTTTTTTTTTTGTTTCTCCTTTCGAGATGATGCAAAGTGTAGAGACACCCCATGTCTCTTCCATGTTGACCCAAATATTCCTTTTACTTTATTTTTCACCTTTTCACTTGTGTTTTCCTTTTGGGGATGACACAAGGCATTAAGATCAAAATGTCTCCTTCATGTTGACCCAAAATCTTTTCCTTTTCTTTCGCCTTCTCAATTTTCTTTTCACTTGTGTTTTCCTTTTGGGGATGACACAAGGTATTGAGACTGAAATGGATCCTTCATGTTGACCCAAAATCTTTTCCTTTTCTTTTTCCTTTTTGCTTGTGTTTTCCTTTTGGGGTTGACACAAGACATTGAGACCAAAATGTCTCCTTCATGTTGACCCAAAAGATTTTCCTTTTCTTTTTCCTTTTTTGTTTTTTTTTTGCTTGTGTTTTCCTTTTAGGGATGATGCAAAGCATTGAGATCGCAATGTATCTCCCATGTTGACCCAAAATAGATCTTATTTTTCTTTTGTTTTCAATTTGTTTGTGTCATTCTTCCAGTTCTATGTATTTGGGGAATAGTAACAGTTCCGATCTCTTTAATAAAAACATTGCAGCAATGAACATACTGACCCCAAATCCATAGATCCCTTATGTGTTTGGTGTGTTCCTTTTTGGGGGAAACCCCTCTTCTTTGGTTCCTTTTCTTTTGCATGACATAGCCTTACTCAGAAACATATGACTTGGCATAGGGGCTTTCCAAGTTGGCTCTCATGTCTTGTTTCTTTTTGAATTTTTCATTTGCTACTTTAAAGTAATTGCTCACAAAATGGTGTGTAGCAATTCCTTTAAAGTGGGGGCATACATTGGAATTATTCATTTGCATTTTTCTTTTTCTTGGTTCTTAGTGCAACCTTTTTACTTTATATGATGCGTTTGACACTTTTTGGATGACATTGGGTGTAATGTCCTTCATAAGCATGATCTATCTTAGCATATTACATTCCTCTTGGTGGCCTGATGCGACACATTGCATCCCCTAAGTTGTGAATATTTTATTCTTTGATTGGTCCTCTCTTGGATACATTAGACACAATGTTCCCTAAGTTATAGACCTCGCATGATCTTAACAAGACTCATTTGCACATTCTTTTGCATGTTTCATTTTGCATTTACATGGCCACCTTGCATAACATAGCTTGCATGCTTGTGGTGCCATTGCATTTATTCATGAGTTCTAAGCATACACAACTTTGCTTGTCTCATGAAGCACGAAATAACATTGTCTTTGTTGCACCTTATTAAAGTTATCAGGAGGTATAACTTTGATATGGTTGAGTGGGAAGCCCATTCTAAGGCATGACGTCCCCCATAGCCACCTTTCGGGATTTCTCACCTCGCAAACAACCAGAAGTTCCATGGCCCCAGAGTGAGTATGTTGTAGATTTCTCACCCCACAAACAACTAGAAGTTCCACGGCCTTAGAGTGAGTATACTTGGGCCTTCTCACCTGATGGACAACCAAAAGTTCCATTGCCTTAGAGTGAGTATACATTTCTCATTTTAAAAAAATAGCCTAGATCTGATCCATAATAGGTTGGAAAAATGATCGAAGCTTTTTTCCATCTTTTCTCATCATCACATGTGTTACTTTGTGTTCATGTTTGATTTTCCATGAGATCATGATCCTAGGGGCTTGATCACCCCTCTTGATTATTGTTATCTCATCTTATCAAGAATTAGTGCATTCAGGTCCTTCTTGGTTGCATGATCAACTACTTTAGTGTGATTTTGAAGTAGGTTCATCCTCTCACTAAAGTGGGGGCTAACTGTGGACATGGAAAAAGTAACCCTTCTACTTTTCCTCATGTTCAAGCCTTCCTAGTGGAATTTGGCTTGATTTTTCCTAGATTTTATGTTGTAATGTGGTCAACACATTCACATTAGGTCTTGAACCCTTGTGAATCGTTAAGAATTCTAGGATGTCTTGTAAAGGTGTTGTGAAGTGTTTTAACCCACTTTGACACTTTTCTAGGACCCTTTCATCATAATTCACTTAAATAACTCCTTTTTATCACTTACCAAGTCTTATTTCAAAGTTTTGTAAAGAGTTGTAACAAACTCTCATGCTTTTCTAGACTTGTCATCACTACTTAAACCCTTTCTCATGTTTAAATTTCCCCTTAATGCACTTTTCGACCATTCTTAAGTGTGTTTTTGAGGATATTCCTGTTAGGCATCATTTAATGCCCTTTAATTCCTGACACCCACTTAAATTGATTAAGTGGGACTAAGTCACCAATAGGGGCGACTTAGTCTTGTTTGGCACACAAATAAAAATTATTTCAATTTTCTGGTGGGATTTTATTCTCTAACCCTTGAGGTCAACTTGTGATGTGTTATTTTTAGGA
Organism: Sequoia sempervirens; assembly: GCA_007258455.2. NCBI lineage: Eukaryota > Viridiplantae > Streptophyta > Pinopsida > Cupressales > Cupressaceae > Sequoia > Sequoia sempervirens. The sequence goes on along the minus strand of VDFB02000003.1, from coordinate 445,038,726 downwards.
AATATTGTAAAATCAAGTATAAATAAGGGTTTTTCTCCTCATTTTTTATCCTCCAATCTCCTAATTTCTTGTAATCTCATAGCTCATTAAGCATTCAAGCATTCTAAGCACAATCAAGTCATCCATTGGAGCACTTCATTGCATATCTTCAGATTTCTACATCAAGGGTTTGGTAAGTTTATGCCATTGCATGTTATCTATTTATCATTCTCTTCTCATTCCATTTCATTTCATAAGGTTTGATTACCAAAGTGGGGTTTGACCAAGGCAAACTCTTATACTCTAACCCTTAACACATTTCCCCCTTTTTGCATGTATGTTTGTAGACTTTATATGTATATTTATCAAAGAGTTTGGTGTCAAAAAGTGGTCAACAATCCATCAAAGTCAACATAACCCTAGTCGATGCTTGGAGACCCTTTTTAGCTCATTTTCTAAATAATCAAGATCAGACATTTATTAGAAAAGCAAGTACCGACCTAAAGCTATAGGATCCTGTCCCAAAATTCCCAAAATCTACAGGTGGACTAAGTTTCCATCTATGGTGAATTAGTCCCATTGCCAGGCCTGAAAAGTGGTTTCTACATGTTTGGATACACATTTGGTAGATTCCTATTTTGATAGATTTTCTCCAAAACTGGACTAAGTCGCCCAACTTGGCGTAAGTGTCCCAGTCAACATTTTTAGTCAGCTCTATAGGATTCCTAAACCTCTCCACATTAGATTTTAGATTCCAGGTGCACCTCTCAATTCTGTTCAATTATTTCATCATTCACTTGCATTTTTAGGTGTTTTTGCATATCACAGTGTGTTTTCTAGAGCTTTGCATTTCTTAGGTTTAGCATCATTAAATCATCTTTCTTTTAGTTTATTGAATTAGTACATCATAATTAGATACATTGCATCCCATTTACATTAATCTTGAGTGTAGAAATTTACATTTTGGCACTAAATTCCTCTCCTTTTAGGTGAAAAACGTATAAGAGTTAGAGGAAGCCTTGGGTAAACCAAAATCATTGTTTACAAGTTGATTGCCCAATGTTCCAAATTCCTTGTTAAGAATTTTGACTGCCAAAACCTCAATGCAGAACTGAGAGTGTGGGTGGCCATATGCGGGCTACTGTGACCTTGACATTGTTTTTCTTCTGACTGCTCCTAATGGCTTCCAGCCCAAGGAAACCCGCATCCCTAAGCCCACATTCCTGTAATTGACCCAAATGAGCCTCAAATGATGAATGACAATGAATTTATGATATTTTGAAGGTGAATTGCTGGATCTAACCCTCATTTTAGCAGGATTCAACTACTGCTTCCCTAATTTTATGTGAATGTGATTGCCGCATCTTTGTGCCTTCCAGGATTTATGGAATCTATTGCAGGACCATTGGGGAAGTTTGTAGAGAAAGAGAAAGGAAAGAAGCCTACCAAAGCACCAAGTGGGAAAGAGGAAAAATATCAAATGAAGTACCAGTTCCATGGGGTGGAAATCACCTGCAAAGTCACCTCTACCTGGGATTTAATATCAGACAAGAACCTAGGGAATGTGGATATTGATGAATTTAGGAAAAGGGTCATGATCAACCCTACAACTAAGAATACCCAAAAAATCAGAAAGAGTGGACTTTCCAAGACAATCGGCTTCCCACCTACACTTGTAGCCCCAAAACTAGTGATGGTATGCATTGAGTGCTGCCATAGCAGCAACCGAAAGATTATATATCACGATGGCAAGGTGTTGGCCGATTTGTCTACTCAATCCATAGGCCAAACATTCCATATCCCTACATTCGACCCCATGGATGAAACACAAAAGGGATATGCCAAAAACATGTGGAAAGAAGACCCTCTAGGGTGTAAGAAGCTGATCAAACAACATTGGTTGAAGGAAAAGAGGGGTAATGCTGCCAAGGTACCCCAAGAGCTATTCAGGAGAAACTTCTATGAGTAGTATCATGATTTGGTCACCCTATTGAGTAGAGTAATGGGAATCCCTACTTCTACCTTCTTCCAAGAGTGGATGTTCTATTTCACTGAGGAAATCATCCATGGAAAAGCAAAGTTCCACTGGGCCAAGATCATTGGCGACAACATGCACGAGCAGCTTATGGCCATAAAGAAAACATCTCAGTTTTACATGAACTCCTACCTAGTATACTTACTAGTGGAGGAATTCCCATACAATTTCCTCTTTGTTGCACAAAACCTGAATCCAGGGAGAGGAGAACTCAAGGTGTATGATCGCTATCCATAGCTGCAGTACAAGAATTTCAAGAGGGAATACCAGAGAGTGAATGATTCCTTCATTGGGCATATCATCAAACTCCTTGGGGGAGATTTTGAGAGAAGATTCTCGCACAGTGCCAAAGCATTCATCTAGAGGTTCAGGTACCTATTCATCTAGTTCCCAAAGTTCACATACATCCAAACTAAGGGGTTCTCCAAAAGACCCTACAAGCTACCCCGATACCCCAACGACTGAATGATCATATTGGAGGTCTCTAGGCAGCTACAAAATGCCCATACTCTACTAAGTGATAAAAATTGAGCAGGGATCCCATATCCCCTTACTTTTGGGCAAGGAATGTATGCCATCCCCGCTGCCTAGTGTGCAAAGTATTCAGAGGAGATAGTAGAGTACAATTTGGATCTCCACACAACTCAACCAAGGATGAACCCCTATGAAAAATTAAAGAAGATGATCGGAAGGCAGTATGCTCATTTGCCTCATATTGAATACTTCTAGGCTAGCTGCTAGGATGACAAGGAAGTAAAAATGAGGCACTACATGTGGATGATAGCTCAATTTGTGTGGTTAATAAACTTGTTCCTAGTGCCCGATCAAATTGTGGAGGAGGAGGACACAATTCTTGATGAGAGATTCAATGCTGTGGCCAACCTATCACTGCCACTAATAGATTGGGATGAAGAAGAGGTTAATGACCTCAACATAGTAACATGACCAGTGGAGAACATTACAAGGCAATGGGTAGATTCTCAAATCACCCAGCTCAAACTGTAAGGAGCTATGTTGACATATGGTGAGCTTGAGGATGAGCTCGAAAGTGAAATTTTTAGTGGAACAGCTGTTGCCCCAACATAAGAGACCCCTAAATATCCTCTGGAAAAAAGATCAAGGAAAAGGATGTGTCTAAATTCCAACCTAAGCATAAATTCTATACATGAAAGGCCACATAGGGATAACCCTCAAAGAAGGCGAAGAAATCAGGAGGATTCAGTGAAATGCCAACCATTAAGGAGTATCCACAATGTGAGGGAGAAGAAGAGGCCGAGCTCCCATAATCACCACCTACCACCTCTGCTCCCACCATTACCGCTACCATTTCCACTCCTCCACCTCTTGCCTCTTAGGCACTACGCGTTTCCTCTTTGTCCACTATGGAATTCTTAGTCCACCTCGCTTCCACCTCACCAATGGCACCAATTATGGTATTGGATTCTTCTTCATCCATGACATCCTCGATGTCATCTACTTCATTGCCTCCTTCATTTCCCACAATCTCTACTATAATTATTACAGTAGCCACTAATACTATTCCTCCTCTCACCCTACCAGAAGCCTTTGCAAAATACATGCAGGGGATACCCATTGAATTTTTTAGGGTGATAATGAATCTAACTATTCAAGATGTGATGGCTTAGATTTTTTCTGGCCTTCTTGTTCCTCTACCACCTATAGAGCCACCAAAAATGGAAGCCACTATGCAGATATAAGAAGAAATGAAGAAACGTCAAAGGAAGGCTACCAAAGGAATAGTTGAGGAACTCGAGGATCCTTTTAAGGATGATTATTTTGAGCACCCAGAGGGAAGAATGAGCATGAATGTGGATAAGGTGGCGACTAATGAGGAAAATTCACCCTCTTTAGAGGAGGACATTGAATCTCTCAATGCCAAATACATCATAGAGACCTCAGACCAAGAGCTTGAAGAGGAGCTGTCCCAGCATCTCAAGGATATAGGAGAAGAGGCTAAATCCGAGAAGTAGCCTTCTAAAGAGAAAGAGGAAACTGATGTCAATGTGGAGATACTCAAAGAACCTCCACTAATTGGAAAAGACAAGGGACTTATCTAAGAAGAAGAGAAAGAAGAAGAAAATGAAGAAGATGCACCAAAGAAGATCCCCAAGTTGGAATATCATGTAGAGCTTGAATAGGAAGAAGAAAGAGTGCCTCAGAAAGAAAGTGTCATTGAGGAAAACATAGCCACTACTGAGTTGGACACATAAAAGGCCATAAATATTGAGGACTCAAATGAAGAAGAGGAAAGAACTAAACAAGAAGCCCTGGGCCATGAGGAGAAAGAAATCTAACATGTGCAAAGAGAGGAAGGTGATCATGAATCACCAAAAGGGGAAACTCAGATGCTGAACTGGATAGAGAGGTAGCTACAAAAGAAAGCCCCTGCTCTCATCGATCCAAAGGAATGACTTGAGGATATATTGGCAAGAGCACATACAAATATGAGGAAAGAAAAGAAGCCAAGAGTCTGCTCCCACATCATAGTTGATGCATCTAAATCAAGAACAGTGTAGATTGCTACCACAGTGATAGAAAAAGGTGAGGGGGTCAGCTATAAAATTTCCACTATCAACTTGGGCCCTGCAATAAGAGAGTAGAAAATTGATGAGTTCTAGGGGTTAGTGGCTATAATTATGCAACAAATGAACAAGGACTAGTCCTCTAAGGAGGAATTAAAAGCACAAGTGGCGGATCTCACCAGGATGGAAAAGATGAATTGGACCAAGGCTACTATAGACTGGTTCCAATGAGTGCTTTACAATGGTGACATGGGAATAGGCCACACTGCCTGAATGACCAAAAAATTCTGAGACATGGAAAAATAATTAGAGGGCACAAAAAGATATGTCATCGGTTCATCAAGCTATATAGGATCAGCTATCCTAAGCTCGAGGCCATTCTCAAGATGCCTCAGAAAACATGGGAGGAGGAACTAGAACTCATTAAGGATGATAAATAGCTGGTGGAGACATGGAAAATGGGCCTAGATCATAGGAGGGACATCCTAGCAGGAGTATTGCATGTGGTTGACCTCGATCTCAAATGGGTCATAGAACACATCACAAATAGCAAAGGCTACCTCAAGCTAATGACAAACTATGATATATGCCTGCCCTAGAGCTAGATTCAAAGAAAATTAGGCCATTCTTCCATAAGAAGATGGAGCAAGGGGTAGTAGATGCATTAAAATAAAATTTCATGGACTTTGCTACAAGGGAATTCACTCAGTCCGAACAGGTAGTCAAGCCCATGCCAAGATGCACAAAGCACTGGGAGCAAATCACTGGAAGATTTAAGAGGTTGACCTTCCAATTTCTTCAATCCAACATCCTGGAATGGGATAAGCTTCAAGAAATAATTGGGAAATTTGTGGAGTACACCACCCTTCAAAAAAGTGAAGGAAAACTAGTGATTGATGATGAGTTTCTGACAGTATAGCTAGAAAAAGAAGACAGTCACTAGAAGAAAAAACTGTTATAGTGTTAGAGCCACTAGAGGACATAATAAGAATGAGACAAAAATGTATTTTATATTAATATATTTAGGGGAAGGTGAAACCCTAACGTAAAATGAATCTTGGCCACACAATGAGAGTAAATCCTGGCCATTCATTTCACTTTTGGAAAACTATAAATAGGGGTCTCCTCTCATTTTCAAAGAGAGAGTTGAGTTGTTGTGTAAAGACATGCTACAAAAATTTCAATAAAATTTCATTGTTTTGGTGGATTCTTATGTTTCTCACATGTTGCATGATTCATCTTCTCGAAGTTGATAGATTTAGATAGATTTAGTTTACTATTCTATGTGTTTTAAGTAGCTTTTAGTAGTTTAGTTCATGTTGTCCATTGATATTGAAGAATGTTATTATGTTGATGCCTTCCATGTTCATGATTTTTTCTATTTGTTGATGATAAATAGCAATGTAAAAGATAGTCTGAACATTAACTCATTGCTACATTTAAAATTCATCTTTTATTCATGCTTTATGGTGAGTGAATAGCTGAAATTTTTTTCAGACCTTAGAAGATAGCATTGGTTTCATGAGATTGTATGCTATTTGGTTAAGTGGAACTTAGTTTTAAGAAGGATTTCCACTATAGCACCCTCCATTATCACTTTTCATCATTAGTTGAAAGTTTAGGAACTCTTACCCCCCTTTTCCCTTTTGACCTTTCTTTGAAATAGTAGCTAAGGCAAAGTTCCAACATCATTGTAAAGCCAAATCTGATGTTGAGCATGGAGTTTTAGACTGTTGTTTTAAACTTGCAGCAATTGCACCTCACTTCTAAATCTCATAAACTCCATTTGAAGACCCAATTCCCTTCCAACTTAGTAAATTGTCTAGGCCCCTTGTGATTACCAACAAATCACATCAATCCATTCAGTTGTTTTTGCAAGTCATGACCCAACACTTGAGAGACCTTGGGGTAATTTTCCGCAACTTGTTTGTAGGAAGTTGCCTTTAAAGAGAGGTAGTTCAATTGTGTGCTGCTTGTGTTGAGAAATGCAGAAAACCCATCAACAAGTTGAACTCATAAAAATTTGTAGATCCTATGCTTGTCCTAGATCCACCTATTCACCTTATCATGTCGAACATCCTTCCGAACATGCCTCTACAATTTGATGTCCCGTCCTTTCATTCTTCCTCTCTTCCACCCTCTTTTCATAAATTCAACTTCCCACCAATTTGCACTATGAAATGTTAGAAAGTCATAATTATCAATTTTACCTTCATTAGTAAAATAAGGAAACTTTTGCATTACCTATTTCCCTATCACTGCTACAACAATTGTTTCATTTTCAATCCCCATTTGGTCCATATCCTCTTCCTTTCCTATATCTCCTAAAAAGTGATTCTCAACTGCAAATTCAATGTCAGTATTACAATCAAAATACTCATACTTTCCATATCCCTCCTATGTATCCTTATCAATGTGAAGAACACAATCAAAATATTCTTCCTTTTCATCCTACAATAAACCATCATCAATTGATGTAAATGAAAGCTCATCAACCGAACCAACATGTAATTTCTCACCTTCGTCCTTACTGCCAGCTACAATACCTTCATTCATCAATGTACTCATTGCTGCAATATCTTCATCTACACTAGTCCCATCATGCTCACATAAATCAGTAACAACATTTCACCAGAATCAGAAGTCACCTCTTCTTTCTCCACCAAAACTTCTAGTCTACGCCTTCTGAATGCAATCAGCATAGTTTCCACTTGCATGAGCAAATCCCGATCTTCATCCTCATCCTCCTTAACTAATTTTATAACTCCATTAACCAAGAATTTTCTAGTGTTTTTACATACATTTTCTTCTTCTTTATTCAAAGGTTTCAATTTTTTCTTGACTCCATCTTTTGTTAAGTAGTAGGTATTAGCATAACCATCATGCACTTCCTTCTTTTGAAACTGCCAAGGCCTCCCCAATAAAAAGTGAAAAACATCCATAGGCATAATGTCACACAAAAATTCATCATGATAATCACCTATCTTAAATCTTACTAAGCATTGTTCATTCACTAAAACCTTATGGTCATCTTGCAACCAAGCAATTCTGTATGGACTTGGATACCTTCTCCTTTGTAGCTATAACTTGTTCACCATTTATTTTGAAACACGATTATTAGTACTATGACCATCAATAATTAAATTACAAACTTTACCTTTACACTTACATCGAGTGTGAAACATGCTCTTTCTTTGGTTTGGTTTCTTCTCCTCATTTAACCAGGCTCTTCTAACAACAAGGGACTCACCCCTTTTAGCATCTTCAGAATGTGACAAATGAGAATCTTCATCTATATGGTAAACTTTAGCATTACCTTTTGGTATTCTATTCGGCCTTCCTTGATGTTGAGAACACTCAAAGGCTCTATGTCCCTCTTCTCCTCATTGAAAACATGCTCCTCAAAAGCCTCCTCCTGTTCCTCATCTGGATCTTCCTCTATCTCTATAATTCTACTCACAAGACTTGTTTGAGCTTTCACCCCTTTCCTCTTTGTTGTCCTTAACATCTCTAATCTGTTGTTCATCCTCTCTTTGCTGCACATAACTTTTACTTTTCCCTTTCTTCTTATCCTCAAATTTCCTATTCAATCTTTCCTCGACCTTCAATGCAAACTGATATGCATCCTGAATGGTGTATATCCTCACTAACGCCAACTCTTCTTGTATGCTAAGTTTCAACCTATTAAGATAATGAACTACTTTCTCCTTATTCGCTTCATAATGTCCTATTCTAATCAGGATCTTGTGAAATTTCTCCATGTATTCCTTCACTGTCCTTGTTCCTTGTCTCAGATTCTGCATCTTCTTGAGCAACTCCAACTCATAATCAATTGGAATAAATTTCCTTTTCATCTTGGCCACCATTCTATCCCATTTGAAAATTTTCTCTTTCCATTGTCTTCCTCTTTCAAGCTAGATCTTTTTCCACCATATACTTGCATGTCCTTTTAGCTTTGTCTTTGCAAACCTCACCTTGTGAGGGTCTTCAATCTCCTCAAACTCAAAAAATTCTTCCACATGATTGATCTAATCAATCAACTCTTTAGGGTTCATACTTCCATTAAAAGTTGAAACCTCCATTTTGGGTTTCTTTCCAAGGCTGGATATTGCTCTCAACAATCTCATTTCTCCAAGATCCACTTAATCCTACTCTTCCTCTTCCAATTCCTCTTCAATTTCATCTTCACTGTCATCTCTTTCTCGATGCTCTCCTCTCTTGTGAATCTCTTCCTGCAAGGTATCCAACTACCTTATGATGGCTCTCATTTCATCTCTAGGAGGATTTATTCCTCTACCACCTCTACCTCTACCTTTGCCACTTTGGACAGGTCTATGAGAAATTTTGATCTCAACCCACACTCACAAGTCCTACTGCAAACTACCTCACATTCGGTGATCTATTTACAAAATTAGGACAACCAGCTTTGATACCAGTTGATGAAGGGTACTCCACTTATAGATGAAAAACACAACAATCACACAAATAAAGAAATCAATATGTAGGAAGAAAACCAAAGATTTTATTATTTTCTAAAATATAAAAATGGATTACAACATTACAACACCGCATGGGCTGTTTGATTACAATAGCATCAGTCACATCGGTAGATCAGATCCTTCAAATTCTTCTCAACAATCTCTTATCTCCCCACCATACTCTCTGCTACCCCCTCTCTATCTCTATATACTATTCTCCTCTTCATGTTGGCCTATCTCATAAGTATTCTTTTTGTCGTAGTACCACCTTGTCATCCAATGAACATCACGATCTCGTAGAAAATTATCTTGTTATTAGTAGCTTCAACCATCGACTTCTTGTTTGCAGATCTATTGACCAATGATCACGTTGATCCACAACAATGATGTTGGATCAATGAGTAATATCGTGCCATGTGTCACCCACTAACTCATTTGTCCATTTCCTTTGACCAAATCATGTCATGACCATTAACCTTTACTGTGATATTGGTGAGTACTGCTTTGTTGTAGGCCTTCCAAATGACACACATAATGTTTGTGGGTTATCGCCATACCACAGGCTATGTCACCGGACCTTTATGGAGTTGCAGTTTACAAACTACCATACTGCACGCTACCCACATGGACTATCATGGGATTGCAGGGTCTGTGCCACCATATAGCCAAACTCTCTCATCGAACGTCGCAAGGCCGTAGTTTCACTCCACCTATTTTTCCACTAGTAAAATTTGGCAAATAAATGACTAAGTGACTAAAATTTTTGGTCACAACAACTAAAAATAACTAAATTACACTAATTTTTTGCAACTCATCTATAAATGAGTAAATAAATGACTAATTTGGTCGTTGAATAAAAAATTATTTAGTCACAGAAGTAAAAATGACGAAATAGTTAGTCACCAAATACAAATTCTATAATTTTTTTTAAAAATTTCGGCCAATTATTGGCATGATGTATTGGTGTGATTCATGAATTCATGTTTATTCATGTTCATTCTAGATCTTGTTCATTGTAGAGCTCAAACACATTATTGTAAGCTGGTTAACCTGGTATTGAGGCGCGTGGTTTTGACTTACAATAGTTGGGCATGCAAACTACACTAGGCATTTTGAGTTATATCACTTGCATGGGCAATACAAATTGTTTGGAGAGTACCTAGAGAATTCTAAAAAGATAGGCAAGGAATTCATTGTTTTCTACAAAGTATTTGAAGTCTGTAATGAGGTCATATTTGGGGATGCCCTTTGTAGCAAATTCAGAGGTAATTTGAAACCCTCATTACATTAAACATAAAATCTATAGCTTTCTGATTGGAAACTTACAGTAGTTACAGTCTACTGCTCTTAATAATGTTCTTTTACAATCTTTCCACTATTCTACTTCATAATGCGTTTGAGCTAAATATAATAAAATTTGGGTGTCAGTGTAAAAATTAAATTTCCTCAAAATTTTTTGATACATTTTCACTGCAAGCACAAACTATCATTGTGCAAAGTTAACATGTGCTAGATTTATCCACACATCAGGCATTTGAACAAAGATATTTCCTGTAGGAGCTTCTTGTACCTGTGTAAATATTTCCTTTGCAATATCAAATTGACCCCTTTTAACTAGCACAATGGCTACCCCATTTGCAACATAAACATTTCTTGGTCTTTGTGCCAAGACTTTACAATGGCTACCCCATTAGCAACATAAACATTTTCACTACAAGCACAAATTTTCCTTGTGCAAAGTAAACATGTGCTAGATTTACCCCACACATCAGACATTTGAACAAAGATGTTTCCTATAGCAACTCCTTGTACTTGTGTAAAAATTTCCTTTGCAATATCAAATTGACCCCTTTTAGCTAGCACAATGGCTGCCCCATTTGTAGCATAAACATTTCCTGGTCTCTGTGCCAACACTTAAATGGCCCCTTTTATGACATCAAGATCCTCTTGAGTTATTATTATACTCCTATTTTCCAAGAGAAAAATACCCAAGGCCCATGGGAAATGAACGACGAGTATTTGAGCTTCAACTTGGTTTCATTTCAAAAAGGGGACATTACATTGTACACAATTTGTTTAACATTAGAATAATTTAATCCACCTATTTGGGACAGTAAAATAAAAATAGATGAATTAATCTATTTTTAATTATAGGCTCTTTTAATCAAGAATCTGATAGAAAGATAAAGCACAATACATTGAAGGACACAAAAAATGTTCTAAAATAAAGACTAAAATAGGTTGCCCATAAAAGGGGAAAAATGAAAAGATAACATGCAAATGATTTATTTGAGGTTTTTGATAAGATCTCATTTAACTATGTCAAATGGATTTGGAAGGGACAAAGCATATTTTATTGACTAAAATTTTGAGGTAGCTTATCCGTCTTCATCATATGCATCATCTTCTCTTGGAATCTGTTTCTACAATGCACCAAGATAAGATGCATACAATGACGATGAATAAGCTAACTCAAAATTTTAGTCAATCAAATATGCTTTGTTCCTTCCAAATCCATTAGACATAGTTAAATGAGATCTTATCAAAAACCTCAAATGAATCATCTATATGTTATCTTTTCATTTTTCCTCTTTCTTGTTTTTTATGGGGAACCTATTTTAGTCTTTATTTTAGAACATTTTTTGTGTCCTTCAATGTATTATGATTTATCTTTCTATCAAATTCTAGATTAAAAGAACCTATAATTGGAAATAGATTAATTCATCTATTTTTATTTTACAGTCCCAAATAGGTGGATTAAATTATTCTACTGTTAAACAAATCTTGTACAATGTAATGTACCCTTTTCAAAATGAAACCGAGTTGAAACTCAAATGATCATCATTCATTTCCCATAGGCCTTGGGGATTTTTCTCTTAGAAAATAGGAGCTAGGTTTGGTTAAAGCTCAAGAAGCCTAGAAATCATCATCATATGGATCATCTTCTCTCAGACTCTATTTTTGCAATGGTTCATCGTCTTCCAAATTAGAGTATGCATGTCTCCTTCGTGATTTTGCTAAAACTGGAGAATTTGTCTCACCATCATCAGAGTCTTTAGACCTGCAATTGCAAGAAGATCTTGGGAATTTTCTGCATTGTCTTGTGCCTTATCACTCATATAATTTTCCTCATCTTCCATGGTAACATTAGGTTCCTCCATATAAGAATCATAAGCCGTGTGGTCCTTATCCTTCTTCTTTTTCTTCTTTTCCTTCTTTTATTTCTTCTCAGACTGACCGGCCTCATCATTGTCATCATCCCTATCCTTATGCTTACTCTTCCATAATTCCTTCACATGTTGAAATTGCTCCTCTTATTGCATCACTTGCTGAAGTTCTTCCTCTTGCTTTCTCCTTTCCATTTGAATCCTTCATTCTTCACCAACTTTTCAGTTTGCTTCATCATCCAAGACAAGGTGGTGTGCTACTTTAATTATTTCTTTTGCTTTAAGCCAATCATCTATTTTCAGTTCCATGTTTCCAAGCATACATAAAGCATTTGATGAGTTTTTATCCACCTTAAGTGCATTCCCAATCAATTCTAGGCTTAGTTGGATCTCATTCTGAGCCTGCACCATGGCTGCAAGATGTAGATATGCATCCACATAATCAGGAAACTTGAACAATATTATCCTGTATAAAAGATTTTATTTTTTAGTATCATGTAGTTGTTCAAAAAACCTAGCAAGATTAAATAGTGTCGTGACTTTATCCCATGGTAACTCAAGTGAAACACCACCTTCTTCTAGTCAATTGAAGAATTCCATATCCTTAAAGTGCACAGGAAAAACTACAAAATTGGCACTAGGGATTTTATTTATGAATTCGACCCAAATGCCATTTCCGAATGCCTCTATAAACATTTTTTGAGCCAAATCTAGTTCATCATGCTCAAAATGAAGAACCCCAATATTTTTTAACAATTCAATGGGTACTTCTTCTTTACTATTCTTCAGAAGAGACTTTGCTATTTTAAGAGAATCTAAGGCTGCATTGGGGTTTGTCGATATTAATAACTCACCCATCTTGATAAATGCATAGGCATCATGTGGATCTATGGGAGTTGCCTTAAAATTTCCAAAGCCTTCTCTTCTTGCCCTTGCTGAGCATATATATGGCCTACAAATTTTAAGCTCTCATAGTTCTCAGGGTGGACCTCCAAAACCTTTTCAAAATTTGAGAGAGAACTCTTAAGATCTCCCAGCTTCAATTGAACTTGTCCACAAAATCCTGTGGCCTCTAGCTTTCCTTGACTGATGCCATGTATTAGTGTCCAGTGGTGTCATAATCACCTTTACTATGATAAGATCGTGCAAGATTATAATATGAATGATATTTCATGAGAGGGTGGTCAATTGAAATAAGAGCTTTCTTATTCAACTATTCCACAAGAAAATGCTACCCTATGAAGAAAAAATGGTTTGCTAAATGATTCAATGCCATTGCATAGTACAGGTATGATTCAAAGGATCTACACATCTTTTCCATTCCTTCATGAACAATACCTTTTTCACTAACTGTGAGAATCCTACAATTAAAAAGTGCACAAAAATGACCACATAGATTTGTCCCCATTTGAAACAGCAAAATTGCCAAAAAAATGTATTTAGAACCTGCAAAAAAATGCAAATAAAATAATGTTGATATTCACATAAAAAAAACCATGAGACCATAGCTTGTTTCTTACTATTATGCTTTGGTAGATTTTTTCTAAGAATCCATAGATTTTTTGAAATCACCTATTTTAGGCTTTTAGCCATAGCAGCAAGGCAGTGAACTATTTGATAAAATGCTTTGGTAGACATGTATGAAAAATGTGGTAGCATAGACAAGATAATGAACTTTGGAAAAAATGCCTCAAAGAAATGTGGTCTCATGGTGATGGAATTCCATGATGAATTCCATGACAAGTGAATTGTTATGGATTGTCATGGCATTCCATCGCCATGAGACCACATTTCTTTGAGGCATTTTTTCAACTAGTTCACTGCCTTTTCTATGCTATTGCTTACTATTATCCTTTGATAGATTTTTTCCAAGCATCCATAGCTTGTTCGAAATCACTTGTTTTAGGATTTTAGCCATAGCAACAAGGAAGTGGACTTTTTGATAAAATGCTTTGGTAGACATGTATGAAAAATGTGGTAGCATAGATAAGGCAGTGACATTTTTGAAAAAAATTCTTAGAGAAATGTGGTCTCATGGAATGCCATGACAAGCAAATGCAATTGGCAGCTGCGCCTGATTATTAGTTATGCAATGTGAAGTAATTGCATAACTACTTAGGTTGACTTTGTAAAAACTATATTGTAATTAATTTTTTTATCTATCAGCTTCTATTTATTAGTTATGCAATACAAATTAATGCTTTAAGTTTGAAAGATGTGCAATGCAATGTAATAAAATTTTTTAATATAAACTACAAAAAATTATTTTTTTACAATTCATTAGTTAAAATTTCTATTTTATTCTCTCTCTATAACTCTATTGCTATGGAAATGCCTTTCAATTAAAAAAAATAGTTTTTGTCTCTTATTCTACAATATTTTACATTTTGTCATCTATCAACATCTAGTTATTAGTTATGCAATGTGAAGTAATGCTTTGAGTTTGAAAGATGTGCAATGCAATGTAATCAACAATTTGAATATAAACTACAAAAAACTATTTTTTACAATTCATTAGTTAAAATCTCTATTTTATTTGCTCTCTATAACTCTATTGCTATGGAAATTCCTTTCAATTAAAAAATAATAATTTTTGTCTCTTAGTCTATAATTTTTTGTTGCTATGTGTAGAACATTATAGATGGTTCAATGCCAAAGGTTGACTATGAAGCAATACCATGCATTTTATGAGAGAATAGCTGATGAGAGGGACATGGACAAATATCCATGTCCATGTAATGATTTTCTTGGTGGAAAGGTGAAAAAAAGAACTCAAATTTATCATATGATAAGATATGGGCATAGTGTTATAAGCCCTTGGAATGCCAATTATTATGAAGATATAATAGAATGGCAGAGTGTGAGAGATGAAGAGGAAACAAACATAGATGAAGTGGCACCAAACATAGATGAAGAGGCAACAATGTTAGATGAAGGGTTTGATGTTGATAGAATTTTGAATGAGGGTCTAAATGATGACTAGGCCAAGTTGATGGAGGATGCTTCAAAGCCTATGTATGCTAATTTCAGGTTAAGTTATTTGAAAAAAATCCTTCAAATTCTTAACTTGCAAGTGGTGTTTGGTTGGAAAAATGAGAGTGTAGATCAGTTATTGGCATTATTAAGTTCATTATTACGACTTGACTCCATATTGCCAACAAAAAAAAGTCAATGTAGAAAGGAAATCACTAAGCTAGGCTTAGGGTATGAAAACATCCACACATGTGTGAATGGTTGTGTATTATTTTGCAAGAATCTTGCAAGTGAGAGTGAATGTTTGAAATGTCATGAAGCAAGGTATAAACAAGGGTTGAAATCAGTTATGGTTCCTAGAAAGGTTCTACGCCACTTTCTGGTAATCTCGTGATTACTCCAAATGTACAGGTGCAGAGACATTGCTAAACTTATGCAATGGCATGCCCAAAATAAAAGCACTGATGAAAAACACTGACATGTGCCTAATTCTAAGACATGGATGGAATTTGATAACATATGGCCTAATTTTTCTCAAGATCCTTGTAATGTAAGGTTGGGTTTGGCTCTAGATGGGGTGAACCCATTCTCAGATCAAAGTACTAAATGGTCAACTTGGCCAGTATTTTTAATAAATTATAACTTTCCTCCATGGTTAGCAACTAAACCATTTTTCTTAATTTGCTATCATTGATTATACCAGGAAAGTAAAGTGTGACTTCAAATACAATTGATGCTTATCTAGACCCATTATATGATGAGCTAATAGAATTGTGGAAAGGAATTGAAGCAATTCAATCTTTAAGGGATGGTCATTCAATCAAAATTCACTTTAAGAGCTTCCTTATTGTTTACAACTCATGATCTTCCTACATATGGCACATTGTCTAGTCTCATGTTCATGGATACCATGGATGTCCTGCTTGCAACTTTAAGGATTTTGTGAGGAATTCAAGAAGTTTGTATAAGTGTATTTATTATGGACATTGTGCTTACCTTAAAATGGATCATTCATATCATCAACAAAAAACACGGTTCAATGGTCAAGAAGAGAATCTTGCAACACCATTGCTAATAACAGGTGATTACATTGTTGAGAATGGACAAAAAATAATGTCATTTATTGAAAATGATGGGATTGCTAGTAGTAGATATGATCCATGTAATGAAAGCGGTGTAAAAAGGTTGTGCATATTCTATAAGTTTCCATACTTTAAGGATATAGCCATTAGGCATATTGTTGACTTTATGCGTACTGATAAAAATATAGCCTATGCTATTATAGAAACTCTTTTTGGTGATTTTGATACTATTTCATCATGTGAAGACTTTTGACAACTAAAGATTTGTTGAAATATTTGGGTTGAAAAATATAGAAAACCTAGTGCTCCTTATGTCTGGATAACTTAGGAACAACATGCACAATTCTTATAGTTGATGTCTCAGACTCACTTTCCCACTAGATATGTAAGTAGTAGTATTAGAAGCCAAACTGACATTAATGGCTTAAGAGGCCTCAAGACCCATGACTATCGTGTCATAATGGAGAATATTTTACCTATTGTGGTAAACATATTAAGTTTGGAAAAGGAGCCAAGATTGGAAGTTATAAGGTTGGGCCTAATATTAAAGAGAATGATTTTACATGTATTAGATCCTTTGAACTTTGATAGTTTGAGGGAGGAGGTTGTTGAAGTCCTTTGTCTATTGGAACGAGAATTTCCACCAAAAACATTTAACATTTATATGCATCTTTTGATACATCTACAATATGAACTAAAGCATTGTGGCCCAATAAGAACAAGATGGACATGTATCCTATAGAGCAATATATGAAGGTTTTGAAAAAAAATGTTTGTACTCAGGAAAAATTGAAAGGCAGCATGTCTGAGGTACATTCAATGTACGAGGCCATGGGATTTTACAAAAAATATATGAAGGATTTTAAATATGTCAATCGACGTGTATGGGATGATAAAGAAGAAGAGACAGTTGCAAGTGAAGTATTAGAAGGAAATGGATGTCACTTCAAGCTATCAAATCAAGAAAGAAGTGTGATACATGCCTATATTCTTCAAAAAACATCTTCATTCGATAAGTGGCACAAGTAGAAATTTTTTTACACAATAATTTATTTACTCAATTGCATTTACACATTTATATTATTAATCTTACTATTTGTATGTTAATATTCTATGTAGAAAATATGAAGAAGAAAATCAAGCTTGGATGCAATATCAACCTCAAAAGCATAGATGTCATGTTGATTTGATTGGAGGTGATTCTTTTCCAAAATTTGAAGAATGGATTGCTAATGCAGTCAGTGATGCAAAAGAAGGTCAAGATATAACAATGAAGGAAAGTGAGCTTTCACAATCTCCACATTTATGGCCTATACATTTTAGTGGAATGTGAGCCTATAGTAGTCATTTAAGAGTGGAAGAAAAAGAAAAAGGATAGACATTTTGATTATGTTGTTAGTGCTAAATTTCTTCACAAAACTGAGAAGAAATTTTATGTTGGATTTATCCAAGAAATTATTCTAGTGGACTAAGGTGAAAATAGTCCTATATTATTAAAATGTAAGTGGATCTGACCATTTGCAGTACAATTTGATGAGTATGGATTTACACGCGCAAATACAAGACAATTTTTATCAGAGACAGATGAGTCATATGTTTCCCTTCTTCAGATTAACCAATAATTTCTAATTATGATGTAAGAATCCTAGGATGGTCGTATGTCATTCAAACAGAGTCTTGTTCAAAACAAAAATTCATGGAAGTTGTTGATATAATGCCTGATGGGAAATATGTTAATTTTCAAGAAACATTCAAAGAAGTGGATGAAGACGATGATGGAGTGTTTGAAGAAGAAATTTTGATTACCAATTAAGAGATTGGGAGAGAGAATGTATTGCATGTCACAGATGAGGATAAGGAAGAAAATCAAGCAGATGCAGACATGAATGATCAGGATTCTGATCTTGTTGGCAATGCAGATGATTATGATGATGTTTTGTTACCTTAAGAGGTTAGCTTGTCACCTAAACTTTGGTTATATGTATGGTGTAATTTATTATTGAATTTACTGAAGATATAAGTATAGGGATGCTTATTCACTGTTGTTTTACTGATACATTTCTGAATGTAATCATCATTATTCTGTTGGTACATTGTATACAAAACCTGAGATGTTCACCGCTGATTTGAAGTGCATTTAAAGTTAGGTTCAATCATTCTTCTTAGTTTTCTTACTTTGGTTGAAAATTTGAAATTAATTTTGTTTAGTTAGAAAATAATTTCTTGTATGTCCCATATGTTTTCTAGATGCAAACATATAATGAACATATGTGATTTAATAATACATATAGATATCTTAACATTAGGTGAACTAAGCCTCCCCATTACAAACAAGGAAATGATCTCTGAGGTCTGACTAACACTGAAAACTAAAACTGAGAGACTACAAAATTAGAAAATTGTTCAATATTTTCAATAAAATGATATCTAAAATACTACATTCATAATAAAATCCAACACCACACTATCACAACAGTCAATAGAGGTATGCGTGGGATGGTGGGACATTTAGGTCAATGTACAAATTATTATCACAACTGTGACAATCAAATATGAATACCATGGGGTGGCGGTGAGAACATGTTAACAACTAAAGTAAACCAAAACCCCGTAAGGGGTAAACAGTGACACTGCGGTATGGTGGTGAACAATCACTCAACCAATAGAATTATCGAGCATTGCCCCGTGGGAGTCCAAAGGGGTATGCGTGGGGTAGCAGTACTGCTAACCCTACCATACTGTTACCCCATAGAAATCTTGATATGATTGAGTGGTATGGTGGTGAATAGTCACTCAACCATTGGAATGAAACCACCATCCTGTGGGAGTCTAAAGGGGTGTGCATGGGGTGGCGGTACTACTAACGCTACACTGCAAAAGTATTGAAATGAAAAAGCGGTACTGTGGTACAAGTTTCCAAAGCATTTAATGATTACACCGTTCGATTTCCCAAGATCAAAGGCATGTATTTAAACTCAAAATATGGGAATATTCTAAAATATTATGCACAAATTGACATTAATAGTGAGGTGACCAAGCTCAACAAAAAATATTACTTGGGACTTGACAATACTTTTACAATCATTCACACAATTTAGCGTACCAAAGGTAAGGGAGTTCAAGCGAGAAGACTCTGCAACTATTATTCCACCGGGTAAGTTCATAGAAACCCTTTGTAGCAAGTTTATAAGAATTGAATTTGCTTCTACAAGTAGACACTTAAAGAAATCAAGTAGGAGTAAATTATTCATCATGCCACCCAAAAAAAGTCAACTTACAAGTAAAAAGGACAAGTCCACAACTTCTAAAAGAGAGAAGAGGTCCCTACAACAATCCATTTTAGATGTTTTACCTAATTCTATAAACACGGGATTTAAAAAGGTGTTTAAAGATAAAGCCCATGGATGTAGAGACCCAATTATCCCTATCTTAGGGTGGGATCTATTTTGGTACTTTTATGAAAAAAGGGATGACAAGATTCCATTTTCAAATCCTTGGACCTTAGATTTGGCCAAATTGATAGTCCCAAATGTCTTCGTAGATGTTGAGTTTATTTAAGTATTGGCACAATATTATCACTCATCTACCAAGACTATAAGAATGCTAGATGGTTCACCATTAGTGGTGTTGA
The DNA here is from genome assembly GCA_007258455.2 of Sequoia sempervirens. NCBI lineage: Eukaryota > Viridiplantae > Streptophyta > Pinopsida > Cupressales > Cupressaceae > Sequoia > Sequoia sempervirens. The sequence continues at coordinate 445,018,838 of VDFB02000003.1, read as the reverse complement.
CTAAAGAAGCAATTATAGAGTGTTTTATGTTAAACAAGAAAGCTATCACTAAGATCAACTTGGATAAAAGTGAGGAGGATTATAGGAGATTGAGAAAAACATATAGGAATGATGAACTTCCTTTACACATGAAAATGGGTGTAAACAATAGGAGGATACCTATCCCCCCCTCCCAAATTGAGCCATTTTTCTATAGAAGACTTCCAAGTATATTTCAAAAGAACTTATTTTTCTTTGTGCCAAGTTCTTGGAATAGATGCTGAAGAGACGACGCCAACCTATCTCATGATGATGGCAATGAAGATACAAAATATTGAAGTCAACATTGAGTATGAATTTTCTATTGAAATTGACAAAAGGCCACATAAGGGATTTTTGTAAGTAAGAGAGAACTTAGCTCCCATCACTTTCAAGAAATACTCTCTGCTGTGTCATTTAATATTATACCAAAAAAAAAATAGATGGACTAAAAGAATGTGTTTGGGAATGATTGATGATGAAGGGAATATGTTTCCTGTATTTAAAATTGGTGTTACATCTGGGATAGTAGATGCAAAAATAGTGATTATGTAATAGTTCATGATGATTTTGTAATAAACCTCATGACCGATCTTGGTCATATTTCACCAAGATTTCCTAATAAAATCATGCAAGTATTAAGACATTTAGCATTGAAGCCAGAGCAGGGACACACTCACAATTTCGGTGACTATTTCTTCTTAGCAAACCAAACAATAATAAGGGTCTATGGGTATCCTCAAGCCCCACATGTTTTCCCTAAATTTGTTTCTATTCAAATTGCATTTTTAGAATTTACGTGGAAAATGTTATGCATGAAGCAGGATGTTATGAAAAGACAAAAAAAGGGGACATTCCTCCTTGACCTAACTAAATGTGAGGAGCTATTTCTGACAGTCTTGAAGAACTGTAGAACTATTTGAAGATGAGGTATTCATTGAATTCATGAGGAGAAAGCATCTTTGATCCTAAAGGGAATATTAATTTTATAAAGCAGACACTTCTCACTAAAGCTGGGATTACCCATATAATGGATTATGAAGAAGATGTAATAAGAAATTGCTTTACATTTGATGTTTAGTTTTTTAGAGGAAGAGGAAGTGGGAAATAATAAAGAGGCTTGAGGAGGAGAAGAAGAAAAGGGACATTGGATTCTAAGGATTCTATGTTGAAGAAGGGGATCCTATCAAAAGGATGAACTTAATAACTGACAACTTTGAAAGATTATATGTTGAACCAGAAAAGAAACTTGAGGTTAGTCTTCAAAACCCTCCAAGATTCCCATTAAACCAAGTCGTATTGTAATCACAGAGCCCCTACCAGACACTGGCACAATACAATCATAAGCATCCCCTAAGAAACCAAGTCCTAAAATTCAGAAGACACATGGAGTGGCCCCCTTAGTGGCATATGAAATAAGTGAAGGAGTAGGGGATATTGAAGAGGTAGCTGATATATTTTTGAATTTTAAAGATGATGAAGTTGATTAGTCATCGCCTAAGGTTGCAATTGATGCTCACAAACCTTGAAATAAAGAGTGGATGTACAAGGGCATAATGATCAAGAAGTGCATGATGATTAAAGGGTGATTGTTGCCCTTAGATTTATTGAAGATGATGAATTTATTCAAACTCCCGAGTTTAAGGATTTTTGGTTTAAGATGAAAATGAAAGAATTCGAGGAGAGACTCCAAATTAATAAGATGGGAACTAAGGATTCATAGCATGACTAGATTGTTTCCCAGATTTTTGAAGAACTCAGGATTAATGAAATTATTGGTAGCCCCCAAGAAGCAAGAAAATTGGTCTTAGAAAGCAATATACTAATTATTCCCAGGATGGAGTTAAAAAAGATATTCTTATTGGATCAAGTAAGAAGCCAAGAAGATCCCATGTTAGTTTTAAAATTCAATTCATATGAGGGAATGAGTGGCGCAGGTTACAATCCAAGACTTGAAACCCTAGCCTTTTGGACAAAGCAAAAAAGAACAAAAAAACTAAGTTTTCTTGATGTTGTAAAAGAAATGAGGGATGACCATGGTAAAGACACCTTAAGACACATCAGCATTGGAGGTAGCTACTATGACAATGCACTTAGCAATGCTTACTAGGGATGCAGTTAAAGCTATGGAGCTTAGATTGGCAGAATATGAGAAAGCATAGACTGATCTGAATGATGAAGTGAATAGGTTATTCATAGAAAATGTGAAATTGAAAGGGAAGTTGAAGGGAGAAGGTCCTTCCCAAATCACATAATTAATAGTATACTAGCCCCCTGCTATCTAGACTAATACATGTGCAATCACTATTGAACAAGTAAATGTGCTAAAACAAGAAATTAAGAAATTGAAAAAGACTAATGAAGAAACAAAGGAAAGAGCAAAGAGAGAAACCCTCAGGGTATTGGAACAAATCTTGGAGCATAGGGTTAAATTAATTGTAGAAAAATTGGAAAATGTGTATGAATGTTATGTCTCCTTGTCACAAGTAGTTGATCAGATAAAGGCCCATGTACCTATATTGGACCCCTTATTCAAGAAATGGTAACCTGTACACCACACCTTAATGACTTTGTGTAGAATTTTACAAAGGAGTTTTGAGGCCTCTACAACTTTAAAGCCTACTAATAAAATGGTCTGAATGGTCACAGATGAATTTCAATACAATCTACAGAAGACTAAAAGAACAAGGAAAGAATGGATTCATTTCACACACTAAAGCAGTGGTTCGTGCCTAAGATACTAAGGGATGATGATCAATTGAAAGGCTCCAAGGATTGGAGAGATGAGTTTAGCAAAATTGTTACCAAATGATTCACTAATTTACATAAGGATGGTGACAAATATTCACTGCCTCAATTTAACCTTGGATGGAATAATTTCATCGGATGTTGTCCAATACTCAAAATTCATCACGGATAGCAAAGGGTTATTAGACAGCAGATGGAAGAATCACTTGGCCAACACACAAAAAATCTAGGAGTAAAAATGGCCTCACTAATTACACAATGTACCAATGGGAGCAAACATATCTAGCTCCCCTAGAAGAATATTTCTCTTCATTTCTCATCTTTCATTGCTTTTATGTAATCCTATGTAAACAACGATAATTAAGACTTTTTGATTTATGTTAAAAGTGGGTAACTGAAAAGACACTTTTTGACATGTCAGTTAGGACAAAATTTTGAAACGTATTGTAAAATATTTTTGAAGATCAATAGAATGAAGTTATAATTGGTGGCCAAATTCTGGTTTCAATTGTTTGTTGAAGTGAATTAATGAATGTTACCTTGCTGTCTCCAGTTTGATCTTTCCTTGTTATTTAAATCAATATATCAATGGTATATCTAGTTTATCAAAAAACATTTGCTGTCAAACAATTCATTTTGTATTACATTTTGGTGTCAAATCTTTGGTAATTATGGTTAGTTTCATTACATTCAAATTCTGAATTCTAGGAAATTATACACAGTAAATAGATTGATGGTTGTTTGAATAGTGAAATTAGCTCTCTTAGAAATTAACTAAAATATCTTGTCTTGAAATATCTAGAAGGATTATTTTAATTAAAGAATATTTTGTGGTTATTTTTCTAACAATGATTAACAATGATTTTACAGTGCAACTAGCTTTCTATTTTCATTCAAGATACAAGCCATGATCAAAGTCAAGCACATACCAAGAAGATGGTACTCTACTTCAAACTCTCAACCTCACTTAGTTAAGTCTACTTACATGGGAATATTAAGGAAGTTTCTAAATAATTAATATATAATTTGTTATTTGTGAAGGAGAATCCTATGAGATCCAATATGGTAGTGGATCAATATCCAGTTTCTTAAGTAAAGATGATCTTACCATTGGGAAACTTGTGAAACATCAGGTTAGTAATTTTTGGATGTTAAGGCTTCCTAGTTGGATATCAAAGATCTTTTCTCATCAACTTAATTTGGTATTTATGTATAAATGGATTCTTTCATGGTGTAAGTCTTTACTAAGACAACACATTAACTAGGGTTGACATTTTTGTTGTCCAAGTCTGATGGCAGTCTTGGGCTTGGCTTCTAGGAAATTTTTGTTGGTAATGTTGTTCCAGTCTGGTTAGTGTTGATAGCCTTCATTCTATAATATATCAAATTCATTCTATAATATGAGCGTATCATTTTTCTTAAATTTTGAACATGGTTTTGAAATCAAGGGTTCAATATGCATATTTTAGGCCTATGTTGAACACTTTATTTAAGGAATATGTTGACAAGGCTACAATTTTTTAATTGATTTATCTTTCTGCTATGTTTGGACTTACTTTTATAAACTTTCAATACACAACACACTTTTATTCTTTCTGAATTGAGACTAATAGTAATTTTTTTGGTTGTATTGAGGCATAACTTCATTCATGGTAGAAAAGGCAACACCCTATTGCTCATATCAGATGGCACATTGCATATAAAAGAGGAATGATTTTAGTTGGGTTATTGTTGACCGCATTGAAGGAGAGAGCTTCATTATTGGGACACGATCAACACTCTCCTTGGATTCTACACGTTACAACTTGCTCTAGGAAGATTTCCCATGTTGTAGAAGTTTTAAGAGATGAAAGGGGAATGTGCTCGCATTGAAGGGCTTCAAGCATGCATTTCCATCATTAGAGAAGTTTTTTGGAGAAGTTTATTTCTTGCAGTCATTCCTATGCAATATTTTAACTCATATTTTTAGTCTTGTGATTGAAAGTAACAATTGTAATACTCTATTTATAAGCTGTAACTAGAACACCTTTCTTTTATTAATAAAGTTCACTGATTTTTCCTTCTCAATGGCTGTCTTATTGTTTGCAATTGATGATTGTTGTGTATTTTTGTCTTTTATGCTTAAATCCTCAAATATCAGTCAATTAAAATGACTAAATATACTACTAATTGACATAAATTAATAATTAAATTGACTAAATATACTACCAATTAACATAAATTAGTGAACAGTTAATAAATATGGCTAGATATATGACCAGTGAAATCAGTGAATAAAAATGACTAAATATACTACCAAATTGATCAAAATGATGATTAAAATTAATGACTAAATACAATACCAAGGCATAGAGATTAGTGAATAAAAATGAGTAAAAAAGTGACCAATTAACAACAACCAATGACTAAATATATTAGTGAATAAAAAAATGAATAAATCAACAACTAAATAAGTGACCAATTAAATATATCAGTGAATAAAAAATGACTAAATCAATGGCTAAATATATCAGTGAAAAAATGACTAAATAAGTGAACAAATTACAACAATCAATGACTAAATCAATGACTAAATATGCTACCAAATTGATCAATCAAAAAAACTAATAAATGACTAAAAATGGTTTAGTCATAAATCTGGTCATGTTATAAATGACTGGCAATAAACTACTAATGGTCATGTGACCAAGTTCAGTCATTTAAAAGCAGTTTTTAGTAGTTTTTTCAATACTTTATTGTTGTTTATGTACTAGTGTTCCCTTGGCCGTCGAACAGACTCCTTATGATCTTCCATTTACTATTGCTGCCAACACCATCGGTATGTTGATGGGACTTGAAACACAGTCCTGCCGAGACCACCCTATCACGTCGATGAACCAAACCATTGAAGCATAGCATGTCGGATAAGTAAAGGTGTAAACCTTAACACTGTACCTTAAAATGCCAATTGTCATACTTGGTGAACTTAGAATGATTTAGCCCTTATTGGAAAAGAAGTAACTCAGATTTGGTGCAAGATTTCCCTTTGCCCTGGATGCTCCTGCATTAATTTTTTTTATTTCTTCACTTCATTGATTGTTGAGATTACAAAGATCTCATAATTTATTTTTTAATGATCTTAAAGTGTTAAATTAAGTAGTAAATTTTGGTTTATACCCATAGATTAATGATATTTTGTATGATAATTAAGTCTACAAGGTAATTCATAAAAATCAATAATACTTGGGTGGGAAGATATTTTAAATTCTTTTATGAGTTTTATAGAAGTGGGAACCATATGTAGATATCAATATTGGTTGTTCAAAATTTCAACCTCCCACATTTTTTTCCACATGAATGTTTTGAAAGACACCTTCCATTCTTATTGCATACTTTATGGGAAATTTTTTGATGATTGGATGTGAAGGCATGACTTAGACTTGGTCTAGTTAGGAGTCATAGTTATGGAAATTTCCCTCAACGATTTTCTTCATTTTGTGTGAAATATTTGGATGATGAGATATAAAGATACATGGTGTAAGTTTGATCTAGTCCAAGTTTGAATCTTGACCAAGCTTTTTTTCATATAATTTGTCTTTTCATGGTTTGCAAGGAAAATATGAACATTGGGACTTTTAGGCAAATCAAAATTATGTCTGGTGGTGGGTGTAAAACCCATAATTTTATTCTATCCTTTTGATAAGATATTTTGAGAATATTTCAAGGGATAGTAAGGTAATAATGGTCACTCTACTAAGGCATAATAAAACCTAATAGGATTAGTGACCTTAATAAAATAAAATAAAGCATATTTTTTTGAGTGATTGGAGAGTTGAGAAACATTGACCTAGGAGAAAAAACCTAAAAATAAGCACAAGTGAAAATAAAAGAGGGGGTCCTCATTTTTCCAAAAGAAAAAAATGGGAGGTTTTGTGTGAGGCACAAAAGAGCCAATATATCTAGTTATAAATGTTATTACAACAAAATTTATGTGTCACCTCTTGATGAATCAATAAGTATGAGATACATTTTAGGGACATGTCCTTTCCCTAGAAAAAGATATATATAGACCTACATGTGCCACATATATAGAGTGAGAGCATATTATGGTATGATATAGATAATATATAATATAAAGATGGTATAGAGATTAAATAAAATATACAAGAACACATGATGAATATATGAGAGAAATAATGAGGAACATGTATGCATGATTTGAATGTATGAAGATATTATATCATGTTCTTATGAGGACTACTTGTCTATGAACATATGTATGGAGTCTATGTACTACCTTTAAATTGATATATCTATCTACACACAAATATAGTTCCTTTCTCCTAACACATGAACATCAAAATTCAACATCTAACATAATCAAACCATTCTTAGATCTGAATTTTATTTTAACAAGCTTCAATCCATGGGTTAAATTGACCCATTGGACTCATCTTCCCCACCTCATTAATGTAACTCCTAAACACAGAACACAACTCTAGTAGAGGATATTGACCCTTATAATCAAGGAGAACAACTAGTCAACACAAGAGCTCTAATTTGGAACAATATTTACTCTTTTAACACTCATACACATGACTATATTTATCAAATCAAAGATATTCAACTTAAATCTACTTGTAACTATCAAATATCATTTATCTCTTACAATTAACATAACACACTGGTGTAAGTGATGGGATCTATCATAGAAACAATTTTGAGATTTCTACCAAAGATAATGTCCCTTTCCTTGAGAATCCAATTTACTTGACATTAGATTTACATGAGATTACAAGATGTACAACGGGACCTATCTAATATGAAAGACCATCAAACTACTTAAAGAACGTACCAAAATATTGCATCATCTTCCATAATAAATATTATCCTAGAAATTACATTTAAGCACTCTATATATTGAATCTTTCATATACTCAAACTTGTACAATCAACAATACAAGCTTGATTGATCTTAAAAATGTCAAAATAATATTCCTGATCAATAAGTAAAGATGCTTCTTAGTACCAACATGTTCCTCGATTCAATATCTTTACCATGTGCAAGTTACAAGTCTCCGACAATAGAGGACAAAATCATGACCAATAAGATAAAACTGCACCAATCAGGATTTTGATTTGCATGCACATTCTCATTCAGTCACAAAAACAAAGTTCAAAGGTAGTTTTGTGACATTGCCTCCATTAGAGATCCAATATTTGAAGGTTGAGTCATTGACACACATCTATTATAGCAGAACATTTATTACAAACAAGCTTTTATCACCAAATCGAGCTAAGCATTGCAGGGGCATTTCTAACCTTCTAAATTCCCTTTTCAATGATCAATCACTTATGTTTATCTGTCTAATTAATACCATTTGATCTACGTTTAATTAGGCTTGGATGTGTTTTCATCCATAGTTGATATAATTGTTGAAATAATTAAAAAAATATTATCTATTGATCTGGTAGTGAGAGTACACATGGGATCAATCTAATTAAAAAATTGGTGACCATGAAAATTTGAATTTTGAGGTGAGAGTCTAGATTCATATTGGGTGTAAAAGGTGTTGGAAAATACATGTCTACATATGCTAATAGAAACCTTTAATATTAAGTTTAATAATTATTTGGGAATTAAAATCTCATAAGATAGTTTATATCTGAATATAATTTTGAAAAATTATAGCCCAATGCGATGCTTTATATACATTTGCAAAACATATTGTAAAAACTCTAAAACCACAATGATAAAAAAATTTTCAATTTATATTTTTAATCTGCACACTTCATTTCACCTTATCCAAACTTCAGACCCACTTGTCATCTTCATTTGACGGATTCATTGCCTTAGCAATCATTTTCTGATAATTACAAATGCTTAATTTTTACAGAGTTACAGTTATAGGAAGGAGAAATCAGACCAAAGGTAATTAAAAATTGACAGAAATTGCTCCATTAATAGCAATGTGATGGCGAGTAGACAACAGAAATTAGACATTAAATTACTTTGTTTACAAGCAATCTCAATTATGTGATCAGAAGAGGACAGAAAAAAGTTAATTAAAACTACTTTGATTACAAGCAATGTCTTTCTGTCTATTTCCGCCATGACAGACTGCAGATAAAGAAGCTGTTTGACTATTTGTTAGCTTACGCGCCTGTGAAAGAACTGAATCTTCATAACGTATTTCATACCACCAAGAAGTTTCCATCATTTGTCAAGATTTTAGTTGGTTTGGTAAATCTACACTATATCTAACACCAGGATTTGTTATACACTTTCCCTGTTGGATGATTACTTGGCTTTCTATCAATTCACAAGGAAATAAAAAACAAAAGTATTGCATGGAAACTTCTATTCTATAGCCAACGCCATGGACTTTTATTTTGTGACAGAGGCTCTATTATTTGTTTAGCCCACATTGACCGAGCTGGGTGCCATGAAACCAGGTTGTTTCTTTTGTTCTTATCGATAAATAGCATAATCCCATCACTGTTTATGTATCTGAGGTGACAGAAAGAAGAGGTTAGGTGTCCTGTCTTTAAATTATAGGAGAAAATGGAAAAAGTGAAGTTGAAAATGTTTCTCTATGATGAAATAAAGTTGCAAGAGTTGTTGCCAGATATGCTCAAAAGATTGAGATCTTTTGTCTGGGATTGTGACACGTGAGGATGAAGCTCAATCATATACGAAACAGAAACAATCCATGTAAGAAACAGTCAGCTCAAGCTGAGATAAGTAAAATTGTGATGGCTGCTGCTTGAAAGTTGTCATATATGTGACACAAACGAGGACAGTTGTGATGAAAAGAATGTCGCAAGAAATAGGCAATGAAAAGATAAAGCCTTTAAATAAATTATTTGGAAATGGGATTTTAACTTAGAACTATCTCTTCTCAAGTAGACAGCTTTAACAGCATTTTTTCCAAAATAAATTGATATTGAGAATGAATATTAAGAATAACAATTTTATGTCTTTATAGATAAATGGTCAAGTCATTCGAAATCATGGATGATGGTTGCAGGTATGATTCACTTGGATTTACCTTCATTTAGTTGGAGGACAGCTTATGTGGATGGAGGTTATCATGGTGCATGTTCGGACTTCCCTTCATATCCTCCCACCAACAATTGATTCCCTTTTTTTTTTTCCTAAATGATGGTAACATATTTGATTAATCTTCTATAAATTATATGGAGTGGATTTCTTTTTTTTTTATTTCACTTCTATTATTAAGTTCTCTATTTAGTTTTCTCCCTTAATATCATTATATAATAACATTATAAAATGAGTATAATCTTATCATAACTAAAAACGTTATCATAACCCAACTTTTAAATGGTAAAAACCATAAAAATAATCAACCAAAATTAAGGCTATTATTTGATTTAAGAGTTAATACAACCCTTCACACCACTAATGTTTGAAGTTCAATGAAAGAAAAGGGAAAAAAAAAATGTTTATAGAATATCCAAAAGAAACATTAAAAAATATCCAAAATAAACCAAAGATTATTAGAAATAATAATCATTATTAGGTTGTCCAAAGAAAAGAACAACCTCACAAATTTGGAAGACCATTCTACTTGTCTTCAATGGGAAATTGCGGAGAGGCTTATACTTTGTAATATATATAAAACTAGCAGTTATATCCAACTTTAAAATGTTGGAGACACTTTCCAAGCAATCATGAGTTATATACAAATATGCATACATACATACACACATATTTACATACATACATATATATACACACACATACACATATATGTATATGTATGCGTGTGTGTGTGTGCGCATATATATATATATATATATATATATATATATATATATATATATATATATATATATACATACATACATACATACCTTTCAACTTCACACAAAGTTTAGATTAATAGATAAAAACAATTCTTAGGATTCTCTTATGTTCATTGTAGTATGTTTATAATACAAATAATTCACCACTAATAATTCACGGTCAGAAAAAATCATTAACATTTTTTAATACTATTCCGCTGCGGTGAATTGCTGGTGGTGAATTTTACTTGTGATGAATTTGTCATGGCAGTAAATTTCTCCGTGATGAATTGTTGATCATTTTCCAATGATTACAGCTGTATATTTTATACAAAGTCACAGTTTAAGATAGAGAAAACACGCCAAAGGTAATAAAAAATTGACAGAAATTGCTCCATTAATAGCAATGTGATGGCGAGTAGACAGCAGAAAATTGCTCCATTAATGTCAATATGAGAAGAGGGCAGAAAAAGTGAATATAAAACTCATTTGATTACAAGCAATGTCTTTCTTTCTATCTCCGCCATGACAGACTACCGATAACGAAGCTGTTTGACTATTTGTTAGGTTACGCGCCTGCGAAAGAATGGAAGCTTCATAACGTATTTCATACCACCAAGAAGCTTCCATCATTCCACTTGTTAAGACATAAATATTTACTCAAGACGATGACGATGTTTTGGGCTGTGCGATTAGTCATTTGTCAAGATTTTAGTTGGTTTGGTAAATCTACAGAATATCTAACACCAGGATTTGTTATACACTTTCCCCGTTGGATCATTACTTGGCTTGCTACCAATTCACAAGGAAATAAAAAACCACGACAAGTGAACAACAGCTTGATTTTTTTCACAATGATTAGCTCAGTTAAACAAAGGTATTGCATGGAAACTTCTATTCTCTGCCAACGCCATGAATTTTTTTTTTTTTTTTTGTTTGGTGATTAACAGGCCTGGAATTTGACGGTCATCCTTGCTTGTTATATGAAAATTTTGTGACGGTTTGTTCATTTAAATACGTGTCATTTTAACTGTCAAAAAATATTTAAAATACCTAAAAAATCAATATATTAGTAATCTATGAAATATTATTTTATAAAATAATTATGTTAGAAAATTTACAAATTTTTTTAGAAACTATGCATGCACTGAATTAGTAAATCCAATTGCATATAATGAATTTTATTAATAATTAAATAATTATATATATGTAATTTACATTTTGACAATGCATAGAGTATTAGATTAAGAATAATTATATTGCACAATATGATTGTTTTTTCCTTATATTTATTCTCTAATTTGTAAAATTGTATTACTATTTTGACTATAAATTAATTTATTGATTTCATATGTGTAAATATCATAAAAACACATTTAAATATCAATTTCAAATCAAATCTAGCAAGAAATAATTATATAAAATTAAAAATAATTTAATCTTTATTCAACTCATTATCTAAAATTTCAAAATGCTCACCAATAAAACACAACTACTCCTTGAAAAAAATCAAAATTGAATCACCTGTAAAATAAATGTTGTTGAAAAAACAATGCCATAAAGTGAAATTAGTTGCTATTGTTCAATTTTTTTTATAGTTTAATCTTAAATTCATTTATCTAAAAACATAAATTATTTGTAAAAGGCAAACAAAATTTTAACATCTCACCAATAAAACCAAATGCTCTATTGAAGAAAATCAAAATTAAGAATATATAAAATAAATGCTTTGAAAATACAATGAAAATTTGTGCTATGTTGTTATTCATAAGAATATCATATATATATATATATATTGTAAAATTAGAAAATATTGATAATTAGAAATAAATCTAAAATCTAAAATTTATTGTTAATTGTAACAAGAAGTTTCTAAATTATGCAGAAAATAAATCTTGTTAAAATATTGAAAAAGTTAAAAGTCAATTATATTCTATTTTGAAAAGATTTTGAATTAATATATATTTTTATAATAAATATTATAAATCATAAATATTAATATAAAGCAATGATAATTATTAGTAAAAAAGTCAAAATTTTTAAAAAATTAGAAAGAACTATATTTAATCTTGAAAAAATTATATTCTCAACAGAATTTGAATTAATAAATATATTTATAATAACTCATATATATTAATATAAAGTGAAATTAGAAAGAATTATTCCAATTTCCAATTATAAACTAATTTATATTTTTATCATAAACATTATTTTATATATATATATCTACATATCCCTACAATAAATTTTTACAATTTAATAATAATTTGAAATGTCATATTTACGATATAACAAGTCAAATAATACGGTCTAATGATTTTTTAAGTTGTAATATACAGTCTAAAATGCAAAAAACGGTCAAATAGACCATCAAATTCCAGACCGGAATTACAGACTCTATTATTTGTTTAGCCCACATTGACCGAGCGGGGTGCCATGAAACCAGGTTGTTGCTTTTGTTCTTATCGATAAATACTCCCATCACTGTTTATGTATCTGGCAGTGACAGGAAGAAGAGGTTAGGTGTCCCGTCTCTAAATTGTAAGAGAAAAATGGAAAAAGTGGAGTTGAAATTGTTTCTCTATGATGAAATAAAGTTGTAAGATTTGTTGCCAGATATGCTCAAAAGATTTTGAGATCTTTTGTTTGGGATTGTGACGCGTGAGGATGAAGCTCAATCTTACACAAAACAGAAACAATCCATGCAAGAAACAGTCAGCTTAAGCTGAGGTAAGTAAAATTGTAATGGCTGCTGCTTGAAAGTTGTGTCATATATATGACACAAACGAAGACAGTTGTCATGAAAAGAATGTCGCAAGAAATAGGAAATGAAAAGATAAAACCTTGATTATTATTTTTCTTTGAGAAGACCAATTTGAGTGTAAGAAAAGTAGATTGGGATTTTAACTTAGAACTATCTCTTCTCAAGTAGACAGCTTTAAAGTAATTTTTACACAATCTCATTACACACACGATGGTAAATAACATTTTTTTAAAATAAATTGATATTTAAAATGAATATTAAAAATAATAAATATATAAGTCTCTAGAGGTAGTAGATGATGGTCGTAAATTCAATTTCTTTGGATTTTACTTTCACATGGGTGGAGGGGAGCTTATGTGGATGGTGGTTATAGTACTGAATTTTCCTCATAGGTCTCACTAAGTATTGATTATTGATTCTTCTATGTATTAGGTGGAGTGGAATTCAATTTTTTACATTCCCTTCCATTATCAAGCTTTCTATTTAGTCTCCTCCTTTAAGATCATTAGATAAAAGCATTATAAAATGAGTACAATCTTTATCATAAGTAAGAACCTTATCACAATCCAAATTTTAAATGATAGAAACTATAAAAATAATCAAGAATTTATATAAAGACCAAAATTAAGGATGTTATTTGATTGAAGAGATAGCCCAAGCGTTGACACCATAAATGCTAGAAACAAGACTAAAGTAATTTGAGATTTCAATGAAAGAAAAGGGAAACATAAAATTTGTTTATGGAATGACTATTACTATCAACTTAGATGAAACATTGTGCTAAAGAAACATTCAAAAATACCACATAAAAAACCAAGGACTATTAGAAAGAATAGTGATACTATATTGTCCAAAGAAAAAGAGCAACCTCGCAAGTTTGTAAGCCATTCTAATTGTCTTCACTAGAAAATTATCCATCTTTAACTTGTAGAGCCTTAAACTTAGTGTATATATATATAAGTAGCTAGTAATATTTAACTATGAAATGTTGAGATGCTCTCAAAAAAAAAATTTAGATATTATCTATAAAAGAGTATTCAAAGATATTAAGAGCATGCACGCGCAACAAGATAGAATGGAATGATTTCCAAGGAACTAATTTGGTTTTAGCTCATTTAATAAATGAAAGGTTCACAGGAAGGAAATATAATAATATTTATCTAAATAATATTGGATATTACAAGGTCTCACAAAAATATTAGCTAATACATATGAGATTGAATATCTAGAAAATATTGTTGTGTCAACAATATTTAATGTATCAAATTTATATTAGTATTCTGAAGGAGGTCAAACATAGAAGGAATAAATTCAAGCTTTAGAGGATCCATGATGGAAGAGATAGATGCCAAAGAAGTTAAATGAAGAATCTATGTATTCTAGGTCAAAGAATAACTAGGAAAACCATATGAAAGATGTAATACAAGTACTTGGTCAAAATGAAGAACAAGGAAGAAAATGATATCCTCATTGAAGCTACCATAAGTTAGTCATTTTGACTATCATATTGAAGGAATTCAAGAAGGGAAATTCATAGAGGTTCACCAATATTTTCTTACCTAGAATGTAAGATGTAAGAATTTCCTCGATTAAAATAAATATTGCATTGAGTAGGTTTTGCATGTTTTTGTTTTCTCAATATTATTTTTGAAATGTAAGCTTTTGTGACTTTTCCTCAAGTTTATACTTATAATTTTGTTGAGCTAATTTAGGTCATTGCTAATGTAATTAGAATTAGTTGGGGTGCAAAATTATTTGAACCATGAAAAAAGTGATCAAATATTTATTTACTTTCTTTGATTGGGTCATCTAACTTATTATCTTAGTCAATAAACACTAGTTACCCATGCACATGTGACCTGAAGAGAACTTTATTTGGTCAATCATTCAAACTTTACATCAGCCTTTAATTTTAAGATTAGTGATTCCATGAGATGAATTCATGTATCCTTTAAACCAAGTCCCTTTTCATTCGGTTACATTTTCACTAATAATTTGAGGAACCTTGAATAAACTATTTTCAAGATGGAATACACCCTTTGGAGAGTTATGGGGTGACTCTCATGCCAATTGAAAAAATGGAAAACTCCTAGGCTGTGGGTGATCTAAAAATTGGAGTGAATCTCCAAAGAGGGTTGGTTCCCCTAATGTATCACCTACATGTTTTATTTCCTAATTTTTGATAGTCAAACCTAGTAGAATCAAAATCTTAGATTTAGGATCTGAGGAATGTAAAATTTTTTTTAAACCCCTATATAGAGACCCATTCACCCCTAAACGAATATGTCCTTCAATAGAGCCTGAAAATCGCTTTTGGAGCCAAGTAAACACCATCCTAACCTACTCAAACCTGCTAGTGAATTGTTGTTTCTAATAGTGTTATCATAATACTTTATATTCTAAGTCTTAGATCTCATAGGTTTGATTGTTAAAACACTTTTATCTTTCTCCCAAAACTACCTTTCAGTCATTTTTGTCATAAGGAAGGTGAGGTCCCATAGTATGCAAAACCTAGGGTTGACTCACCTTAAGGGTTGTAAGTCAATTCTAAGCATTTGTGACACTATCCCTCGAGTGATCCCACAATGCTGGTTTACAATTTTTGGCCAAACTGGTCATTGAACTAATTTTTTAATTAAATCTTCACTTTCAGGCACCTATAGCGGCTAAATCACGATAAATTTGAAGATGATGCAAACTAGAGATTTGTGACATTTTGTTTGTAGATTCTAAATATTTATTTTTTTTCAAAATTTTTGGAATCAGATTGCACTCCTTTTTCCATCTCCTTTGAAAACTAGTTTTTAACAGTAAACACCATTTTAAAGAGTTACGTTACTGGCTAACACAATTTTTTTTTCTATGAAGGATAAAATTCTAATTTTTTGAATTTAGATTCATAACTATCATATCTAGTGCATGGAATTGGTTTCATAGCATTTTGTTAAATATTTTTTTCTTAATTAAGTTTCAAAGTCAATCCAGTTACAATTTAGACATGATTTACTAGCTAAAACATAACTTTTTTTTTGTATGTATCAAAATTCTTTTTTTTGTTGGATCAAGGACATGAATATCGAGTGCATTGATATTTTTAATTTTTTTTTGATAATCTTCTATTTTTCTACATATGTAGAACAAAGACCTTGATTTTCGGTGAAAAACCTAAATTCACAAGAAATAAAAAATAAATATAATAATCAAATTAAATTTATTTAAAATTATACTTTTTGGGAAGCTTATAATAAGGACTACAAACTTACAAAAAATAAATTTTAAAAATTCATTTGATTCCCCAAAAGGTGAATCAAAAGTTAATTTTTTAGCATTTTGATAGGTGTAAAGGAGATGCTATTATAGGTATGGTTTAAAACTAGCAAGGTTTGATCTAAGGTGGTTTGATCTAAGGTGGTTTGATCAAACCCTTTTCAATTGGAATCCTTTAAATAGAAATTTTCAAAGCTCAAATGATTATATTTTCTAAAAGTATGTGATTTCAACAAAAAATAGGATCTCCTAGAAAGTGTAAACCACTATTGTGGGATCACCCCCTCTTCCTAATGAATGTAGGAATGGTGGAATTTTGATTAGGTGTGTTGGTGTTTTTTCTAGCAGAACCTTGAAAATAATCTTAAAGATATCAAGTTCTTGTGCTTAAGAATTTCATGATTAGTGGCCAATGAACGGGAGATGGATTTTACACTTTTCTCCCCTACACTTCAAGCTCTACAAAACCTAGGAGGATGATCCTATGTGACATTGGATGCATATATTTAACCTATGACACAAATCATTATAAATTAGATAAACTTCATACAATACAACAAGGATGTGTGTGGCTGTCTCCAATACTGGTACACCCCTTGTTCTCATTCCACTATAGACATGAAGACTTTGAGAGATGAAAGAAACATAAAACTAAAGCATTAAAAGGTTTTTTGAATTTAAAGTTTGTTTCTAAGAATGGGGAACGACAACTATGCAAGATCATTTCTTGCCTTGGGCTACAGAGTCACATATCATACATCATATCATAATATTGTAACATAATCTTGATGACCAACAAACTTCCATCATATTATGAAAGAAAGGTCTACTTAAGCCTGTCATGAAATTCTACCTAGCAATCCACCTGAGAATAGAATACCCTCATTACATACTTGCAAGCATTTACACCACTCCTTGAATGAAAATCAAACAAACAGATATCTCAAATTGAAAATGTGTTTGAAGAACCTCAATAACATTGTTATTTCAATTCAAAAGATATTACATCCTAGACATGTAGACAATTACATAACAATATGCATTCATATTTGTGCATTCAAGTTATAGGAGCATTACAATATACAAATTTATAGTATATGGATCTTTACCTTTAGTATTCAATAACTATAGTACACAACCTCTTTGATGGAAAAAACCTAAAGCTAAGATCCTTCACAGAAATCAAAACCCCTTACAATGAAACCCGTTTCTCACTTAAGAGAAAAGAGAAAATAGTAGAGAAGCCCTATAAATAAATCCATGGTGACACATGACACACCTCTGGACCCTTGATTCTTCAACCTGATTTGCATTTAGAAGATGCTTCTCGTTTTTAATTTTCCCTCCTCTTTTATTTTCCTTTATTTGCAATTCTTGTGCAAATATTTTACCTACTTGTAAAAACCCATATACTAGCTCTCCATTTTCACTTGCAAGTGAAACTTTTTAACTTTGGGTAAAAACCCACATACCCATATGCCATTTTTCTTTACATAGTTATGGTTGTTTTTACTGTAACTAGGTTGGTCTTTTAATCTACCTATGGATTTTCCAATTCCAATCAAGGGTAGCTAGAAGGACTTGGACCAACTGACGAGAATTTTGAAGACCTCATACACTTTGGGCTCTGCAAGACCCGGGAGGGTGATCCCTTAATGTGTTTACAACCTCTGCACCATTATCATAAACAACATTAATAACAATAGATAGTATCATTTAATAACTCAACAAAATAGGATAATACCGAATAGAATTGGTTGTTTATCAATAATATCAATTATTTGGAGCACGAGATAACTACAACACATTTCATAGTATAAGATAGTCATTGATTCAATGCAATTTGTAGCAAGCTCTAGGTGAAGACAAACAAATAAGTTGAACCATATGAATAAGTACAACTTAGATCAGTGCCATATATCCATTGGAGGAGTCAAATTCATAAGCATCTAAGGGTTTATGACAGATTTAACACATAACATATAAGATCCTTAAGAACATTGCTTTACAATCTCATCAATATGTATTCTAACCCAATAAAACTTATCCAATCCTTATACATAACATATCCACCTACAATTCCATTCAAGCATTTTAATTAATTCCTTGAATTAAAGCTAAAACAAGAATCATACACACCACAACAGTTAGATGAACGAGATAACCCTTGATCATCTTATTCAAAATTCAGATATGCATGTACAATGGAGAGACATGAGTTTGAATTAATCATTTCAATTCAAATGCCAATACTATCATAAAACATCAAATCCCCATGAATTCAAAACCTACTATAGAATGACTCAAAACCTAAATTGCATTTTCCTTGAAACCATCAAAATTTACAATTTTCTCTGTAACTCCACCTAGACTCGACCAAAAAATATCTCACTTGCTAACTCATACTCCTGGCCTTGAAATCCTTCTTATAGAAAAGAAAGAGAAAACAAACATTAGGCTAGAAAGCACACGTGTCACCAGCCAATTGGACCGCCTTGTAACATTCCAAAAATTTGTTACAACAAAAATCTCCCCAGAGAATCTTCTTGTTCATTGTGCCTGCCGAGAATGGTTGATGCAACAACAAAAACTTCAAGAATTTTTCGCCTATACTGTCACCAAAAACAAAAAATGGAATCTGTTGTAATTGCAACAGCTGATTGTCAATCGTTAACAACCTACTCCTTTTCACTCTTCCTTAGTTAAATACACATGTACCCATTTTTGGTACTCTTCATCAGTTGGCCAATCAAAATTGATTACCTCATTCACCTTGACACTATAAGGTGTGTACTTAACTGCCACCTAATTCGCTTCTCTTTCAAAAGACTCCAAGAATGAGTTGGTGCTAATGATTTTGTCCATACAATTCACCAATAAATCATAATATGAGTCATCACAAATTAATCTAATTTGATCATTGATGACCTCATTTTCCCAATCCTGTCATTGTTGGAGTGACCTAATATTTATCTGCTCATCAATTATGTTAGGTAACAATGTTTCACTCCAATCATCAAAGTTCTTCACCAACTCTCTGATCTTCCTACTCAAGTCATCTAGTAAGGTTTGAAAACATTGCAATGACTTAACTAACACCTGAGTAGGCCTTAATGATTGGGGCCTATTATTTATATCAAACCTTGATGTTTTATACATTATGTCCAAATCATTGGCACTAGGGATCCAATTTTCAATTAATGGTACTAGTACCTCCTGATCCCTATCAATATTCTTTATTGCACTTAATAATAAAGAATATAAAGAATACACATATGTCAATCTGTCATCAACTTTCTTATTTAAGTGTCTCAATATAGTATTAACAACCTCCCTTTGCTTTAAAAGTACTCCCTCCTCACTTACCTTCAAGGATGCCTATAACTCTACAATTTTGTGCATTAACTGCTTCTTTGAAAGATCAACAAAGCATTCTATTTCTTCATCAATTAGCTCTAAAGTAGGGCTGAGGGAAGGAGTTTGACTGGGAGACCTTGGTGTAAAATCAATGGGAGAAGTAGGAAGCACTGACCTTGATGTGGAAGGAAATGTTTTGATGCCTGAAGCACTTGATGTCTCCCCAATCTGCTTGTACTTTAACCTATCCACCTCAGTTTGCAGCTCAACATTCCTTTGCTGCATCTTGCTATATTTCCCAATTATGAAATTGTACTTCTCCATTAGGCTTTTCTTTTCAACCTCCTCTCTTTCAACAGTCTTTTGGACCAATTTGGCCACATTTACAGTCAAATTAGTAGCCTCTATGGTTGAGGTCTCTGAAGCTCTCTTTATTATCAACCCTCCTCTTAAATTTGGGTTAATATTAGTAACATTTGGCTTTCTCCCTTGAGGAGCCAAAGCCCAAATTGCCAAGGTCGCGTATTCTTCACTGAAGGCAGAGTCTTGCAACACTGCCTTGACCTCTTCTTCATAATCTTGCAAGGGATGCTTGGACTTCATAATAGCATTAAAAGCTACGACATTTGCAATGTCCCACTTAGGAAAAATCAAGACACCAGCTTGATTTACCAGTTTTCTCCCCTCCTTAGGAGTGATGCTCTTGAATTCATCCATTAATTCAGCTTTCACTTCATCATCATTCTCCTAGTCTAACCTGTCAGGTCTCAATTCTTTTATCCTCTTGCATTTATCCTGATATTCTTATGCAATTTCATTCTCCATACTAGTTGCAAGAAGACTAGAGTTTTTACAAATGCATTATCATCTAGAAACTCTTTACATGCTCCCATTCTTGCTTCTTGCACACATTTTCCTTTCATATCTAGATTAGAGAGAACCAATTCAACCGGCCTGAGAGGGGAAGGCATACCCCTTTGCATGTCCTGGTCAGTGACAACAATTTCACCCACCAAATCCTCTTGTGGTTGTTCAATATTTTTCCTCTTGGGGTTTGGATTTGGTGGTGGTGGTGAGGGACTATTCTTGGGTGATGCTTCCAAATCAATAATCTTAATTGCCCCAGGCGTTTTGAGCTTTGAACTTGGTTGTGCAGGAAATTTCATTATTTGTTTTCCTTTTCTATCCTCTTCTTCCTCATCACTACTATCATTTCTTTTCCTCTTGTAAATAGGCCTTCTCTTTGTAGGTTGGTAGGTTGGACTCACTTCAATTGGCCTGGCATCTTGCTCCTATATGCCTAGATCCAGATCCAAGTTTACCTTCTTGGTCATCAAGGTTCCCATGATTTGTTTGAAGTTTCCCATCAAAAAGTCAATTTTCTTATGATATGGACTGAACTCCATCAATGGATCATACTTTGGATCCATTTTGTGCACAATATCCAATAGCTTGTCATAAGCTACCCATTTCTCCTTGTTCAACTCCTTCCTATTTAGGTCAAATTCATTTCTAATCAAGTCCTCAGAGAAGTTGAACTCATGCACAAACTTACCACCTTTTATCCTTTGTCTGAAAAGAGCAAAGAATCCCTCAGGATCATGTTGCCACTTGGGACCACACCTCAAATGGTATTCTTTAAAGAATTTCCCAAAGTGTACCCAACCTCCTTTCGAAAAGGAAAAATCTAACACTACAGTATAGTCCAGGAAAAATGTTCCTTTACCTTTCCTAGTAAGGTTGTCCTCATGGATACAACCAATCTGCCACATAACTTCTGCAAATCCCACTCTTGGTGGCACATTGTATGGCAATATATGAGGGGTCCCTTGAAAACCATACACCCTCAAGACAATGTTGATTGGGTATGGAATAATATCACCCCAGTTATGGAAAACCTTCAACTCTGGCTTCCTCCCCTTTGGTTTGAGGAAATCATGCAATTCCTCAAGAATCCTGGGTACATTTACCATCAGCTCGACTCTCAATCTGGAGGCAAAACAATTGTCAAAATGCACATAACTGGTGTTCTCCCTATCACATGATAAATCTACAGTCCATACCTGCACTAGCAATCTTTCTCCATTAACCAACTGCCTTAATTCCATCTTCTTAGAGAAGAATTCAACATTCTCATACAAGAACATATACATTAACATGGAGTACCAAAAGAATGGAGTGTCTGGATCATTTTGTTGCAACTTCAACAACCCTTCATGTATCTTTTCAGCCAACAAAGAAGCAAAATCATAAATCACTGAGAAATTAGGGTGTTGTATTTGCACCCCCATGAACATGTAAGCAATAAGCATCACCATGTTGGGGTTAAAACCCAAAATTTGGCACAATGAGTAAAAGGTGGCCGAGAAATGATTTGCAAAGCAATTCGGTCTAAAAGGTTCCTAGTCATTAGGGCTAATATAGAATTTTGAACCTCCTTCCCTAGCCAAATGAGGTGGGAGTAGCTTAGCTCTGAAAAGTGATTTCAACCTCCCATACTCCTGTTTCATCTCCTCAAGATCAATAGGAACCAAGAACATACTAGGCTCGCTTAGATCAAAAACCTGTCAGAATTCCTCTCTGTTAATGCTTAACAGAACCTTTCCATCATTATCTCGAATTACCCATGTGACAGGGTCATATCATGTAGCCACTGCCCTAAGCAAGTCTATATCAGGGAACACATTCGATACCACCAACTTCCCCATATCATACATCCAACCATTTGAAAAGGGGTGGGGAAAATTTCTCTGTCCAAACCACAATCTGAACATCTCTAGACCAGTAAGAGGAACCCTAGCATTGGCTATGTTGGAACAATTATATACTAATCCTTCCCCTAGGGTTTTTCCTCGCATCAAGACCAACCCAGGTTCTTCCTATCATTCGTTGACAAGGGAAATTGATCCAAAAAATCATCATATAGGTTTCTACTTAAATTATCAATCTGGCCAGAGTACTGCTTTGACAGTACCATCTTGAGTAAACTAGGGCTTCCTTGCTATTTTAAACTTCAAACAAACTAGGGCTAAACAAAAATATGGAATTATAGAACAAAACCTTGCAATTTCCCACAATTCAATTAACCTATAGCCTCAAAACAATTATCAATAAGCCCTCTGACAAGCACACAACAAATTTCTCCCAAATTCAAATTCAAATTAACTAGGAGATACAAAATTTCAACTCACAGCTTTGTGTTTGCAGAAACTCAAATCTTTGCTGTAACAACTTGTAACTTCATCCTTGGCCTTGAGACTACTCCACAAAGATGTTTGAATGCTTTGTGACATAAAAAGCAGGAGAATAGTTGCTTTATTTCGATCAAACCATGCCAGTAGATGTCACGTCTGCCATTAAATCTTACTTGCGTGTTGTGCGAACAAATCCAATCGTATTTGATGCAGATTCAAATATTAGCCGTTGATCCTTCACTTTGGTCAGATCATCAAATGACTACCTTCAAAACAAACTGACACAATCTCCGTCAAGGAAATAGAGGTCCACCATACTATACGCTACTAAGGAAATCCACGTGGCGCCCGCCCGTGATATCACAATCAATAAAGACCTCACAACTTCTAATCACGTGATGGCGAGCAACTGTGGATCTCAACAATCGGTAATTCTATTCATTCAACACAGTCACCAACTTTAGCATTAACCATCGAGCACCTTTCCTACTAAGATTATAACATCTCCATTGATTTGAAACATGTGCATCTCATAAATGCTTTAGTAACCCGCTACCTAATGTATTAAAACTAGATAAATGTATCAAAGTATTTCTATCATCCCTTTGGCTTCACCGGATGAGACATGTGGCACTCACCCGTGATATCACGATCAACCAAAACAATGTGGTAGGGTCATCACGGGATGGCGGGGAACGACTGAGATTGAACGATAATTGATCTGCGGTCATGCAAACTTGTCCTTTTGCAAAATATAAAACATTTATTAAAAGAACAAGGGGACATCACTAGGCTAATGATAAACAATGACATAAATTGTTGTTTTAACGAGGGAGCATGGGACCATTCAAGACTTAGGAAAAAATAAAGTCAAGCAAAAAAAATAAAACGATAAAACATAAAGGGGCCTGGCCTAGATGAAGCGATGGGGCTTAAGTTGTTTTAAAACCTTCCCAAAAAGTAACGACCAAATAGATACCACCCAAGGCGTAAGATAAACATAAGGGTTTTACATGAAGAAAAAGGTAAAACCCCAACCTTAGGCTGTTCCCAAACACCATAGATGACCAGAGACATAAGGCAGGGTAAAAATGGAACACAAAGAGCAAAATTTTGAAGTTCCATCACATAGGTGAATATATTTTGCCCATATACAATCAATTTCACTTCTGGCATTCAAAACAAGATTTAAATCACACATTAACCATTTGGGACCTTCATTTTAATCTACATTTAGTTTGACATTTTCTGAAACAGTTGGTGTGTAATCTTTTATCTATGCATTCAATTTTTTATTATCTCACTACCACAATGATTTATTTCACCCTGACAAGCTAAGCATTTAACTTGTAAATAAAAAATACCATGACTATATATTTAATCTCATTTTCCTTGAAGCTCACTTGGTAAATCAAGTGTGGGTCGTTTTCAATGGTTTCAAGGCATTTTAAACTTTCCTAAGCTTCTAAATTGATGAAAACATTTTTATTTTGTTCCTGTGGCAAAGAAATGTTCAAAACAAGTTTTGGAAGGTGAAAAGCTCCAATTGCAGCTGATAGAAGGCCCCAAAATGTTGGAAAAAATACGCACACATGAATTCTCCTCATTTCAGCTGCTCTAAAATATGCAGGTTAAAAAGAGAGCAAACAGCATCTAAGTATGGCCCCCAAAACTTTGCAAGTCATGAGACAAGATGATGGGCGTTTTTATCATTACCAGTCACTCAAAAACATCAAAAACTTCTTTAAAAATTCTTTCCAGGTAATGGAAGTGGTTGAGGCACCTTTCTAGAGGTTGAAAAAACATTTTCCAGCCCACAGATACACTTAAAAAACAGCCCCAAACCAAAAAACGTGAAAACCTTTTAAATTTTGCTCCATCAACTATGGAAAACATTTTAAGGCTTTTAAATTTGCAGTGGCAAAGTTAATTAAGATGCTAATAAAGTATTTAAATACTTTAAATTCCTCTCACAAACTCCATGCTTCCTTTCCCCACTTCCCTGCCATCTTCTCTGTCGTGAGCAATTTGTTGCCATAGGGGCAACAATGAAAAACTAACATAAAACATTTTAAAAATGTTTAATGCAACATTTTAAGGTTTAATAAAATATCATTTAATATTTAATCTCCTCCAACACTTTGCCCATACTTCTCCCCACCTTCCCCTTCCTTGCGCAATTACTTGAGTGGGCTAGTGGGGAAAGCAACTTTATTAAAATCTCAACTTTATAAAATTTGAAGATTTATTAGACATTGCCCTAAATGCTTTATTTCACATGCATTCACATTGCTAAATATTGAAAACATATATTTAAAAAAAAAAAAAAAGGATACCAAAACATTAGAGAATAGGGAAAAATTTTAAAACATGGGTTTTAAATCAGATTTCGCCCAACAATTAGAATTTAGGTACCTTCTTTGTAAACTGACCTGTAGGACGTGTGAGCTGCAATCAAAATATATTAAAATAATGTATCAGATGGCCTTTTATTTTGATGAAAATGAAATTGGAAATGTCTTAGACCAAAATGAGAAATGGGTTGCCTTTAGAATTGTAAAATTTGAAACTTTTCAGAAAACCAAATTTCGCTTGATCGCAGTTAGAAAATGATTAAATGGCATATCAAAACTCATCCTAGGGGCCTGAAACTAAGTAGGAATAATACCATATGTACCAAAAAACACTATACCATGCGTATTTGAAGGATGATCACTGAGCAACAAAAAAATAATCAGTGAAGATGGGCTTTGAGGTGGATTGAGCAGTATGCCAACCTAACCTCCGTTGACACATTGAAAGGGTATAGGCACTTCAAATTTGCAAAATTTGAAGGTGCCATTAGTGGATCATGTTCAAGGACACATTCCCCTTGCGGGAATGTCAAGATTCTAGATCTTTGGCGAGTAGACCAAGTGCCAAATCCATTGGATGCTCTATAATTGCTCCTTTATGTTGCATTGAAAACCATTCTTCAAATTTCATTTGGTGGCTCTAGGCCCCCAAAAAATGAAGAACTGATATTTAACCCTGCCAAAAACTCTATTATCTACATTGTCTAAACTAGGCCAACTCTAGAAACACTACCATGAACAGACTACAAACTAACCTTGTTGCTGACATTACCATTAATCATTATTACCATGTCTCTGAGCTTGCCACCATCATCATTAACTCTATCAATATGAGAATTGCAATAAAAAAATTGACTAAAATCCATAAGCACTATGATATTTTACCTCATCTAGCTTATTGCCATGTTCCATTGAATACTCATCTAAATGAATCGAGAACTTGAAACACTCATAGTCCATTTGATAGTTCTCATCATAAATCTTGACATCATATTCAATTTGCATATCAAACATAAAAATATCATAAAAACTTTGTTGTGTACTATGCAAACAACCCTCAGGTGCATCAAAAATAAAAATTTCATATTGAGGAATCTCTTTGAATTGGACAACACGCCACAAGAACACATCATTTTGACTTAGCCACATAAAAAGACTCCAAGTGGTGTCATGGAAATGAAGATTGTATGTATCATCAACACCCCAAAACTGGGTAAATCCACTCATGTCAAGTTCAGTAACATAGCCTGATTCATTTTTCAAATCATCATTGATCTCAATGCAAAAAAAATCAAAGGATAGCTCAAATAATTCAGAATCTAACCCTAAGCCAAACTTTTCATATTGACACTTTTTAGCATATCCACTACTGTAATGAGTAACACTCTCAATACCACCTTCCACCATGTCAATATGAACATTTGAATCATTTTGAAAGCTAATAATTTTAGAACTAATATGGTCAATAGAAAGAAATTCATTTGTGTTCACAACTTCATGTGCATCATCAATGGATAGGCATGTTAACCCAAATGCAAAAGATGCACTGCTAATTGAAAGTTGTTCATTAAGAATTGAACAAGCATCTTCATTATCGTCCACACCAATGCACTCCTTATTGAATGAAAATATGTCCATTTTCATATTCTGTGGAAAAGAAACATCAACAAAGAAACAACCATATTCTCTTTCATATTGACTACCATTAAACCCACTATTACCTGCATCATTTGGCTACTCTACATATAGATCAGAAAGTTTTGCAATATCAACACAATATGAAAATTCATCAAACTGTTTCATGTTATTAGTAGGTAATAATGTTAATCCAAGATCCATGTGTTTTTCATAATGCATAACTTGATCATTCAATAATGAACCCATTGTTCCATTGATGTGCACATCATTGTCATCTTCATACATCACAAAAATTTACATCTCTGCTTCACACAAACAACCATGAACAACAATGGTATAGTCATGTTCATAGATATCATACTCATGGGTCAAACCACAATAGTGGTTTACAAATTTTATGAGGAAGGATTCAATTTTTTTCCTTTTCCCCAAACTCAATGGGTTTGGTCGAACCCAATGGTTCAACCAAACCTCATTATATGTTTGACCGAACCCCCAAACCCTAAATAAAAATAATCTTATTTAAAGGGGTTCTATCGAACATGGGTTCAACCAAACCCCCTTAAATAAGACAAAAAAAAAAAGTCATTTTCGACTATCATTTTTGCCTTTTATCAGATGCTTTCCCTATGCTTGTGCGTGTGGCGAACCAAGCTTGTGATCTACAAATGACGAGAAAACTAAATTCATCTCTCTGACGAACACAAACTCAACTTCGTCTCTCAACTTCATCAACCCAACTTGCATATCGAGCACCATGTATGTGAAATTCGAATTTTGTAGAGTTCAAAATGCATTTGTTTGTTAAATTTTGGAACCCTAAATGCAATTTTTTTCAAATTTGTTGAATTGAAACTACATTTGTTTGAAAGTTTTTAAAGCGTTTTCAATATACACTATTTCTATGATACATTTCTACTCTGTCAAAAAATTAGCATGCCTTGTCTATGCTTCCACATTTTGCATACATTTTTACCAGGGCACCTCCAATTTATTTGAGGCATTATATCAAACAGTTCATGGTAATTTTTGATGGAGTATGATAGAAATAGTGTTTCCATTGTATGCACCCTATATCAAACAATTCATTAACAAATTTATTTGAGGCATTATATCAAACAGTTCATGGTAATTTTTGATGGAGTATGATAGAAATAGTGTTTCCATTGTATGCACCCTATATCGAACAATTCATTAACAAATTTATTTGAGGCATTATATCAAAAACACTATTGGAAATTTATTTGAGGCTTATCAAAAACACTATTGGAAATTTATTTGAGGCATTATATCAAACAGTTCATTAACAAATTTATTTGAGAAATTATATCAAACAATTCATGATATAAAGTTTCTAGGGTGCATACAATGGAAACTTGGATAAAATTCTTCATATTTTGCCTTTGAGTCTTATGACATTACTCCAAAATGGTTGGTGAACTAAATGTATGAATCGAAGAATAAATTTAGAGGAAAGAAACTAGATTGTTTGAATGAAATGTATAATAAAATAGTTCTATTAGGATTTAGAAGGAATGAAGGTATTATTAAATTTTCTAGTATTAGGAAAATATAAAAATATGTCCACTTTACTATATATATATTTAAAACTATTCTTCATATATCCATGTTAAAACTATTAAAAATTAAATTACATATAAATCAATTTTAAATTTGTACAAAGAAATAAATGACTTTGATTAAGAGCGAATATTTAAAATATAGCTATCCTCATTGCAAAATCCAATTTGATTTGAGATATTTATGGACAAAAAATATGGATGAGCATGAGGTAAGTAAGAAAGAATAACCTTAATTTATATCTTCCCTCATCAAATAATTTCACGTTTAAAGAGTTTCTTAAGGCATATCCAATTATGAAAAACTATTATATACTTGAACATATAACTATATTAAAGTATATCATGAATAAATTGAAAGGATAAAGAGTAAATCACTAAAAACACATACATAAATCATAGAAGTAAATTGATTAATATAAGGAGATTCAAGTGGTTGGATAATTTTTTCCAAGGAGTGGAAGAGGTTAAGAAGGAACCATCAAATAAATATAATATTTTAAATACTTTAAAAGAAAAATACATTTCTCCCTGCTCTAAATTGAAATGGTATTCCTTCTAAGATGATGATAATTGAAAAAGAAGAAAATAATCATTATGAAGATCAAGTACCATTGATAGGTTTTAAGAGATCAAATAAAATATTTAGTTCAACAAAAGAAAAAAGAGAAAATAGTTAATGCTAAAGAAACAACTACAACCAAGCTACTATGTTATAAATTCTCCTCTTATGTAGTCTTCATTTCCCTATAATTTGTGGCCTCCTTGTACAAATTAGCTATTGATCATCATAGTGAAACAAATTTAACATTTTGAAATGGTTAAACATTATTATTATTTTTATTTCTATAAGTATAATTATTATGGGTTCATTTCTCCTCTCCTACTCTTCCTAATAATGTTCTATTTTACAAGCTCTTCATATAAATGTTAGGGTTCTAACTTCTAAAACTTGAATAGTGTCAACTTAATCTCATTAGACAATGCTCCCCTAGTATTAATGGGGCCAACTTTTTTATCTATCAAACTCGGCTATGTTTACATTGAATAAGAATTTGATACCTTTATCCTGATACTTGAACTAAGATATCTTGGCTCTAATTTTAGTCATTTTATCTAAAAATTATTGGTGACATATCCATTCGTGTTTAGTTTTAATCATTTATTATTGCAATTAATTATAACAAGGAGATTCTTGAAGCTTGTATTCCATCCCCACCATTTTTATTCTAAATATTTGACATTTTCTTTCAACTTAAAGTCTAAATTTTATCCTTAATGCTATACATATTTTTCTAGGATAACACATATTCATTATATTTCACTAAATGTGTTCAGGCATAGAAGAAAAACCTTCAATATATCTTTAAGATAACTTTGATACCATCAAGATAATCCCACCTTTCATTGCATTAATATCAAGGTTAACTAACCCTTCCTCTTTACATGCTTTTCAATTAGAGTATCCTCTAGTAAAAATAGAAACATTAATAGTGTGGTTATCAAAGAGTGTCTAGGGATGCACACATCACTATTATTAATAAATTATAAGATTGTAAGAAATTTTTATGGAAGAAATAACTATCTAATAGAGAATATAATGTATTAGTACATATCTAACTATTACATATTTTAAATAAAGCCCCTTTAAAATCTATCTTATTGCCATTTAATCAGTCAACTAGGTTAAAAATTATTTTCATCTTATTCCCCCAAAATTCATCACCTTTACAACAAAACTTGATTTCATCTAATTTATCTAATTTATTCTCATATCATATTAAAATTACCACCTTAAACTCTAAGAAATATTTGGTAACTTATTTATTTTATCTTCATTTAGAAAGGGGTGTGAAGGGAATTTAGAACATTTTAAAGTTTCTTTCAAAATAACTAGGAAGATTTTATTCATTGCCTTTCTTGTTGCTTTTAGGATTAGTATTATGAATTTTGTGCCTTCATTCTTAAAAATTCTTATATCAACTCATTTAGCATTTCCATGATCTTTTTATATGGGAAAGGTCAACATACAATGAGGTAGACACTTTCCATTTTTTTATATTCCTTAATTAGTTCTTTCTAGGGAAACTTTTAGTCTTTTCGAACACCTTACAAAAATATGATAAATGTGTAATTATTTTTCTTTCCACTCTATAAATTTTTGACGTGCTTGGATATATAATTGAGATGATTCACTCATAATGTACAATAATAAAAATTTAGTATATATGAAAGAAATATTTTCAAGACATGTCAAACTACCATTCTACATAACTCTCACATGAAAATAAGAATATTATTTTATTTTAACTAAAGAAATTGTGTGTACTCTATCTTGAAAATTACTAATTAATTTTGAATTATATACTTATAATTTAAAATAAGAGCATCCTTTGTAACATGGAATAGATAGGTTAATTTTAATGAAATAAAATATGTTTTTATATTAAGAAAAATTTACAAATATATGAAACTCATATATTGAGAAATTGACTAAGATGTAACTTTGCATGAGAATTAAGATGCTCGAATAATTTATATACCTTCTTTCAATAATTAACATTAGAAATTAATACTTGGCTCATATTGTATACCCACCTCCCAATGGTCTTGGAATGGCTGCATTTAGATGGAGAAGGGTTTCAAAAGGCTCATGGTACTTGTGGACCCCTCAAAGGCATGATATATAACACATGAACTTTATTTATGAAATTTGGTCTTTTGTTGTTGGCTTCTAGTATGAATGTTATCTATAACTTGGTGGAATTCTTAGTTGAGACTCTCAATCTTCATTGTTGGTTTCTAGTGTGATTATACAATATGCTCGCTAAACTGTATTAATTTCTAATGTTAATTATTCAAAAAAGGTTTTCTTTCTTAAGAAGAGACCTATGTTCACATATTCCAAGACATGTTATTATCCACAATGCATGACACTTCTTCACATCTCTATTAAGTTCTAAACAGATAAAGATCTGCCATTTCCATGGAGGAGATTGATGATTCAAAAAGAAATTATCATGCCATTTCTTTCTTGAGAAGTCATGTTTGCATTCATGATTTGCAACTTCCATCTTCATCCAAAAAGAAATTTTGTTATCATTATGTGCCTGATATTAAAACAAATCAAAACCTTCATTTGAGCATGATCGCCAACACAAAGGTAAATGAGTGGAAACAAAAGAAAGCTCGATTAATGGCTTTCAACATGTTGGTGGAAAATCTGCATCTTTTTGAAAGTGGCTTCCTAGCTTATCAGTCTTATGTTTAGTAAGGTTTTGTAATCTCCATTGTGTTATGTATTCGGGTCATGGGTATATCTAGTATGGTGTCTTCTTTTGGGTATTTTGGGTGCATAAGAGAATGTGCATATGTACTGATGTATTCAACCAATGTGCTTTTGTAACATTGTAATCATACAATTGGTCATTTGTACTAGGGCCTCACTGGTCTTTTTGATATTTTGTAAAATTTATTACTCGGACTGCAACTGGGGATTTTTTTGCTGGTTCTTTCCCGCCAGTATGTTCGCCTGAACCAACTATATGTAAAATATTATATATAAATAAAATTATAAGTGGTCTCCCACTTTTGCTTAAAAAAAAAGTTCTTGTAAATGTCCACATCTTTTTCCTTGACATGTAGTTGCTATTTCTTAAAAGATTTCTTATGATTTTTCATAATGTTGGTCAGTAAGTAAATATTCTATAGTCATGCTCTTAAATGTCATAAGAATATGTCATAAGAGGGTTTCATCTTATAAAGCTATAATAATATTATATGCATTTAGAACATCTTAGACACCTCCCTTGAAGCATTCAACAAATGACAAATAGCTACCAACACAAAGTGAGATGTCTCATTTCCTAATATGAGGACAAAATAATAAATCAAAATATTAGGATACAAGGTTGACCCACCTTTCCCAATACTTGGCTAAGTTTATCATCTATTGAGGAGTGGATCCCGACAACAATTGTGCTTAGTGCTTACAGTTACTAATCCAAGGAATACCTATTCATTTTTTCTTTATTGTACATGCCTAATGACTCCTCATCTCAAGTTAAATTGTGGGAATGGATTTTTATGCCCTCCCTATGACTAAATGGCTACAAGGAGGTGAATATGATATGGTGGAAAAAACCAAGATACAAGTTGGTTTAGTTCTCATAAACTCTCTAAAAAATAATTGAATTCCTACATCCTAACTAGAAATACCATGAGGGGTTTAGATCCCATTTTAGACAAAAAATATTCTTATATTGATCACTAGTTCACTTGGACCAACTAAAGAGATGGTGAACTAAGGGAAACTTAGTTGTATTGATAGATTAAAACTTAGTTATTTCTCTTTCCATTGTCCCTCTCCACAAAACACCCTTATTTAAGTAGATTCTATTAAACCTATCTCACATATCACCTCCCAATTCTTTAAACTTTTCAAACTTCTTATTCCTCATACCTAATAATCTATCCTTCAAGCTCAACACTTCCCACCTCAATCAAATTGATCACCTTGCTTCCCTAATATCCCTTTGGTTGATATTCTTAGACCTCATCAAAATGGTAAGTGGATACAATTGTAGAATGATGCGATTAAATCTATTGTACTACCTTACAATGATCTTACAATAAGAATATGGCTAGAAAGAGATCTAGAATGGAAAAAAAATATGGATCCAAATAGAAATAAAAAACTTGTTTTGGCTTTAGCACTTACTAATAACTTTTCTACAATGAGTGGTTGCTTCCGTTGAAATAAAACTTAGAAGATTTGAACTTAATTGTGGTAGAGGATCTCAATTAAGAGATAGGCTACATTGGATGAAAGGATATAAGGGATACAAATTATTTTTTAGTTATCTCAAACATATTTACATTCTCGAGAGTGGATAATATCTATCATTGATCAAGAGAGGTAGTTCCATGAAAACTCTAATGATATTAAATCCATTTTCCTCCAACATTACAAATAATTTTTAATTTATCTAGTTGAAGGAGATCCACGTCAAGATATAGTGAAAAATTGTGGGCATAACAATTATATATTTTTTAACATATATAAAATGTATGGTTGGATTAGTGAGATATTTATAACAAGTACATGCAATATGAAGTCAAAATTTATTAGATTTGATTCTTAATAAATTAGTTTTAACGATTCAATTTATAACTTTATGCAATCTATAAGTTTAAATAGTTTGATGGTATCTAAATTTTATACATATAAAAATATGATAAATGTCTGATTATTTTGCTTTCCAATATATAATTTCTTGATGTTATTGGCTATATAATTGAGATGATTCAGTCATATTGTAATGATAAAATTCATCCTCATATGGAGGGTTTTATATTATCTTCCATTAAATTCATCCTCTTTATGAGATTATTATGGAATATTGATATTCTAGTGTGAATTCTTAATTTTAGACATATCTTAACTAGATAAATTTAGGTTCAATGAAGGCAATAGAACTTTTTTTTCACTTACATAATCCTATTTTGAAGTTAATTTATGTTAACAACTATTAGATTAAATATTTTTATCCCCAATTATTTTCAAATAATTTTATACTAATCTTTGTATTCTTATTCTTTCTTTCATCGTTTCATTTAAAATTTGAACCATTTAAGGATGCTATGTTATAGATTATAGTTGTCTTCCAATTCTTTTTAAATTGTTAATGGTATGAAAATATTATTGATGAGTAGATGAATTATTACAACTATTTTAAATTTGTATTCCCTTTATCTAGATATATTATTTAAAGTCTCATTGCTCTTTTAGGTGTATATATATATATATATATATATATATATATATATATATATATATATATATATATATATATATATATATATATATATATATATAACATGGAAAATGCAGATCATGTTCCACATGTGCCAGATTATTTATTTGCAAATACTAGTAATGAGATTAAAAAATTGAGAGATTCATTAGCACAAGGTGCAAACCCAGGGATATATAGTGAACCATACATGTTAATATTGCATAGTCTAGAAAAACTAAAAGATGAACTGAGAGGACTAGTGCATATTCCTTAGATAGAGTGATTGCTATTCTTTCCCGCATGCGGGAAGAAGTACATGGTGACATTCGCCTTAAACAAATATATGATAGTGTCACCAAAGAAATGATAAAAACCACTTGTTTTCCATTTTATCAAAATGTGTGGTTAGGGGATACCAGGTCATTAGATGCGTTGATCATGCTATGGCCTCATTGATCTACCCATGATTTCTCACAGCACATGGTCTATACCCAAACAATGACCAAATTCCATTGTATTTTGTTTAACAGTTGTATGCTGAGGTCCATTTGGGCTTCAAAGTTAACTACTTGGACATTCTACCATATGTTGGTCAGGGGTGTGGCAGGATTACTGATAGGCCCACCTATCATCGAGCAGATAGACCACCCCCAGTGTTTAGGGTATTGGTTGGTGAGAGGTCTCCTACCCTCACCCCAACTCTAGCCCCCATAGCAGATGAGGTTGTCATTGCTTCCCAAAAGGAAGCAATTGACACTACAGGTGACATTGCGGCTGCCACCACTAGGATATCTAATGATCGTGTAGGTCAGTATTTGATGTCCAGACATTCCTGATCCATGCCATTTTCAGCACAGTGGACCACCATGGATCCTTTTACAGTGGCCAACATCCCTACTCCTACACAACTTGATGCACTTACAGGAGATATGTCATGCATGACTCTGCATTGTTTGGTTGAGGACCTGTTGGAGGCATATGCCAACATTACATCAGATAATGGGATCAGTATAGAGCATGTTAGAGATCATTTGAGACATAGAGGTCGTTCAGTTCTAGTATCCCATCACTCTTAGCCGAGCACTTGTCCGCATCATGATCCACCTACAGTTCATTCAACAGCTACACAGATTATGGGTTTTACTAATATGTTGATTGGTTCTGGTTCATCATCGCCGATGCCATCTCACCTTCATAGTCCTCTACATTCATCATTTATGGCACGACATGGGATAGATTAGACAGATGCATATGTTGATTCGTCACTTGACCATTTGGTGAATATGGTGGAGGTGACTATTTCAGAGGGCTTAGGTCATCCGACATCAGATGATATTCATGTATGTGTGCATGTGCATGTTTCAATTTTTTTTTCATTATTATTATTATTTTTTTAACTAGATATTCATGTAAGTTGATATATATATGTATATATATTGTTATAGGTGGACATACCTCATATTACTCCTAGCCTTGGTCCAGATCATGTGCATGATCGATGTGACTCTGTGGATGAATCTGCTGCCAGTGGACATGTGGGTTTTTCATTTTTATATAATCAAATGTGTATATGTACATGCAATATTTATGTATGCATAGATCTAGATTGATATTTAAAAATACAAGTTCATTTAATAATAACTTTCATAAAATTTATTTAATATAAATTATATGTATTTAACACATCCTGTACACAATTTTATTTGCAGGGCTCAACACATCCATTAGAGCAGGACTGTTCTCATTCAGATGGCCATTCAACTAGGAGTAGACATTCATATTAGGCCATGCACACTAGATTTTTGATCTTTACCACATGCATTTGCTTATACATGATGATGTTTAGTATTTGAGATTTAGTGATCTCTAACTTACATTTGCTTATATGATATACATACATTTGCTTATTTGTTGATCTTTAGTATTCGATATTTGATGATCTTTAATTTACATTTTGCTTATATGATATGTACATATATTTTCTTATATGATATATACATATATTTTCTTATATGATATATACATACATTTGCCTCTTTGCTTATAATATGTGTTATGTTTATATGTATTGAATCCCTTTACATGTATGTACATGTGTTTGCTTATGGTTTAAACATGTTTACACATAATATATGTATGCATTTGCTTTAAATATTCAATATACATACATGTTTCTTATTTTATGATCTCTTACAACTTACATTTCCTTATATTCAATATACATTTGATCTCTAGTAGAATTTTAGGGAAATCAATGCCACTTTATAATTAAGTTCATTCATGTTGATCACAATAAATATTTTTTTAAAAATGAATTAAGCAACATGAACCATTGAGTTGAGAACAAGATATAATCTTTTTGACAAGTAACTTGAAATTCAATTCAAATATAATTAAGAAAATTCAATTCAAATTATACCTCTATTATATGTTTTTGACAAGTAACTTGAAATTCAATTCAAATATAATGAAGAAAATTTAATTCAAATTATACCTCTATTATACATTTTTGACAAGTAACTTGAAATTCAATTCAAATATAATTAAGAAAATTCAATTCAAATTATACCTCTAATATACATTTTTGACACTTTAACAAAATTCTAAAATTACTAGATATGTTGTGCATACCTATGAATTAAATAACAACAAACTCCACAATGAAATAACTTGTTTGTTTACTACTTGATTCATTTAAACTAGGATCTAGTTATTCCATGTACACTAGAATGATTTTTTTCCCATCCTAGATATGCATATAAATAGAAGCTTATTTTTCATTATTCTGGATATCAAATTGCAAGATTAATTGTCATTTATATCACTTGGAGAATAGATTTTGGAGAAGAACTTTTTGCACATTTATCAAGGAGGAAAATATTGGAGCTCGACAACTTTTCATTTTTATCAATCAAGGAAAAATTTGGAGGATAATTTAACTAAGTTGGTAGAGGACTTGTTTTGAGTCATCTTTAAGTTGAAGAAGAAAATGGGACAACAAAGAAAAAGAAAAAATGTGTCTCAACGAAAATTGTCAAAAGAAGAACATAAGAGGCATGAACAAAACTTGGAAAATTATCATAGAAATAAACAAGGTACATGCTTGTTTCTTCTCTCTCTCACTCTCAAGTGTGTGTTTAAAATTGTATGTGCATACATTTTGCATTGGCTTTCTTATTAAAATTAGAAATATTTAATGTATGACCATTTTTCAACTTACAATACCCCAACTTAAAATGTACACTTAAAATAAAATATTGTACATTAAATCCTTCTCTACAAACCTTACATTTATCTTTTACCAATACCTTTGTTTAATGTTTTTGTCATCACATTATCATTGTTGAGTATTGCATCTACACAATTTTCTCTTTACTTTGTTCATGAAGAAAATGATAATGTATTTCAATACATGCTTAGTTCTCCAATGAAACCTTAAATTTTGTGTCCCTCACTATGCCACTTTTATTTTCATAATTTTTTCAACCACATTAATTATTTTATGGCTTTGCAAATTCCTATATATTCTAACTTTGCACTTTGAAAGAAACCATTATTTTTTCTTAATTATTCATGAAACTACACCTTCATGTACAATGAAGTAGCATTCTAATGTTGATATTTGGTGATCAATATCCCCTATCCAATCTACATTGCAACATATAATTAGCTTAAGATTATTCTAAACTCCCATTGAATTTAATCTAATGATCAATAGTTCCTTTAAAAAAACATTTTTTAAATATTTTAATAAATGCCCAATTCTAAGCTCTAGAATTATTTGAAAATTAGAACTCAAATTATACTTAAAGCTAATGCAATGTGAGGTTTTCTAGAGACTAACACATGTATACATCAAAACTCAAGCTATATGGTTCCAAGGAATAATTATTTTATTTTCATCACTTCAATGTTCTCAAATTATTTTTATGTTTTATGCTCTGGGGATTCCTCAAGCTGGAGTTGGGCCAAATCTAGATATTGGATCAAACAAATCCATTGAAGAAAACATGGACCTTGAAGTTAGGGAGGAGACCCAAGTTCAAACAATGCTTGTTGGAGAGGGGTCAAGATCACTTCCTTCTATTGGTATGGATGAGCATATAAAACTAGCACACAAACTTCTCTCACTTAGAGCATCACGTTTTATTGAAGTTTGTTTGCTTGCATACATAAAATTCACTTATATAACATCATCTCTCACTTTTGTTTGCAAAATATTTTGTGACATGTAGGAAGGGCTCAACAAGCATGAATTTTTCATGCTCAAGTCGAGCCAAATCTAGATATTGGATCAAATGAATCCACTCAAGAATGCATGGTCCTTGAAGATAGGGAGGAGGCACAAGTTTAAACAATGCATTTTGGAGAGGGGTCAGGATCACTTCCTCCTACTGGTATGGATGAGCATATAAAACTAGCTGAGAAGGCGAGGAAACAAATTTCTCATAGAAATTTAGATCATTTACTTGAAATGGATATGGAGAAACTGAAATATTATGCCAACCAGCCTATAATAAGAGAAAGAGGTCAATGACTAAATCTGTAAATGGAATAATCAATCATCATTTCAATGATCTTGATACACTTGAAAAAACCCAATTGTTATCACGTTTACTTCTTCGTGATGAGCTCAAAGAGTCATTACAATTGTTGGGTGTACATTCGACATCAAATAAGAAGAAACACATGGGATTACAAAAGGATATTGTTCAAAATGTTAAAAAGGGTTTAGATTTCATTGGGAAAGGATCTCGATCAGTGGATAAGGCCACTACAAGAAGGGTGATGTTGACATCTATTGTACATCAAGATATAGCAAGAAAAAGAAAAATGTCTGCACTTTCAATTGAAATTGGTTATAGTAGAACCACATTGATACAAAAACATGAGAAAAGAAGCTTTGGATGAGAGTTTAGAAGGAAATTGGGCAAATTATGTGTAGAGCTCCCCATTCCGACAAGATTACATGTTGTTAGGAACTTGGTCTCAAAGTTTTTGGCATGGTCGACTCATCCATCATCAAATACTAGAGATGTTATGAGACACAGGATTGGACCTAGTATTTATGAAAATCATATCAAACATTGGCTAGACATAACACAATTTGAGATGTATATGAACTTTTGTAATGCATATCCTCATATAAACATTGAGAAAACTATGTTTCAAAGGTTAAAGCCATATTATGTGAAGATAAACAAGTTTTTTGAAACTTGTTGTTGTTGTTATCATATTGAATTTGATCTCTACTATCAGGTGTTTCGAAAGATGAGAGAAGAAAGATGTGGATTTCAAAATACACCTCCTAAACAGGCAAGTTTGTTCATAAAGTCTATATTATGTGATCATGAAAATGGACCTCAAATAAACTGAATAAAAGGAATTTTTGAGATGTGGAAATTTGGCTAAATTTCCTTCAAGAATTGAGGATACTGACCCAACAAAGACAGTAAATTGCAAGAGGTAAGTATTATTTTTAGAGAGTTTATTTGTTTTAATTTCTCATAGATTGTTATTTGGATTCTTTTTGATGTAATTTTTCATTGATCAAGTGTGGTTTATTAGTTATTCACATATTTTACTGACACAGGTACAAGTATGTAAAGTTGCAAACAAATTTTGGGAAAGAATCCACAAGGTTTAACTATGTAGAAGAGGAGATTCCCATTGGAAAATTTATGGAAGATTTTTGAAAATTGATACGACCATACATACATCATTCCTTTTTTGGTAAGTGGCAAGCACAACAATTCCAAACATTGAGAGATACTTTCCCATGTGGAACAGTTCTATCAGTAGTTGAATTTGCAGAAAATTACTCCTTTGTACATCTAAAGGAGATTCAATTAGAGTATTACTTTTCAAAGTAGATCACTATTATGGTTCATGTGTGTTATCGACATGCATAATCAAAATTGGATGGTGTTGCGAGTATAGATGAAAGGAGTGAGCCATTAAAGAAAGAATAATCCTTATATTGGTGATGATAAAGGCATGACACACTTTTGTCCAACGTGCTTTACAATATTTTTTTGAGAATTTGAGAAGCAGGGGTGTAAAATTTGAACATCATTTTGTATGGTCAGATGGAGGTGTGGCACAATTCAAATCTTCACAGCCATTCTATACACTTTGTAGATATCATAAAATCTACAAAATACCACATGTTTGGAGTTTTTTTGAGAGTGGGCATGGAAAGGGTGAGCATGATGGAGCAGGAGCTTGCATCAAACGAGCTTTAAGAAAGCATCAAATGAGTTATCCAGAAGATCATCTAGACAGTGCACATGATGTTGTTGAATGGTGCAAGAAGCACTTTGCATCAAATGTGGTCGGCACATCTTCAAGAACAAACCGACACATTCATATAAAATCAATTTTTGGGAGATATTGGATATGTATAAATTACATTAAATCAAAAATTTGAATTTATTTAAATTTAATATATATATATATACATATTTGTTCACATAAGTTTTTTGTTGTACATATGTATCTAGGTGTGGATAGAAGATTGTTGCATGGATGCAAGAGGGTAGAAAAAACAAGATCTTTGCATTGTGTTAGGAGTTTAGATAGTCACCATGGATGGATATTAGACACAAGGGATTACTCTTGTTTTTGCACTGAGTGCATTGAGGGAAACTCTGATTATGCATGCAACAATCAAGAACTTGGATATGTTGGTAAATGGGATACGGTGCCACTAGTTGTTTCAGAAACATATGATGAAAACAAGGAAGAAAGATTTGAAGACATTCCTTTGATTTCAATTGATTATGACCATATTTGAGGATTGGTTAGAAAAGGTACAGTGGAGAAGTTTTCAATAATTTAAATATTATATATATCTAGTTAAGCGATCTTTAGAGACATTTCTATTTTTTTAGAATTTTTTTGTGTAAATTTGGTGTATAGGAGATGTTTTTGCAGTCATAGCAGAGCCTGAAAACATCGAAGGTGTTAGCTATTATTTATTGCGTTGCACAGAAGATAGGAATAAGCTAACCGAACCTAAAACAAGTGATGGAATGTTATTTCCCACAGGTGAGTTTGAATTTAAAATTTTATATATGTACATTGTATTCACATGTGAACATTACATTATAAACAATTAAATATATATTAGCCTGGAAGCAGAGCATGAAAATGTTGCTGCGTTCATATCTTTACATAGGTTGATGTTTTACGATGTAGGTTTTGTGCAGAGGAAGGACATATCTAAAACAAGTCAAAGTTGTTCAGCATGGGATTCATTTTGTTGACTATCAACCTGATAACAAGGTATATCAATATAGTCACTTAATAATTGCTACCACTCTACATCTTCATGCAGTTCCACATGCATGTGGCCGAAGAAAATGGAGACTATATAGTGATGATCATAAAAAAATTCTACATGTTATTGAAGAGCGAGCTGAACTAGAATCTTTGACTTAGATTATATACATGTTGCTGGTCCACTTATAACCCATGTTTAAATGAGAACTTATAGTAACTTGTACATAGTTGTAAATCATTTTGTGTAAATTACAATTATATGTACATATTTGTTCCATGGAAAATTCTTAAGTTCAAGAATTTTTGATAGCATCATCTCTCACATTTTTTGGTTGCATGTAAACCCATATATATGCTTTCAATCCTTATTTGAAATGTAGTTAATTTTTTTAAAATCATTTTTCCTAAATTAGAATTATATGTACATATTTGTTCCATGGAAAATTCTTAAGTTCAAGAATCTTTGATAGCATCATCTCTCACTTTTTTTGGCTGCATGTAAACCCACATATATGATTTCAATCCTTATTTGAAACATAGTGAAGTTTTTTAAAATCATTTTTCCTTAATTACAATTATACACAACTTATATTTGTTTCATGGAATTCTTAAGTTCAAGAATCTTATATACACTTATATACAACTTATATAATTTGTTCCATCAAATTGTTCCATGGGAAACTATGTAAATTTCAAAATTAAGTATTATCTAATTATAAAATTATTGTACACATATATAAAACATAAATCAATGCAAATAAAAAAATAAACCCTAACCCTTAAACCCTTGTACCCCCTACCCTCTATCTCTCTCCCACTCCCCTCGTCTCTCTCTTGAAAGTCTCTCCCTCTTACCCACTCTCCCTCT
>VDFB02000003.1:444781967-444976080 GCA_007258455.2 Sequoia sempervirens | reverse complement strand
GAATCTAAAGACAAAATGTGACAAGACTCTAGTTTGCATCATCTTTAAATTCCTCACGGTTTAACCGCTATAGGTGTTCGAATGTGAAGATTTAGTTAAAAAAAGAAATCAGTGTCTAGTTTGGCCAAAAATTTTAAACCACTATTGTGGGATCACCCTCATCCTCACCAACATCCTCATCATGCTCGACACTATGA
Organism: Sequoia sempervirens; assembly: GCA_007258455.2. Lineage (NCBI taxonomy): Eukaryota > Viridiplantae > Streptophyta > Pinopsida > Cupressales > Cupressaceae > Sequoia > Sequoia sempervirens. The sequence continues at coordinate 444,975,883 of VDFB02000003.1, read as the reverse complement.
TTAGGAGTAGGACACTGAACACACATTTTTTTTATCTTTAAAGTCATCATCATTCACAGAGTTAGTGTGCTCCATTGATAGCAAACCTAAACTATATTCCAGGTATTCATCAAATGTGAACAATGGGGGAATGGTGGAATGCTTTATGGCCTAGGTCATAGAGCACCACTATTCTCCTATTGTCACTCAAGTATGTCTTAGGATCCCAAATTGGATTGACTATCAACCCAAGGGGTGAGTCAATTCTCAACAAGGAAGACCTAGGAGGGGGTTCTTTAAGCCTTGAGGGGTTCACCACTAAGCAAAAGCTTGGAAAAGACAACATTCAACTCACAAAACCTGGCAATGCAAGCTAAATGAGGAGTGAAAATGATGAAAGTAAGTAATAGTAAGTTAGGGTATGTGTACCTAGGAAGTCTAGATATGTGATAATGATTTTGGAATTCAAAAATTCTATCAAAATATGCTAGGGAGGACTAAGACCCCCTTATTGTTGTCTTAGTACCGTTGCTATTTTTTGGGGGAAATGTGGAATCTTCAGATGTCGAAATAAAATCTAAAAGAATCTTTGCAAAATACCCTCAGGAGGACTAAGACACTCTTACTACTGGCTTAGTTCTGATATGAATTTTTGAAATATCTTAATGTGATCCCAAGGTTCAATGTCTGCACTTCCTTCTTCTTAGATCTCGAGTCCTAAAACTTCTAGATTTGGCCTATAGGCGAGTTTCCATGAAGATGACAACTTTGCAACTTTGCAACTTTTCTCTTCAAAGGATCTTCAAGTCTTCAACCTAAATTTGCAAACACAAACATGCAAGAGAGGAAAAACTTGTTGATTGTTAGTAAATGGGGGTTTGCCTTGGTCAAACTCATTGTTGGTAATTAAACCTTGGAATGAAATAGAATAATGAAGGGAAATGATGAATGAACAACATGCAATATTACAACTCACCAAACCCATTGTCATTTGAAGGCATGGATGATGGTTGTAGGTATGATTCACTTGGATTTACCTTCATATAGGTGGAGGGTAGCTTATGTGGATGGAGGTGGTGCATGTTTGGACTTCTCTTCATGTCCTCTCACCAAAAATTGATTCCTTTTTTTTTTTTTTTCTAAATGATGCTAACATATTTGGTTAATCTTCTACAAATTATATGGAGTGGATTTCATTTTTTTTTAATTCACTTCTATTATTAAGCTCTCTATTTAGTTCTCTCCCTTAATATCATTATAAAATGAGTATAATCTTTATCATAATTAAAAACCTTATCATAACCCAACTTTTAAATGGTAAAACCATAAAAATAATCAACCAAAATTAAGGCTATTATTTGATTGAAGAGTTAATACAACCCTTCACACCACGAATGTTTGGAGTTCAATGAAAGAAAAGGGAAAAAAAAATTGTTTATAGAATATCCAAAAGAAACATTAAAAAATATCCAAAATAAACCAAAGATTATTAGAAATAATAATCATTAATATATTAGGTTGTCCAAAGAAGAAAACAACCTCACAAATTTGGAAGACCATTCTACTTGTCTTCAATGGGAAATTACAGAGAGCCTTATACTTTTTAATATATATAAAAACTAGCAGTTATATCCAACTTTAAAATGTTGGAGACACTTTCCAAGCAATCATTAGTTCTATACAAATATGCATACATACATACATATATATACACACACATACACATATATGTGTATACATATATAAGTATATATAGATGTATACATATGTATATAATATGTATGTGTATGTACACACACACACACACACACACACACACACACACACACATATATATATATATAAATATACATACATATACATATATGTATATATTTATGTATATGTATATATATAAATATATATACATGTAGATGTAGATGTAAATGTGGGTATACTGTTCAAGTTCAAAACTTTCTGGCATAATAACTAGGCTCTGATACCAAAATGGTAAATCCTATCCCCAGTATTTGTGTATCATCTGTCTTCCACACCAGTATTTCTGATCTCTTTTTGCTGTGTCTTGAGTAATCTTTTGAGATCACTAACATCATCAAGCAAAAGATCAAATTTTTTGAATATACCTATGATATCATTTGCTGGAAGGGAGTGTTTTGAAGACTTGGAAGAAGATGATTCTTTTCTTTGCCATGGTGGAATTTTATATCCATGGTAAATTTCTTTAGGATCTTTGAAAGAAGGTCGTCTTTGCTTACGCAGTTGTTTTTCAACATCATCTTTTTCTTGGTGAAGTCTTTTCATAATAGCAAGATGTTGATGTACTGCCTTCTTTCTTTCTTCTTTTGTTCCAGCTATCTTATATGGATCCTTTGATTTCTCAATTTGAATCTTTGTATTAAGATCTGCAAGAGTGGTTTTTAATAAAGTGACCAAAAAATCTTCATCTTCATATGAAGTAGTTGCAGGAGAAGAAGATGAGTAAGATAGATTCTTCATTTTTCTTCTATCTTTAGATCTCAACATAAAAGTGGATTCTGGAACAATTTCAACTAACTCATATAAATCTGTTAATTGATCAGTATATTGTACAACTTCCCATCCTGGATTATCCTTTTCAAAACTAGCATAAATCTTTGTACCAGGATTAAGCTTCTTGGGACAGTTAGTAGCATAATGGGGACCATTGCAAATAAAGCATTTAATCCTTTTATTTGACTGATTATCTTTCCGTTTTAATAACCAAGGAGGTGTATAAGAGTTTCTCCTTTTATAAGGGATTGCCTTATATTTTCTTCTATGCCTACCATGCTTACTTCTTTTAAAGGTGAATTCTCCTTCATGGTAGTTTCTTGACTTTCTGGAACATTTCTTGCATCTGCAGTTTCTGCCACAACCTTTTTTCTTAAATTCCTTCAGTTGCTGGAAATCTTTTAACTGGTTAATTGGAGGAAGATTACAAAATTCCTTCAAATTACAAGTATAATTATACTCATCTTTATTCAACTGTAATGCTCCTAAAAGACATTGTTTTTCCAGCTTATATCTGATTAATCTTCTGAGTGTAGGAAAACTAACATCATCAAGATGTTGCTGTTCTTTTCTGATGATATAATCTTGTGCCCATGCACCTAAACCACAAGGTAATGAATTTAAATAATACTGCTTTGTAGTCAGGTCATGCATCTTATTTGCAACTACCATGTATGATTCAAACATACAATTATAAGCATCAAATTTTGCTAAATTTTTCAGCTTCATAGACTGCAAAATCTTATTAGCTTCTACAGCTTGATTAGAAATATCATCACAAAATAGCTCTGTCAATAGCCATTTGAATTCATCAAATCCGGCTTGAAAAATGTCATCTTTTCCTAAATTTTTTAGATCAACCAAAACTGGATCTGTAGGTTGTGTAGGGATGGCTTTTGGTGTGGGTCCCAAATCTGGGAGATTATTCCACCAATTTCTTAATTTCCCTGTCATTAATCTAACTACATATAAAACCTTTCCAGGTTCTGTCCATGTTCCTCCTCTTTCAAAGAGATTTTCGAGAGTATCTGTCCAAGTACATAGAGCTTCATAAGGATTTACCAGTTTATCTATATTTAGAATATATCCACTAGATGCAAATGGGTGCATATGTTCTGGCTTAAGATTTTCACTAACTGGTTCCTGCATTTCTATATCCATGGAGAGCTTTTTGAGATTTTCCCATGGTTCCTGTTGCTCTATCTGTTCTATTTGCTGAGAATTGGACAGCTCTAAAGAATATTCCTCATTGTTAGTATTTACAGAGGAAGTGTTAGAGGATGTTATGTTATCAGTGTCAGAAATAGAATATTCTGAATCTTTATTAGCAAAACCGGGTTCATCCATATAAACTGGTTCTTCTAATTCTGACTCAACTCCTACTTCTTCTAGCCAATCTTTTAATGGCTCTTCCTTAGGTATTTGAGTACCTTTTTCTTTGCCAACTGAAGTATGCTCTTTGGCTGGCAACATGATATGCAAAGATTTCTTTTTAGAAGAAGAAGAAGAATGTTCTTCTTTGGATGATTTCTTTCTCTGGATTAGAACTTTTCTTTGTAAGGGCACTTCTGGTTTTTTATCTGTCCTTTTTTGAGGTTCTAACTCTTCGCTAGAACTATCTTTACCAGTTTGTGTTACTCTGATCTTCTTTGTATATTTTCTGACCTTTTCTAATTTTTTAGAAATGTTTGTTAACATAATGGTCTTTTCATCAGCATCATCCTTCCTTGATGTCTCATTGTTCTGCTGATTACCATATATATGGGTCAGATAGTTATCTTGATGTTCTTGAACTGAGATAACTTTTTTCACACTTGAATGTGTTTGAGTAACATCATAACTTACACTGGCAAGTTCATTTGATAAAGTGCCACAAAATTGTTCTACATTTTTTAGTGCAGAGAAATGTGCTTGCTGGTCTTCAGAAATCATATCTAACTTATGTACAGTATCTAAAGAACTATTTACAGAATGTTTTACATCTATAGCTATGTCATCAATGTTTTCTTGAGCAGAAGTTAACCATTGAGAAACCCAATTTCTTTGTGCTTCTGAACTCTTCTGCTTCTTTCCCAGATCTGTATGAACCCTTGGTTCATATTTTCCCCATTGATTTTTATCAGGAGTAATAATCGTATACTGATCTGATGGAGGCCACCGACCTGGTTCTATACTAATGATTTCCTGTTCCTGCTTATTGAGTTCCATTTTGTACTTATGTCTTTTCTCAGATCCTGCTCTAGGGAGTTTTTCTTTTAGCATACATCCCTTTTCACCCATCTTTGTAAGCTTGATTCCTTTTCCTTTTTTATCTGGTTGAGACTCATCTTTAGAGGTTAAAGCTAGTCTTTGACTAACTTGTCTAGCTAATTTATCTATCAGCTCAGGATTTTCTAAGGAATGTGCAGATGGTATTTGTTTGTATCTGGGAAACTGAGATGATCCTATGGACTCTTCAGGATTATAATCAATGAATGGTTTATTTGAAGACGTTGGGAAATTTCTAGACATAGAGTAAGATTTAGATAAGCAAGGTGCGTTGTAAGAGGTTGAAGTCTCTGGTTGGACAAACAAAGGTTGTTGGTCAGGGAGACTTTGAAGGTCAATGCTAGCTAATCTTCTACTTTGCATCTTGGGTTTTCCTGTGAAACGACCCGTAGAAGAGACATGAAGATTTTGGAAAGAAGGTTGAGATTTATGGATTTGTTGTTCAATAACAGGGAATCCTATCTCAAAACCTGTAGCATCAATGTGTCTTCCATGCATATCTACATTAGCATTGGCTTCTGTATAACTTACACCTGCTGGAAATCTAGAAGGAGGGAAAACAGTGTTAAGCAATCTATACACACAATGACCACCAACAGTCGCATAAACAGAATCAGGTTGCAAAACTATTCCTTTAACCTGTAGTAACAGGCAGAAAGCTGACTGTACATATTTATCATTGAGATTAATGGTGAAATTTGGATGGACTGACATTAAAGCATCACCACCATTTTGTTCATCAGAAGATTTGACTAACCTTCCTTTAAACTGTGCTATGACAGCTTGATCCCAAATAGTACACCGAGTTTGAGATTTGAAAGAGTCTTAGAAGAGTCTAGGTTATCAGACTTATGCTCTCTCCTGCGCCTTAGTGCGATCTGGATGATCAGAATCTGATTATATTGTAATGAGTTTCAGTAGTGGAACAAGTTTTAAATGCAAAATCTGTTTATTCTTAATATATATACATGTAGATGTAGATGTAAATGTGGGTATACATACATATATATGTATATCTCTCTATATACCTATACATACATACATACATACCTTTCAACTTCACACAAAGTTTAGATTAATAGATAAAAACAAATCTTAGGATTCTCTTATGTTCATTGTAGTATGTTTATAATACAAATAAAGATGAAAAAAAAATTAAATTTTCATAAATGTCAAAAAAAAACCAAAAGAGATTGAACACATATACACTTGAATAAACACTTAGGTCACTAATATTATATTGATTACAAGTGTTTTTAATGTCATAAAGATAAATATAAACATAGGCTTTAGGAAAATTCACCACTAGCAATTCACCCACCGAAAATTCACTGGCAACAATTCACGATGGGAAAATTCACTGGCATGCCATGAAAAATTAACTGCATTAACATTTTTTATTATTAATGCGGTGAATGGCTAGTAGTGAATTTTACTTGTGGTGAATTTGTCATGGTGGTGAATTTTCCGTTGGTGAATTGCTGGCTCTAGGAAAATTCACCACTAGCAATTCACGGATGGAAAATTCACCGCCATGACAAATTCACCTCAAGTAAAATTCACCACCAATAATTCACCGCCAGAAAAAATCATTAACATTTTTTAATACTATTCCGCTGCGGTGAATTGCTGGTGGTGAATTTTACTTGTGATGAATTTGTCATGGCAGTGAATTTCTCCCTGATGAATTGTTGGGTCATTTTCCAATGATTACATGTGTATATTTTATACAAAGTCACAGTTTAAGATAGAGAAAACACGCCAAAGGTAATAAAAAATTGACAGAAATTGCTCCATTAATAGCAATGTGATGGCATGTAGACAGCAGAAAATTGCTCCATTAATGCCAATATGAGAAGAGGGCAGAAAAAGTGAATATAAAACTCATTTGATTACAAGCAATGTCTTTCTGTCTATCTCCGCCATTACAGACTACAGATAACGAAGCTATTTGACTATTTGTTAGCTTACGCGCCTGTGGAAGAATGGAAGCTTCATAACGTATTTCATACCACCAAGAAGCTTCCATCATTCCACTTGTTAAGACATAAATATTTACGCAAGACGATGACGATGTTTTGGGCTGTGCGATTAGTCATTTGTCAAGATTTTAGTTGGTTTGGTAAATCTACAGAATATCTAACACCAGGATTTGTTATACACTTTCCCCGTTGGATCATTACTTGGCTTGCTACCAATTCACAAGGAAATAAAAAACCACGACAACTGAGAGCTTGATTTTTTCACAATGATTAGCTCAGTTAAACAAAGGTATTGCATGGAAACTTCTATTCTCTGCCAACGCCATGAACTTTTTTTTGGTGATACAGACTCTATTATTTGTTTAGCCCACATTGACCGAGCCGGGTGCCATGAAACCAGGTTATTGCTTTTGTTCTTATCGATAAATACTCCCATCACTGTTTATGTATCTGGCAGTGACAGGAAGAAGAGGTTAGGTGTGCCGTCTCTAAATTGTAAGAGAAAAATGGAAAAAGTGGAGTTGAAATTGTTTCTCTATGATGAAATAAAGTTGTAAGATTTGTTGCCAGATATGCTCAAAAGATTTTGAGATCTTTTGTTTGGGATTGTGACGCGTGAGGATGAAGCTCAATCTTACACGAAACAGAAACAATCCATGCAAGAAACAGTCAGCTTAAGCTGAGGTAAGTAAAATTGTAATGGCTGCTGCTTGAAAGTTGTGTCATATATATGACACAAACGAAGACAGTTGTCATGAAAAGAATGTCGCAAGAAATAGGAAATGAAAAGATAAAACCTTGATTATTATTTTTCTTTGAGAAGACCAATTTGAGTGTAAGAAAAGTAGATTGGGATTTTAACTTAGAACTATCTCTTCTCAAGTAGACAGCTTTAAAGTAATTTTTACACAATCTCATTACACACACGATGGTAAATAACATTTTTTTAAAATAAATTGATATTTAAAATGAATATTAAAAATAATAAATATATAAGTCTCTAGAGGTAGTAGATGATGGTCGTAAATTCAATTTCTTTGGATTTTACTTTCACATGGGTGGAGGGGAGCTTATGTGGGTGGTGGTTATAGTACTGACTTTTCCTCATAGGTCTCACTAAGTATTGATTATTGATTCTTCTATGTATTAGGTGGAGTGGAATTCAACTTTTTACATTCCCTTCCACTATCAAGCTTTCTATTTAGTCTCCTCCTTTAAGATCATTAGATAAAAGCATTATAAAACGAGTACAATCTTTATCATAAGTAAGAACCTTATCACAATCCAAATTTTAAATGATAGAAACTATAAAAATAATCAAGAATTTATATAAAGACCAAAATTAAGGATGTTATTTGATTGAAGAGATAGCCCAAGCGTTGACACCATAAATGCTAGAAACAAGACTAAAGTAATTTGAGATTTCAATGAAAGAAAAGGGAAACGTAATATTTGTTTATGGAATGACTATTACTATCAACTTAGATGAAACATTGTGCTAAAGAAACATTCAAAAATACCACATAAAAAACCAAGGACTATTAGAAAGAATAATGATACTATGTTGTCCAAAGAAAAAGAGCAACCTCACAAGTTTGTAAGCCATTCTACTTGTCTTCACTAGAAAATTATCCATCTTTAACTTGTAGAGCCTTAAACTTAGTGTATATATATAAGTAGCTAGTAATATTTAACTATGAAATGTTGAGATGCTCTAAAAAAAAGAAGATATTATCTATAAAAGATTATTCAAAGATATTAAAAGCATGCACACCACAAGATAGAATGGAATGATTTCCAAGGAACTTATTTGATTTTAGCTCATTTAATAAATGAAAGGTTCAGAGGAAGGAAATATAATAATATTTATCTAAATAATATTGGATATTATAAGGTCTCACAAAAATATTAGCTAATACATATGAGATTGAATATCTAGAAAATATTGTTGTGTCAACAATATTTAATGTATCAAATTTATATTAGTATCCTGAAGGAGGTCAAACATAGAAGGAATAAATTCAAGCTTTAGAGGTTCCATAATGGAAGAGATAGATGCCAAAGAAGTTAAATGAATAATTTGTGTATTCTAGGTCAAAGAATAACTAGGAAAACTATATGAAAGATGTAATACAAGTACTTGGTCAAAATGAAGAACAAGGAAGAAAATGATATCCTCATTGAAGCTACCATAAGTTAGTCATTTTGACTATCATATTGAAGGCATTCAAGAAGGGAAATTCATAGAGGTTCACCAATATTTTCTTACCTAGAATGTAAGATGTGAGAATTTCCTCGATTAAAATAAATATTGCATTGAGTAGGTTTTGCATGTTTTTGTTTTCTCAATATTATTTTTGAAATGTAGGCTTTTGTGTACTTTTCCTCAAGTTTATACTTATAATTTTGTTGAGCTAATTTAGGTCATTGATCATGCAAATAGACTTAGTTGCCCAGGGTACAAAATTATTTGAACCACTAAAAAAGTGATCAAATATTTATTTACTTTCTTTGATCGGGTCATCTAACTTATTATCTTAGTCAATAAACACTTACCCATGCACACATGACTTGAAGAGAACTTTATTTGGTCAATCATTCAAACTTTACATCAACCTTTAATTTTAAGATTAGTGATTCCATGAGATGAATTCATGTATCCTTCAAACCAAGTCACTTTTCATTCGGTTACATTTTCACTATTCTATTATCACTAATAATTTGAGGAACCTTGAATAAACTATTTTCAAGATGGAATACACCCTTTGGAGAGTTATGTGTTGACTCTCCTGCTAATTGAAAAAATGAAAAACTCCTGGGCTGTGGGTGATCTAAAACTTGGAGTGAATCTCCAAAGAGGGTTGGTTCCCCTAATGTATCACCTGCATGTGTTATTTCCTAATTTTTGATAGTCAAACCTAGTAGAATCAAAAGCTTAGATTCAGGATCCGAGGAATGTAAAAATAATTTTTAAACCCCTATATAGAGACCCATTCACCCCTAAGCAAATATGTCCTTCAATAGAGCTTGAAAATCACTTTTGGAGCCAAGTAAACATCATCCTAACCTTGTCAAATCTGCTAGTGAATTGTTGTTTCTAATAGTGTTATCATAATACTTTGTATTCCAAGTCTTAGATCTCATAGGTTTGATTGTTAAAACACTTTTATCTTTCTCCCAAAACTACCTTTTAGTCATTTTTGTCATAAGGAAGGTGAGGTCCCATAGTATCCAAAACCTAGGAAACTGACTCACCTTAAGGGTTGTAAGTCAATTCTAAGAATTTGTGGCACTATCCCTCAAGTGATCCCACAATATTGGTTTACAATTTTTGGCCAAACTGGACATTGAACTGATTTTTTTAATAAAATCTTCACTTTCAGGCACTTATAGTGGCTAAACCGCGATGAATTTGAGGATGATGCAAACTAGAGTTTGTGGCATTTTGTTTGTAGATTCTAAATATTTTAATTTTTTTCAAAGTTTTTAGAATAAGATTGCACTTCTTTTTCCATCTCCTTTGAAACTAGTTTTTAACAGTAAACACCATTTTTAAAGAGTGATGTTACTGGCTAACACAATTTTTTTTCTATGAAGGATAAAATTCTATTTTTTTGAATTTAGATTCATAACTATGATATCTAGTGCATGGAATTGGTTTCATAGCATTTCGTTAAATATTTTTTTCTTAATTAAGTTTCAAAGCCAATCCAGTTACAATTTAGACATGATTTATTGGCTAAAACGTAACTTTTTTTTGTTGGATCAAGGACATCAATATCTAGTTATTTTTTTTGATAATCTGCTATTTTTTCACATGTGCAGAACAAAGACCTCGATTTTCGGTGAAAAACCTACATTCACAAGAAATAAAAAATAAATATAATAATCAAATTAAATTTATTTAAAATTATACTTTTTGGGAAGCTTATAATAAGGACTACGTACTTACAAAAACTAAATGTTAAATGAATTCATTTGATTCCCCAAAAGGTGAATCAAAAGTTATTTTTTATCAGCATTTTGATAGGTGTAAAGGAGACGTCGTTATAGGTATGGTTTAAAACTAGCAAGGTTCTATCCAAGGGAGTTTGATCTAAGGTGGTTTGATTAAATCCTCTTCAATTGGAATCCTTTAAATGAAACTTTTCAAGGCTTAAATCATTATATTTTCTAAAAATATGTGATTTCAACAAAAATCAAGATCTCCCAGAAAGTGTAAACCACTATTGTGAGATCACCCCCTCTTCCTAATGAATGTAGGAATGGTGGAATTGTGATTAGGTGTGTTGGTGTTTTTTCTAGCAGAACCTTGAAAATAATCTTAAAGATAGCAAGTTCTTGTGCTTAAGAACTTCATGATTAGTGGCCAATGAATGGGAGATGGATTTTACACTTTTCTCCCCTACACTTCAGGCTCTGCAAAACCTAGGAGGATGATCCTATGTGACACTGGATGCATATATTCAACCTATGACACAAAACAATATAAAGCAGATAAACTTCATACAATACAACAAGGATGTGCATGGCTGTCTCCAATAATGGTACACCCCTTGTTCTCATTCCACTATAGACATGAAGTTGAGAGACGAAATAAACATAAAACTAAAGAATTAAAAGGTTTTTTGAATTTAAAGATTGCTTCTAAGAATGGGGAAAGATAACTATGCAAGATCATTACCTGCCTTGGGCTACATAGTCACATATCATACATCATATCATAATATTGTAACATAATATTGATGACCAACAAACTTCCATCACATTATGAAAGAAAGGTTTACTTAAGCCTTCCATGAAATTCTACCTAGCAATCCACCTGAGAATACAATACCCTCATTACCTACTTACAAGAATTTACACCACTCCTTGAATGGAAATCAAACAAACAGATAATTCAAATAGAAAAATGTGTTTGAAGAACCTCAATAGCTTTGTTATTTCAATTCAAAAGATATTACATCCTAGACATGGAGACAATTACATAACAATATGCATTCATATTTGTGCATTCAAGTTATAGGAGCATTACAATAGACAAATTTATAGTATATGGATCTTTACCTTTAGCATTCAATAACTCTAGTACACAACCTCTTTCATGGAAAAAACCTAAAGCTAAGATCCTTCACATAAATCAAAACCCCTTACAATGAAACCCATTTCTCACTTAAGAGAAAGGAGAAAATAGTAGAGAAGCCCTAGAAATAAATCCATGGTGACACATGACACACCTCTGCACCCTTGATTCTGCAACCTGATTTGCATTTAGAAGATGCTTTTGCTTTTTAATTTTCCCTCCTCTTTTATCTTCCTTCATTTGTAATTCTTGTGCAAATCTTTTACCTACATGTAAAAACCCATTTACTAGCTCCATTTTCACTTGCAAGTGAAAAATACTAACTTTGGGTAAAAACCCACATACACATATGCCATTTTTCTTTGTAGGTGAAGATATTTTACCCATATGCAATCAATTTCACTTCTAGCATTCAAAACAAGATTTAAATCACACATTTTAACCATTTGGGACCTTCATTTTAATCTATATTTAGTTTGACATTTTGTGAAACAGTTGGTGTGTAATCTTTTATCTATGCATTCAATCTTTTATTATCTCACTACCACAATGATTTATTTCACCCTGACAAGCTAAGCATTCAACTTGTACATAAAAAATACCATGGCTATATATTTAATCTCATTTTCCTTGAAGCTCACTTGGTAAATCAAGTGTAGGTCGTTTTCAATGGTTTCAAGGCATTTTAAACTTTCCTAAGCTTCGAAAGGGATCGAAACATTTTTATTTTGTTCTCATGGCACAAGAAATGTTCAAAGAAAGTTTTGGAAGGTGAAAAGCTCCAATTGCAGCTCATAGAAGGCCCCAAAATGTTGGAAAAAATACTCACACATGAATATTTTGCAGGTTAAAAAGAGAGCAAACAACATCTAAGAATGGCCCCCAAAACTTTGCAAGTCATGAGACAAGATGATGGGCGTTTTTATCACTACTAGTCACTCAAAAACATCAAAAAATTCTTTAAAAATGCTTCCCAGGTAATGGAAGTGGTTGAGGCACCTTTCTAGAGGTTGAATTTTTTTTTTCCAGCCCACAGATACATTTAAAAAACAGCCCCAAACAAAAAAACGTGAAAACCTTTTAAATTTTGCTCCATCAACAATGGAAAACATTTTAAGGCTTTTAAAAATGCAGTGGCAAAGTTAATTAAGATGCTAATAAAGTATTTAAATACTTTAAATTCCTCTCACAAACTCCATGCTTCCTTTCCCTACTTCCCTGCCATCTTCTCTGTCGTGAGCAATTTGTTGCCATAGGGGCAACAATGAAAAACTAACATAAAACATTTTAAAAATGTTTAATGCAACATTTTAAGGTTTAATAAAATATCATTTAATATTTAATCTCCTCCAACACTCCGCCCATACTTCTCCCCACCATCCCCTTGCGCAATTACTTGAACGGGCTAGTGGGGAAAGCAACTTTATTAAAGTCTCAATTTTATAAAATTTGAAGATTTATTAGACGTTGCCCTAAATGCTTTATTTCACATGCATTCACATTGCTAAATATTTAAAACATATATTTAAAAAAAAAAATTAGATACAAAAAAATTACAAAAACATTAGAGAATAGGGAAAAATTTAATTTCGCTTGCTGTCCAAATGAAGAAAATTCATTGTGCACAAATGGGCACTCTTGGAGTCGAGATTTTTTGCGAGCGACCATAATTAATTATTTAAAACATGGGTTTTAAATCAGATTTCGCCCAATAATTAGAATTTAGGTACCTACTTTGTAAATTGACCTATAGGACGTGTGAACTGCAACCAAAATATATTAAAATAATGTATTAGATGGCCTTTGTTTTTGATGAAAATGAAATAAAAAATGTTTTAGACCAAAATGAGAAATGGGTTGCCTTTAGAATTGTAAAATTTGAAACTTTTCAGAAAACCAAATTTAACTTGATCGCAGTCAGAAAATGATTAAATGGCATATGAAAACTCATCCTAGGGGCCCGAAACTAAGTAGGCACATTACCATATGTACCAAGAAACATTCTACCATGCGGATTTGAAGGATGATCACTTAACAACAAAAATTTAATCAGTGAAGTGGGCTCCGAGGTGGATTGAGTAGTATGCCAGCCTAACCTTTGTCAACACATTGAAAGGGCATAGGCACTTCAAATTTGAAAAATTTGAAGGTGCCATCAGTGGATCATGTTCAAGGACACATGCCCCTTACGAGCATGTCGAGATTCTAGATCTTTGGGGAGTAGACCAAGTGCCAAATCCATTGGATGCTCTATAATTGCTCCTTTATGTTGCATTGAAAACCATTCTTCAAATTTCATTTGGTGGCTCCAGGCCCCCAAAAAATGAAGAACCAATATTTACCCTTGCCAAAAAATCTATGCTCTGTTGTCTGAACTAGGCCAAATCTAGAAACATTGCCATGAATGGACCACAGACTAACCCTGTTGCTGACATTACCATTAATCATTATTACCATGTCTCTGAGCTTGCCACCATCATCATTAACTCTATCAATATGAGAATTGCAATAAAAAACTGACTAAAATCCATAACCACTATGATATCTTACCTTATCCAACTCATTGTCATGTTCCATTGAATACTCATCTAAATGGATCGAGAACTTGAAACACTCATAGTCCATTTGATAGTTGTCATCATAAATCTTGACATCATATTCAATTTGCATATCAAACATAAAACTATCATAAACACTTTGTTGTGCACTATGAAAACAACCCTCAGGTGCATCAAAAATAAAAAGTTCATATTGAGGAACCTCTTTGAATTGGACAACACGACACGAGAACACATCATTTTGACTTGGCCACATCAAAACACTCCTTGGTGTCATGGAAATGAAGATTGTATGCATCATCAACACCCCAAAACTGGGTAAATCCACTTATCTCAGGTTTAGTAACTTAGTTTGATTCATTTTTCAAATCATCATTGATCTCAATGCAAAAAAATTCAAAGGATAGCTCAAATAATTCAGAATCTAACCCTAAGCCAAACTTTTCATATTGACCCTTTTTAACATATCCACTGCTGCAATGAGTAACACTCTCAATACTGCCTTCCACCATGTCAATATGAACATTTGAATCATTTTGAAAGCTAATAATTTTAGAACTAATAGGGTCAATAGAAAGAAATTCATTTGTATTCACAACTTCATGTGCAACTTCAATGGATAGGCATGTTGACCCAAATGCAAAAGATGCACTGCTAATTGAAAGTTGTTCATTAAGAATTGAACAAGCATCTTCATTATCTTCCACACCAATGCACTCCTTATTGAATGAAAATATGTCCATTTTCATATTGTGTGGACAAGAAATATCAGAAAAGAAACAACCATATTCTCTTTCATATTGACTAACATTAAACCCACTGTTACTTGCATCATTTGGTTGCTCTACATATAGATCATTTTTTTTTGCAATATCAACACAATATGAAAATTCATCAAACTGTTTCATGTTAGTAGTAGGTAATAATGTTGATCCAAGATCCATGTATTTTTCATAATGCATAACTTGATCATTCAATAATGAACCCATTCTTCCATTGATGTGCACATCATTGTCATCTTCATACATCACAAACATTTACAGGGTATGTTCAGGATCATGATGGGCCAAAAAGTGGCAATATGATGGGTATGTGGCTAACGACTTCTTTTTTACCCAAAATTGATGAAATAAAAAGGGTTTTTAAAGGAGATTCTCAGATTTCCACCAATATAAATTATTCTTTACTTTCAATTTAATAAGTAATTATTATTCATTTTCTATTCAAATTATGACTAAAGTCTTGATTGATAGGATGATTGAAAAACATCTATAGCTTTCAAACGGTATCGTATTTTTTGAATCCAAAATATGCGTCACATTCTATGCTTTCCATACTATAGGATTAAAAAAAGAAAAAATGAATTTCATGAATTTTTGACCAAGTTAAGGTGGTCAGACATACGAGTTTTTATATTTTCTAAAAGTTGTAATAAAAAAATCATAATTAATTATTTACTTGGAAAAAATTACAAAAAACTGCATCACATTGGGACATGATTCCTCTACTTATATCTAAAATCTTATAAAAAAATATTATCATTTTATTGTGGTTAGGGTGGTCAGATAGACACCTACTTCTTATTTTTTCCCTGAAATTTAAGTACTGTTGCATTGAAATTTTAAATTTTTATCAAATTATAGATTTTATTTCTTTGTAAACAAACCTAGTAGTTTAAAAACTACATTCAATTTTCTACAAATTCTATTCTTACATATTTTTTAAATAATATAGATAATTTATTCAAAATTTTAAGTCAAGTTTCCTAACTCTGATTTTTCTGAATTTTTTGCCACTTAAGGGCCTATTTTTTCCATGTGATCCTGCACATACCCTACATCTCTGCTTCACACAAACAACCATGAACAACAATGACATAGTCATGTTCATAGATATCATACTCATCCTCACCAACATCCTCATCATGCTCGAAACTATGCTTAGGATTAGGACACTAAACACAATTTTATATCTTCAAAGTCATCATCATTCACATAGTTAGTATGCTCCATTGATAGCAAACCTAAACTATATTCCAGGTATTCATCAAATTTGAATAATGGGGGAATAGTGAAATGCTTTATGGCCTAGCTCATAGGGCACCACTATTCTCCTATTGTTACTCAAGTATGTCCTAGGATCCCAAATTGGATTGACTATCAACCCAAAGGCTGAGTCAATTCTCAATAAGGAAGACCTAGGAGGGGGTTCTTTAAGCCTTGAGGGGTTCACCACTAAGAAAAATCTTGGAAAAGACAACATTCAACTCACAAAACCTAGTAATGCAAGCTAAATGAGGAGTGCAAATGATGAAATTAAGTAATAGTAAGTTAGGGTATGTGTACTTAGGAAGTCTGGATATGTAATAAGGATTTTGGAAATGCAAAAATGTTGTCAAAATATGTTAGGGAGGACTAAGAACCCCTTACTGTTGTCTTAGTACCGTTGCTGTTTATTGGGGGAAACACGAAATCTTTGGATTTCAAAACAAAATTTAAAAGAATCTTTGCAAAATACCCTCAAGAGGACTAAGACGCCCTTACTACCGACTTAGTCCCTATCTGAATTTCTGAAATATCTTAATGTGATCCCAAGGCTCAATGTCTGCACTTCCTTCTTCTTAGATCTCGAGTCCTGAAACTTCTAGATTTGGCCTGTAGGTGAGTTTCCATGAAGATGACAACTTTGCAATGCAACTTTGCAACTTTTCAACTTTTCTCTTCAAAGGATCTTCAAGTCTTCAACCTAAATTTGCAAACACAAACATGCAAGAGAGGAAAAACTTGTTGATTGTTAGTAAATGGGGGTTTTCCTTGGTCAAACCCATTGTTGGTAATTAAACCTTGGAATGAAATAGAATAATGAAGGGAAATGATGAATGAACAATATGCAATATTACAACTCACCAAACCCTTGTTATGAAGTCTACAAACTTATGTGAAGTGGCTAGCTTGAATGTAGATCTTGAATTGCTTCAAGAATGCTTGATAGATTTTGACTTGAATTTCTTTCTTGAATCAAAACCCTACATCACAAATGTTAGCTCAGAAACACACATGATGTAAGAATATCTTTGAAATGATGCTTGAATCTTGATGATGGCTCCAAATTTTTGATGAAATACCCTTGAATGCTCTTGTGAACTCAATTATGCTATTAGGAATGCTCTCACAAAAGTCTTAGGTGAAAATGAGTGAAAGAAAATTATATTTATACTTATCCAAGCTTAATATCCCAAAATTACACCACAAAGAGCCAACATATGAATTCATTAATTAAAGGAGGCTAAATCTTGCCAAGATATGAAATTAAATCCAAAAATTTCCTTAAGGGGGACTAAGATGCCCTAGGTGGTGTCTTAGTCCTGAGGCATGAAACCTGGGGCATAGACCCCAAAAAGGGGCCCATTTAAGGTTCCTTTGAAATCAGGGTCCCAAGACCTTTGGGAGACAAAGATTCCCTAGGTGGCATCTTAGTCCCAGTCTAAAAAGTAGGGACACACAACCAAAATAATTAAATTATCATTTAATCTTTGAAGTTTGTCAAGATTGTCCATAAAAAGATATAATTTATTAGGCTTATGTATGCAAAATAGGACAAATTAAGACATAAATAAGGATAAACAAAGCAAAGCAGGCCCAAAAAAGTGTGAAAATTCTAGGGCATGCATTTTCCTACACTACATTTAGCCCCCACTTTAGTGAGAGGATGAACTTGCTTCAAATTCACACTAAAGTAGCCAACCATGCAATCAAGAAGGGTTCAAATGTACAAATACTAGTAAGATAGGATGATAATAACCAAGAGGGTGGCCAAGGCCCCAAGATAAAGATCCTATGACAAACCAACATAAGCACAAAGGAACACACTTGCGGATGATATATGAAGCCATAACTAGATTGCAAACATACACCATCAAAGATAGAAAAAGAAAAATGCAACAAATCAAGCTTCGGTTGGCTGTCCATCGCACTATGGACTAGGTCTAGGCTATTTGTCCAAGAAGATTTACAAGTGGAATACACTGTCCACCATGAAAAAAAATGCATGCTCACAAGGGCTAGTGAAGCTAGTTGTTCACTAGGTGAGCCCCAGGAGATCCATATCAAAGTCATACCCCCATGACTATGATAAGGAAAAAAATGCAACACAACAAGAAAGAGGGATGTTCTAAGGGATTTTACTTAGTTCATGCAAGGTCTCTTCTTAGGGAACATTGTGCCTAATGTCTCTAAGAGAGGACAAGTCAAATAAATATCACACTCTCGGAGGAAACCAAACCCAATGACTGTAAGGAAAATTAGATGCAGAAACAACTCTCCTAACGTCAAAGACTTAGGGAAGAATGCAGATATACTTTTAATTTTTCAACTACAGTCCAATTAAGATGCACATGAAAGAGATTACTGAAACAGAGTAATAGACAAACACATATGAACACCAGATATACATGGGAAAACCCTTACGGGAGAAAAACCCACCACACCAAGAGAAGTCACTTTGTATTACAGTAACAAATAATTACATACAGAGTTCTAACTTATCTTTCTGATGCCAGATTACATCAGCTTTCACAATGATCAATCTTGTACAGGAACATTCACATTATAGTCTCCACAGAATAGAATTCATCCACTGATCATACACCGAACTGTTCATCCAACTGTTGATCGAACCAACCAAACCATTGAGCATCTGCAACTTCAAACTATATTCATGTCATTCCCTGTTTGTCAAGCTTCCTCATAGAACTGCCCCAATGGACTGTTTTCCAATGGTTTCCATTCAGCTTCTCTTATTGGTCCACGAGATGCCACATACGAAAGTCTTACTCAGTCAAACGACTTCAAGCTATGTTGTCATATCAGTGAGACACTGACCGTGTCTCCCTGATGCCAACACAATAAATAAACATTCGATTTCGCCAAGATGTTACATCGAGTCTAGAGAGATATCGCTCAGCTTTCACCATGTCGCCAAGAATTATCGCTATCAGTGAAACATCATACCGAAGCTTCAAAGTCACACAAATGTGAGTTTTCATCCGCCAAACAATCGTCTTTCGCTGAGACATCATATCAAGTCATTTAGGGTTACCTCGAAGCATTCAACATTCGGCAAGACTCAACCGCTATCGCTAAGACATTACTCTGAAACCCCTAGACATACCAAGTGCCAAATAGCAGTCGGCAAGACTCTTGTCTATCGCTAAGAGTTCACACCGAGATCTTTTATGTTACTGCGAAGACTCCATATGTGTTCCCGTCGGTGAGACCTTCATTGTTCGCTGGGCCTTCTTCCCGAGACCATTTGGGTTACCCCGATAGCCATATGCTATCGGTATGGCATTCTTCAGTCGCTAAGAGATCTCCCTGAGATCCTTTGTGTTACTCTAATGACCAACACTTGAACCTCCGTCGGTGAGACATTTGCACATCAGTAAGACTTCTTACCGATAGAATATAAGATACGCCAAAGAACACAACATGTATCATACTATCGGTGAGACTCTAATATCTCGATAAAACTTCTCACTGAGCCACTGTAGGTTATCCCGATATGCGATAGAATGGCCTGTCGGCTAGAGATTTCCATGAGCGGTGAGAGGTTACAATGAACAAACTGTCACAACGATAGGCTCCAAAGTAAAAGCGTTCAGTGAGACTCCTACAAGGTCACAATGACCTAATCTAATTCAACAAGGTTACTACTGCTAGTCGGCCAGACATGATGGATGTCACACCGACTTTGCCCCAATAGAGGTTATAGCCTGTGATGATTGAGACACAAATTTCCAACAATCTCCCACTTGACGAAGATCACATAGGCACCTCCAGAGTACAACAAAACTTACTGAAAAACATGGGAACTAAGGCCCATTGAGCTGGCACACCACCTAAACTTGTCTGTGCTCACTGGATTCGTCAATGCATTTGCAACATTCTCTAGAGTATCAACCTTTTCCAAACTAACCTTTCCATCCTCCACCATATCTCGTACAAAGTGGTACTATACGTCTATATGTTTCATCCTGGCATGGAAAGTAGGATTCTTTGCCAGACAAATTGCACTTTGACTATCACAAAAAATAGTTATTTGCCTACATCAAAACCAATGTTAGAACACAAACATTTTAACCAAACTGCTTCTTTACAAGCATGAGTAGCTACCATGTATTCAAATTCTATAGTGGACAAAGCGACTACAGCCTGCCGCTTACTCATCCAACTCACTGCACCACCATTCAACATGAAAGTATATCCACTAGTGGACCATACTGCTGTCAATGTCCCCTGCCCAATTAGAATCTACATATCCACGAATGCTGAGAGTCCTCTGTGATTCAACCAAGTTCCCATGGTAACACAAAGCAAAATCTGAAGTCCCCTTCAAATATCTAAACACTCTCTTCACAACATCCCAATGTGTTCTTCTTGGATTAGCCATAAACCGACTAAGAACTCCACTGCTTGGGCAATGTCGGCCTTGTACAAACCATTGCATACATGAGACTGCACTAGCAGGGTGGTCATGTCCTCCATCTCAGTAGGAGATTTTGGACAATCTTCAATAGATAGCTTAGTTCCATGCAAAACTGGAACAACTGCGCTTGGAATCATTCATGCAAAATCTCTCTAGAACAGTCTTGATATACTTACTCTGACTGAGCCAAATTTTTCTACTATTCCTGTCCCTGGTTATCTCCATCCCGAATATACCTTGCTACACCAAGATCTTTCATTTGAACTTAGTAGACAACGAGACTTAAGATCAAAATCATTAGCTTACTATTGCCTATGAACAACATATCATCAACATAGAGAGCAATAATAAGAACTTGATCACTTTTAGCTTTATAATAAACACAATGATCAGATTTTGATCTCACAAATCCCAAAGACAATACAAAAGTATCAAATTTATGGTACCACATTCTAGGTGACTGTTTTAACCCATACAAACCGGTTTCTCTTTACCTTTTTCAACAAAGTGCTTAGGTGGGACATATAGATTTCTTCTTCAAGATCACCATGAAGAAATGTTGTCTTCACATCCATCTGTTGACCTCTAAGTCATACCTGTTGCAAGTGACAAAGAAATTTGATAGACGTCAGCTTAGCTACAGGAGAAAAAATCTCCCCATAATCAATTCCCTCTACCTGGGAATAACCCTTCGCAACCAATCTTGCCTTGTACTTTTCCACACTGCCTTCCAGACCAATCTTCTTTTTAAATACCCATTTGCAACCCACAGCTTTTATGCCTTTAGGCAATGGCACCAAACTCCAGGTTTCATTCTTTTCTAATGATGCCATTTCTTCGTTCATGGCTTCCAACCAAGAGTCTGAATTAGACATTTTAAATGCTTCCTTTACAGTCCTAGGCTCATCAGTGCTAGAAATTAAAGCATAGGCACAAGTAGAATCTATCAAAGAGAACCCATACCTATCAAGTTGTTTTCTTTCACGGGTTGATCTCCTCACTTGCTGAGGCTGAGGTTCTTCTTCTTCTTCAGAACTTTCAGAACTACTTGAGCTCTCTTCAATTTCAGGTACATTTTGAATTTTATATTCCTCTTTCTCTAGTGTAGGAGGAATTACCACTACATCCTTATTGTTTTCCGACTTTGTCTTTGACTGCAGATCTAAGGTTGAAAGTTTCAACTCTCAAAAGATTACACTTCTGCTGTATACAACCTTCTCTGTATCAAGATTCCAAAGCTTGTATCCTTTTATGCCAGCACTATAGCCAATAAAAATACATTTGACAGCCTTGTTCTCCAACTTAGATCTTTTCTCATATGACACATGAGCATATGCCTCACAGCCAAAAGCACGGATATGTCTTAAAGAGGGATTCTTACCAGACCACGCTTCTAGAGGTGTTTTCTCAACAAGAGCAGAATTTGGAGAACAATTAATCAAGTAACATGCAGTAGCTACAACCTTAGCCCAAAATTTCTCCTCCAAGCCAGCACTACTCAACATACTTCGTGCTCTCTCCATCACTGTCCTATTGAACCTTTCTGCAACTCCATTTTGCTGTGGAGTATAAGGTGTAGTCTTATGCCTTTTGATCCCATGGTCTTTACAGTACCTCTTGAAATCATCAGAACAAAATTCACCGCCATTATCAGTCCTTAAGCATTTTATTTTTCTTCCAGTTTGATTTTCTACAAGGTTTTTAAATTCCTTAAACTGACTGAACACTTCTGATTTACTTTTCAAAAAATAAACAAATGTTCTTCTTGAATAATCATCAATGAACGATACATAGTACCTTGACTTAGACAAAGAAGGAACATTCACTGGACCAAATACATCAGAATGAATATAATCTAGCAAACCAGAAGATTTATGAGGACTGGAATAAAAAGAAATATGGTGCTGCTTTCCATATACATAGTGCTCACAAAATTCAAATTCAAGGTTACAATCTTCAAGCCCCTCTTACTATTTCAGAAATCCCTATGCCAAGTCATAGGTTTCCAATAAGCTACGTCATGAGAATGGAAGGGGTTTCCCCCAAAATGTATAACTCAGTACATCACATGTGAGCCAACTTAAGGAATGCCATCCACATCCGAAGCTTGCTCTTATATCTACATGAAAGGTGATCACCTATCCAAAAGAGACAATGGCAGGTGACATACAAGGAGAAGGCTACCTAACCCCTTTCCCCCACTTAGTGCAGGACAAGGATGAGCCAATATGATTGATGAGAAACATGCTAGTGTAAAAATCAGTATCAATTAGAGGAATTAGGTGCTTCAACACAAGGAAGAGCACCACACTTCTTAATATGTTGAATTTTATTAGTTAAAGCCTTACATTCATTAGTAGAATGACCATGTGAAATCTATTATATGCACACAATGAAATATTGTAGTAGAATTTCTTTCATATTCTTGGAGGGAGGGATATCAAGCAATCTTGGAGGAGTCTTGACAAGATACCCTCTTGATCAATGTTATATATTTCTTTATTTTGTGACAAAGATATCTCTTGCTTAGTACAAGGTGTCATACCTACACAAGAATCTTTATATTGTGAGATTTTGTTCTCTTCTTGAAAGGAATATGTAAAATCTAACTAATTCAAATCATTAGTGTTTTGTGAGATGACATTGACATTAAGTGAATATTTCTTTGTTTGTTTCAGTTCTTTCAAAGGATAACAATCAAGCCCACTAGTGTCTATCAGTTTAGGATGCACTATTGTTAAGATCGGCTTAGAAGAATCTTTTGTAAGAGTGTTGATACTGAGTGAAGGTTTGTTTGATGGTTTGATTTCTATCAAAGGACAATAACCAAGACCATGGGTTGTTTCTTGCGTGTTAGGCTCTATCTAGGGATACAAATACCTTGTTCTCTAGCACCACATCCTTTTCCACTGTATCCAAGTTGTTTCATAAGTTTGTAACCTTTTCCATAAAGATTTTTCATTTCTTTAGGATTTGGTGGTTGTTTATAGTCAGTTTCATTGAAGTTTGTTGTATAATTTTCTTTTTCTTCTAAAGTGGTTGAGGTGGATGCTTTCGAAGGGTCTTTCAAAATTTGTGTTGACATTACCGCTTTTTCTTTTCCCTTGTCTGAATCTTTTTTTATGATCTTGTATTCTCCCATGAATGTTGGTTCAAAGTCTAAGGAACCCCAATCATCTTCTAATAGCTTCGTGATTTTCTCAATATGTTTTTCTTTCTCTTTTTGTTGCATGGGTTCTACTTGTGTAGTTGGTGTCAATGTTTTCAAAGGGTTCTCTTTACCTTTTTCAATGTTCAAAAAACTATATGGTTCAGGATTGGGTTCAATTGTATAGAATTTGTTGTTGTAGACATATTTCATGATATGATGAAGGGTAGAGGGCTCAACATGCATCTCATGAATCCATGGTATTCCTAGAAGAAGATTGTATGAAAGATCATTAGGCATAACATGGATCGGGGTTTGTAATGTAACTTTGTCAACTTTAATAGGTAATGTGATCACCCCAAGCGGTCATTTTCCCATGTTATCAAAGCCACTAATAGATAAAGAGGTGGGTGGATTTTTGATTTATCAACACCAAGCTTATCCAAAAGGTTCACACTACACACATTTAAGGTTGAGCCATTGTCAACAAGGGTTCGCTTTATCCCTATGCTATTGAGCTATGATCATGAAAGCATCATTTTTTTTTTGCACTTCCAAAGGAGGGAACTCACTTTGGTGGAAAACAATGTCAAGATTTATTCCTTGAATTAGGGCTGCTATGCCATTTGGATTTGCACTAGAGGGTACCACAACTTGTTGCAAGGATGTTTGAAACATAGTGTGATAATTAGGTGAATTCTAAATTAGGTCCCATAGGGATATCTTTGTAGGAGTATTCTTAAGTTGTTCAACAAGATCATACTCTTTTCCACTTTGTGAAGGAAAATGAGGGTCACTAGGCAAGATAGGATTAGGCAATGGGAGGGATGTTGAAAATGTTTGTCTTGGTTGTGGATTGTTCCTAGTGTTGTATTTATGAGAAACGGTATTGCAACTCGGTTGCTATGAAACGTTGTTCTTAGGTGGTTCAAGGATAAGGATGGGTTTGTTTTGAACTTGTGGTTTTTGAGAGGGTGAATAAATGATAAGTTTAGGCTTGGGAGAGTACTCCAAGGGGTATCTAATGTGCATAGTTCCTCAAAAGACCTATCCTTATTTTCATGATCTCTTAGTGAAGGGGAGTCTAATGTCACTTCATTATCTTCATCTAAGGGAACTATATCATTATTTTCAATGTTATCCTTTTCTTGCACTATGATATCCTCCCTAGGAGGAGAGTTTTTAGGAGAAGTACAAACTAGATGTTCATGACATTCAAAGGTTGGTTCTTCTAAAATGACTTCATTGCAAGTAAGGGAGTTATCAATGATTGTATTTTCTTGTTTATTAATAGTGGGGATATTAGGAGAAGAATTTATTTGATTGTTATGATTGTTCATGACTTTATCCTTTTTCTCTAAGTTCTCATTCTCTTGTGCCATACTATCTACCTTAGTAGGAGAACTTGTAACATGTTCATTGCATTCTATGGTTAGATTTTGTAAAGTAGCTTCATCACAAATAGGGGAGGCATCAGGAGAAGGACAACTATGATTACCAAATAGATCATTCCAAATGGTAGGAGAATTAGGGAAGGGAGGAACAAGATTCTCATGACTCTCAGTAGGTGCATCTTCTAACACTAAGCTATCCTCTTCACATAGAGGAGGGATATTAGGAGAAGGAATTTTTTTTTTGATGAATA
This sequence comes from Sequoia sempervirens, assembly GCA_007258455.2. Classification (NCBI taxonomy): domain Eukaryota; kingdom Viridiplantae; phylum Streptophyta; class Pinopsida; order Cupressales; family Cupressaceae; genus Sequoia; species Sequoia sempervirens. The sequence continues at coordinate 444,950,208 of VDFB02000003.1, read as the reverse complement.
GGAATATATCTATATTAATAATAAAGATATAAATACATATTCACAAAAAAAAGTAGATGGTAAGAAGGAATACCTTGAGAGTTATATGGGCCACACCCAAAAACCAAAAAAATACCAGTCACATGGGCCTAGCCCAAAAGTCCATGATTACAAAAAAAAATGAAAAAGGCCATTAGATGGCCAAAGTAGTACCAATAGATCGAAGAGGGTCTCTATCATCCATTTTATTCCCCCATACATCAGTGGGGTTTGGAGTGACATCAGGAGGACCCCAACCATCACCAGTTTATTTTTCCTTCTCTTTATCTTCTTCACATTGAGGTGAGATTGTAAGCACCAGACACAATTTTTTTTACCAGATTTTGGCCAACCAGATTCACTACCAGGAGTAGTATCAGAGGGCCACCCAGAATTGCCAGTGTTGCTCCTTGCAACTCCTTTAGAGGGCACCCTTGGATATCTCGTGGAGGAGGAGAACGAGATCGCCAAGGAGGGTAGGAACCATGCCGAAGAGGAGGCTGAGAGTAGGGGCGAGCAGAGTCACTTCGCTACCAGCCCCGAGAGGGAAATCGATCGTGAGAGGAGGTGGGTGAAGCGGACACCCGAGCCACAGTACATGGAGCATTTCCCCAATGATTCAAAATCACTTGAAGGTAAGCCACCTCCAGTGTAAATTTGTTTGCTTGAACTTGTATCTACAAAAGCACGTTAGAGAAAATAATAGCTTTAGAATACAAATAAACATTTTTATCTATTTGAGTGTGAGCAAATATGTAGGAATTTCTATCTTTCCAGATATTGCAGAGGATTTCCACCATGAAAGTGTGCCAAAGTTGGGTATACTTAGTAGGAAGTCTGGGTGAATCTCCCAGTAGAACCATATGCCAAGAGAAGGGCACTGGTCTAAAAGGTTGAAAGAAGTCATGAATCCAATTCCAATACTACTGAGCTCTAGTGCAAAACAAAAAGAGATGCTTAAAAGACTCAGCTTGCCCAAAAAAATGGCACCAAGGGTCCTAGACCCCCAAGTGAACAAGATGAGACCCCATAGGAAAGCCTTGGAAAAGAATACACCAAGCAAAGTGGGAAATTTTTGGCTCAACACTTGCAAACCAAGTGGAAGAGAATATTTTTTGCCACACGAGTGCAGGATTGCATAAGCCACCTCTAGTTTAGACTTACAATCACAGGAAAATGTGGTGAAAGCCATATATAGCCTTGAGCCTAGGCTTGTAATTCCTAAAAGGGGTGTTTGGGTACCACTTCCAGTCCTTCCACCAGGGCTTGGACCCACGAATTCCCACTTTATGAAGCATATTGGTAGGAATAGCATTCACTAAACCATCATAAGTATCATGGTCTTGGATATAGAGACTGTAACAAGCATGGAAATCTTCCCACGACATAATGCACATTGTGGGTCTGTGGAACACATGCTGCAAAGTTTGAATGCATTTCTTGTGGAACCTTAGCGCCTTAAGCTAAGGTGATTTGGCCAATGACTAACCATTACTGGAAAAAAGGGGCAACCACCAAATCTTTTGTTGGTTGAGTGAAAGCCCATCCTAGAAGCTAGAGCTAGCCCAATGGAGCCAAGGCTTAACCACTTCCTAGGCTCTCTAAATGCTCAATCCTAGAGAGCATGACTTGTCACAACTCAATTGGAGAAGCTTGGAAGGTGAAGGGAATGCCCAGAAACTAAAATATTTCCTCTGGCCCAATCCAATTCCAACCGTACTGCTAAAACTAGTGAGGAGTGGGTAGAATAGACTACATATAGCATAGAGTTTTATGCAATTGAATGGTAGAACCATACACAAGACAAAAAATGTGAAGAAATTCAAGAGCTACCTTAATATTATTCTCTTCCTCCAAAAGGGTGAGGAAAGAGTCATCATCAAAATGGCCATTAACAAGTTGAGCCTGGGAGTTAGGTTGGGCAATGCCTCTAGCACATTGTTGAGAAACTGCATTGGCCAATAAATAGCCAAATCCTTCAGTAGCAAGTACATAAAGAGAAGGAGCAAGTGGAAATCCTTTCCGAATAGAGTGGAAAAGACCAAAAGCAGAAGATTGGCAACCATTAATGGCAATACAAGCAGAGGAATTTGAAAAAAGCATTTGGATGGCTTGAATGAAGTTAGGCCCAAACCCTAAGGCTTTCAACATGGTAAGAATGAAAGGCCACTCAATGCGGTCATAGGCTTTAGCAAAATTAATTTTGAGAAAAAAGGATTTCTAGCTCAAACACCTGGCCCACTCCATAGCTTCCCACATGACAATAATGTTTTCTAGAATAAATCTAGATTTAATGAAACTAGTTTGCTTCGGGCGCACAATCTAAGGAAAAAGATGGAGAATCTTTAGAGCCAAAGCTTTAGCAATGATTTTTTAAGAGACATTGAGGAGTGTGATACCTAGCCACCAGTTGTAGATATCCTCAAGATCTCTAGGCTTAGGTACGAATTTAATGTTTCCTTTATTAATTATATTACGTAGAGTTTTGGAATGAAAAGCCTCAAGATAGACTTTATGTAAGTCTTTCCCAACACAATCCCAGAGGGCCTTGTAAAATTCACAAGGGAAGCCATCAACACTTGGGGCCTTGTCATCCTCCATGGTATGAACAACTGCTCGCAAAAATCTTTCTGGGCTAAAGATAGCCTATTTGGCTCAACAACAAGGAAATCCTAAAGGGCATGTTGACACTCCGACGTGTATTCTTGGGTAGTGAAAACTGGTTCATAATGCCTGAAAAAGGCCTAGAGAATACCAGGTAGCTCATAAAGCACCTGGATTCCATCTTTGATCTTCTTTATGCCCGGGGAAGAGTGCCTGGCACATAGGGCCAAAAGCATTTGTTTTGATTGTCATGGCTATCTATGATATCATCCTCTTTCACTAAAATATTCTCACAAGCAAGGGATGAGTGTAGATTAAGTAAGGTGATGTTTAGAAATGTTTCTATAATCTCATCTTATTGTTCTAATATCTTCCAAAGGGGCAAGAGGAGAGGGACAATCAAGATTCTCGATTCTTGTATCTTCTTTCATCAAGATACCTTTGTCACTAATATGAGAGGTATTGGGATAAGAACAAGTATGATTTTTATGATTTTCTACGCTTGCATCCTCTTGTATCATACCATCCTTACCAATAGGAAATGTAATATTAAGGATTGTGTCAATAGTTTTCAATCTACTTTTTCTAAGATGTTCACATAACTATGAAAGATAGTAGAAGGATGACTAACATGTTTCTTAATGACCTCATTATTGTATTCTAAATTGAACTCATAAGAGGGTATGTTGTACTTATGCAATCCATTTTTAACCATATCAAATCCACATCTCTTGAAAGAAAACATGTTATCATGGAAAAGTAAATAAAGTGAAATTCTATGACCTAAAGTGAAATGTTTAAATGCAATTTTTAGGTTTGAAACAAGGTAATTTTCTGATTACACTATGCAACAACCTGAAAGATAAAGTGTTGTAAATGCAAATTCAGAATTGAGAAATGCATGAAATGAAGCACTTTAGGCTAGATCTAGTGAAATGCATGTAACAAAAAGTCAACCCATTGAAACAAATAACCAATGGCAGCAAACAAAAGCACGAAAAAATAGATTTAAACCCTAAAACACTAGAACTTCAAAGTCAACAAGGGCTAAGACACCAGCAAGGGCGTCTTGGAAAGTGGAACAAAAAGCAATCAACCCAGGAAAGATTCTAAGGCAAAAAACCTTAGAGGGACTAAGATGTCAGTAAGGGCGTTTTAGTCCCAGTAAAGGTTTTTTTTAGAAAAACAACAAAATATGGATTGTTTACAGTGTTCCCAAGTTTCCTATTTAGGGACCTGATGTTGAGAAATAAAAAACTAGGCAAATGAATGCAAGAAAAAGTAATTAATGACAAGTAATTGGATGCAAAGTTGAATACAATTTTTTAAATTTTGAATGCAATAACAATGTTCTTAAATGCAATTAGAATGATTAACAATACACTTTTCAATTTTTCAATAAGATAAAATGATGCAAGAAAGCAAAAATGCAACCTATATACACTTTCACTAATGCAAATATGAGAAACCCTAGATGCAATGCAACCTAGATCTAGGACTTTAATGAACTCCAAATCAGAAAAATGAATGAATGTTCTAAAAATGTAGGTTCACCAAAATGAACAATGTGAAAATGGTGGAATGCTTTATGGCCTAGGTCATAGAGCACCACTATTCTCCTATTGTCACTCAAGTATTTACTAGGATCCCAAACTGGATTGACTGTCAACCCAAAGGGTGAGTCAATTCTCAACAAGGAAGACCTAGGAGGGGGTTCTTTAAGCATTAAGGGGTTCACCACCAAGCAAAAGCTTGGAAAAGACAACTTTGCATTCAACTCACAAAACCTAGTAATGCAAGCTAAATGAGGAGTGAAAATGATGAAATTAAGTAATAGTAAGTTAGGGTATGTGTACCTAGGAAGTTTGGAAATGTGATGAGGATTCTAGAAATGCAAAAATGCTATCAAAATATGCTATGGAGGACTAAGACGCCCTTAGTGTTGTCTTAGTCTTGCTGCTATTTTTTGGGGGAAATGCAGAATCTTCAGATGTCGAAATAGAATTTGAAAGAATCTCTACAAAATACCCTCGGGAGGACTAAGGTGCCCTTACTATCAGCTTAGTCTCGATATAAATTTCTAAAATCTTTGAATGTGATCCTGAGGCTCAATGTTTTTACTTCCTTCTTCTCAGATCCCGAGTCCTGAAACTTCCAGATCTGGCAAGGTAGGTGAGTTTTCATGAAGATGAAAACTTTACAACACAACTTTGCAACTTTCCACTTCAAATGATCTTCAATTCTTCAACCTAATTCTGCAAACATAAATAGGAAAGAGAGGAAAATCTTGTTGATTGTTAGTAAATGGGGGTTTGCCTTGGTAAAACCCCTTGTTGGTAATTAAACCTTGGAATGAAATAGAATAGTGAAGGGAAATGATGAATGCACAACATGCAATGTTACAACTCACCAAACCCTTGTTATGAAGTCTGCAAACATGTGTGAAGTGGCTAGCTTGAATGTAGATTTTGACTTGCTTGAATGCTTGATATACCTTGACTTGAATTGCTGCTTGAATCAAAACCCTATATCACAAATGTTAGCTCAAAAACACACATGATGCAAGAATATCCTTGATATGATGCTTGAATCTTGATGATGACTCCAAATTCTTGATGAACTTCCCTTGAATGCTCTTGTGAACTCAATTATGCTATTAGGAATGCTCTTACAAAATTCTTAGGTGAAAATGAGTGAAAGAATCTTGTATTTATACTTATCCATGTTTAATATCCCAAAATTACACCACAAGCTAGAATATGAATTCATTAATTAAAGGAGGCTAAATACTGCCAAGATTTGAAATTAAATCCTGAAAATACCTTAAGGGGGACTAAGACACCCTAGGTGGCATCTTAGTCCTGAGGCATGAAACTTGAGGCATAGACTCCTTAAAGGGGCCCATTTAAGGTGCCTTTGAAATCAGGGTCCCAAGAACTTTGGGGGACAAATATGCCCTAGGTGGCGTCTTAGTACTGGTCCAAATATTAGGGACACAACCAAAATCATTAAATTATCATTTACCCTTTGAAGTTTTTTGGGATTAGCCATAAAAAGATATAATTTATTAGGCTTGTGGATCCAAAATAGGACCAATTAAGACATAAATAAGGATAAACAAAGCAAAAAAAGCCCAAACAAGTGTGAAAATCAAAGGGTATGCAGTTTCCTACACTACAAAATGAAATTTGTTCATTCACTTGTGAACAAGTGATGTCATCAACATTTACCTCATTGCATCCTTTATATGAAGAAACCGCCTCTAGATTGGCCTCATAGAAGCATTCATATAATCCTCAGAAAAATAATTAGGAACTTCACTATCATCATGATCTTCATCACTAGGAAACTCATCACTACATAAATTGTGCTCAGAATTTTCATAATGAATGCTTAAATTTTCATTATCAATATCGTGACCATTGATTTGTAATTTGAGAAATCAGCAATAATTTTACTATTGTCACTGATCAAAACATGACATGGAATGACATCTTGCATGTCTCTTTTACTTCCTCATTATCCAAGATATCACAAGGAGATATTTCATGCATATCTATTTTGTCATCATATCATGTATCTTTATCTTCATCACTATTGTATTGATCTAGAGATATGTTGCTTGTGGGATGATTACAATCACTACCCTCATTTAAACAAGATAGATCTTCATTTTTTGATATATTCTTTTCATTTATGTGTATCATGTTCTAATTTTTCTCAATAGGACAACTACTATCTATATTTTAATACACCAAACCTCTTGTATAATCACATCAGGCTCCTTCAACAATCTTTATCCAATCAAGTACTTGATCAAAACTATGAGGTTTCAATTCTTTTGGCAAGGTACCCAGACCTAACTCATAGATTTCACAAAACAAATTAATGCACATTGAATCCCCAAGTCTAGAATTTTTGGGGACCTCCAACAAGGCATCCAAAATCATTGCAAACAAATCATATAGTGATTCTCCCTTCTACCTCTTCATGTTAGATAATTCTTGAATAAAATACATCTGATCAACATTGCTCAAGTTTTGCTGATGTTCAACTTGGAGTTCACTGTGATTCGTATGTTGTAATGATGGAAAAATTGCAGCAGAAGAGATATAACTATCTTGACAATAGTTTTCATTTTCTATCTTGTATTGGATGTATGCATAAGATGTTCTAGGATGGCCAACACTTGCAGCCATGTATCCCTTCATCATTGAATATTTTGAGTTGTTTTCAATATCCATGGCAACTTGATATGCATGATGAAGTGTTGAAGGCTCTTTATCTCTTAAGAGATAGCTCATTTCTTCATCAAATGCACCTAAGTATACAACCAAACACATTGCATCATTTGGTCTTATAATTTCAAGAATGTCACCTAATTTTTTTGAAAATGTGAGATTGAAAGTAGGAACCAACTCATCTTCTTCTTTTTGGATGTTCATAAATTTTTGTCTCACTAAAATTGGATCAATTCTTTCACCAAACTATTATGTGAATGCTACCATGAACTCATTCCACAAAGAGATAGAACACACTAGAAAATATGAAAACCAATCTCTGCATCTGCCTTCAGATATTGAACAAAGAACTTCATGATAATATCTTCATGGCTTATCTCATAATCCCCCATCAAATCAGAAAAGTCTTTCAAAGATGTTGAGATGCTGATTTTGAGATTTTTCCTCTGAAATTTGGAAAGTGTTCCCTAACTTCATTAGGAACAAGGTTTGGAAAACCTTAAATACCATTAAAATTTAATGGAATATATCTTCCCACAGAGAAAGGCCTTCTCTAAGGACATAGTTGGAACTATGGTTGTTGCATTATAGGATCTAAAAATGTAGAAAGTCATAATAAAAATCCTTATGCAAATATTTATGTGATTCATTCTTATCCTACTTACAACCATTATCTATCAACTTTCTTAACTCCCTTTCTATTGGTGCTAACACTCATTGAATAAGGGAACATAAGTTTTTCTAAGAATTCCAAACATGTTTTTCATACATGAGCTTACCCTTATTGAAAACTAGGAAAAACCTAGATATGTTGCAGCTACTGTAAATTTTCTTTCCTGACTGGAAGTCTTTGTAGATATGAATTTATATTATTCTCATATTCATTAGGATCTATTAATAGATTTGTTGCCTCTCTTTATAGAGGATTGAATTTCAAACAACATGAAGCTCTTTGAAAGCTAAATTTTATTATGGGTCTTTTCCAATAGTAGAGTCACACACAACTTCTTTTAAATCTGCTACAACAAAACCTCTTCTAGGTCTAAACACTTTAATATATGAACTAGATGTTCAGATTTATCAAATGCTTGACTCTTTCCAAATGGATACTCTTCTGATCTCCCTAGTGAAGTCACCAATCTGTTGGTGTTTTTTCTAGTAGAACCTTGAAAATCTTCTAAAGGATAGCCAACCCTTATACTTAAGAACTTCAAGATTAGTGGTCAATGAATGGGACATGGATTTTACACTTTTCTCCCCTACACTTTAGGCTCTACAAAACCTAGGAGGGTGATCCTATGTGACACTGGATGCATATATTCAACCTATGGTGCAAAAAAGTGTAAAGCAAATAAACTTCATACAATACAACAAGGATGTGTATGGCTGTCTCCAATAACAGTACACCCCTTGTTCTCATTCCACTATAGGCATGGAATTGAGAGATGAAATAAACATAGAACTAAAGCATTAAAATTTTGTTTAAATTTAAAGATTGTTTCTGAGAATGGGGAAAGACAATTGTGCAAGACCAGTGTCTACCTTGGGCTACAGAGTCACATATCATACATCATATCATAATACTGTAACATAATCTTGATGACCAACAAACTTCCATCACATTATGATAGAAAGGTCTACTTAAGCTTGTCAGGAAATTCTACATAGCAATTCACTTGAAAATACAATACCCTTATTACCTACTTGCAAGCATTTACACCACTCCTTAAATGGAAAGGAAACAAATAAATAACTCAAATAGAAAATGTGTTTGAATAACCTTAATAGCTTTGTTATTTCAATTCAAAAGATATTACATCCTAGACATGGAGACAATTACATAACAATATGCATTCATATTTGTGCATTCAAGTTACAAGAGCATTATAATATATAGATTTATAATATATGGATCACACTTAGCATTCAATAAATCTAGTACATAGCCTCTTCCATGGCCAAAACCTAAAGCTAATAGTCTTCCCATAAATTGGAACCCCTTACAATGAAACCAATTTTTCACTTAAGAGAAAGGAGAAAACAATAGAGAAGCCCTATAAATAAATCCATGGTAACACATGGCACACCTCTGCACCCTTGATTTGCAACCTAATTTGCATTTAGAAGATGATTCTCCTTCTTTATTTTCCCTTCTCTTTTATTTTTCTTCATTTTCAATTCTTGAGCAAATCTTTTACTTGCATGTAAAAACCCATTTACTAGCTCCATTTTCACTTGCAAGTGAAAAATATTAACTTTGGGTAAAATCCACATACACATATGTCATTTTTCTTTGTAGGTGAAGATATTTTACCCATATGCAATCAATTTCACCACTGGCATTCAAAACAAGATTTAAATCACACATTTTAACCATTTGGGGCCTTCATTTTAATCTGCATTTAGTTTTACATTTTGTCAAACAGTTGGTGTGTAATCTTTTATCTATGTATTCTATCCTTTATCATCTCACTCCCACAATGATTTATTTCGCCTTGAAAAGCTGAGCATTCCATTTGTACCTAAAACATACTATGGCTATGCATTTAATCTCATTTTACTTGAAGCTCACTTGGTAAATCAAGTGTAGGTCGTTTTCAATGGTTTCAAGGCATTTTAAACTTTCTTGAAGCTTTAAAAGTGGTTGAAACATTTTTTATTTTTCTCCCATGGCACAAGACATATTCAAAGCAAGTTTTGGAAGGTGAAAAGCTCCAATTGAAGCCCATAGAAGGCCCCAAAATGCTTGCAAAAAGACTCACACATGAATTCTCCTCATTTCAGCTGTTCTGAAATATTTTGCAGGTTAAAAAGAGAGCAAACAACATCTAAGAATGATTCCCAAAACTTTGTAAGTGGTGAGACAAGATGATGGGAATTTTTATCATTACCAATCACTCAAAAACATAAAAAATTCTTTAAAAATGCTTCCTAGGTAATGGAAATGGTTGAGGCACTTTTCTGGAGGCTGAAGAAACATTTTCCAACCCGCAGATACATTTAGAAAATAGCCCCAAACCAAAAATCCTAAAAAAAATTAAAATTCTGATCCACCAGTAACATAAAACATTTTAAGGATTTTTAAAATGCAGTGGCAAAGTTAATTAAGATGCTAATAAATTATTTCAATACTTGAAATTCCTCTCACAAACTGCATGCTTCCTTTCCCTGCTTCCTTGCCATCTTCTCTACTGTGAGCAATTTGTTGTCGCAGGCTGGCAGGAAACAATGAAAAACCAACATAAAACATTTTAAAAATATTTAATGCAACATCTTAAGGTTTAATAAAATATCATTTACTATTTAATCTCCTCCAACACTCTATCCATACCTCTCCTCACTTCCTTGCAGGTTTTTCTTGGCGTCAACAATTACTTGAGCGGGCTGGCGGGGAAAGCAACTTTATTAAAGTCTCAACTTCATTAAGTTTGAAGATTTATTAGAATTTTCCCTAAACGCTTTATTTCACATTCATTAACATTGCTAAATATTAAAAACATATAAAATGTTTAAAAATGGATATCGAAACATTAGAGAATAGAGAAAAAATTAATTTCGCCTATCACCCAAATGGAGAAAATTCACTATGCAAATGGGGACACTTGGATCGATATTTTTTGTGAGTGGCCATAATCAATTATTTAAAACATGTGTTTTAAATCAGATTTCACCCAACAATTAGAATTTAGGTACCTCCTTTGTAAAATGACCTGTAGGACGTGTTCGTTGCAACCAAAATACATTAAAATAATTATGTATCAGATGGCCTTTGTTTTTGATGAAAATAAAATTGGAAATGTTTTAGACCAAAATGAGAAATGAGTTTCCTTTAGAATTGTGAAATTTGAAACTTTCTGAAACACCAAATTTAGCTTGATTGTAGTAAAAAAAAGATTAAATGGAATTTATATCAAAACTCATACTGGGGGCCTCAAATTGAGTAGGCATATTACCATATGTACCAAGAAACATTCTACCATGCGGATTTGAAAGATGATCACTAGCTACAAAAAATTAATCGGCGAAGAAGGGCTCCGGGGTGGATTAAGCAGTATGCCGACCTAACCTCTGTCGACACATTGAAAGGACAAAGGCACTTCAAATTTGCAAAATTTGAATTTTTCCATGAAGGTGGAAACCCCCTTTTACTTTGACATACCCCCCTTATCACACATCCCATTTTAGGGAAGATCCCCTCTCCCTATGTTTTACACATGATAACAAAGAACATCCATATACTCATATAATTATGGGGAACCATACCCTATTACTATGTTTTGCTTCCAATAACTTGTGTGTCTCACATATTTTTCTTAATATTTATATCAAAATTATCTTATTATTAGGGTAATTTGGAAACTTTTAAGGTTATTTTGACAATCCCTCCACTCTAATATATGAAAACTTGGGGAATTAGATAAACCAATTACCAAAGTTACTATTTTTTTTACATTTAAAGAAAATATTTTGCTTCTAGCACCTTCTAAAAACCTCACTACCCACATAGAGAAACCATAATTCTCTTTTTTATAGTGAATCAAGGAATTATTATGTCCAAACTAAGCATAATGATCATATATAGGAACCTATATTAGCTTTGAACCTATGTTCCCTTTTCTATCCAATCCTAGAAAGGTGGACCTTTTGGCCAATGAATACACCAAGTAAGATGTCATGTAGAATTTGTTTGTTTCTTCCACCTTGATCAAATGTTCATGAATTTTTTCACTAATGATATTTACCCAATGAATCATGCCATCTTCCTATAGGACAATAGTGATATATTTTTACATCCATGGTAAGAAATTGTATGTAGTGGGTAATCCCATTAATTTTTTGAATAGGGTAACCATATCCCCTATCTCTTGTTGGAAATCACTTTTCAAAAACATATTTGGCACTTTGGATACCACTAATCATGGATGTTTCATCCATTTTTATTTAATGTGATTTATATAATTATCATAATCCTCATTGTAGAATTCTTCAACATCCCTTATCTCTATTACTTTAGTTTCTCATAAAAAAAGGATATGAAATTTTTTAGTGATAGAATCTAGAGAAATATTGACCGGTACCCTTCCCTCTCAACTTACCATCCTTCACCCTTGATCATAATTTTTGGAACATTCAATTACTCACTCTTTGTATTCAAACTAAGTAGGAAATCTAGTAGCTTTATTGATTCTAGTGTTTACTATCATCAAGGCTCTAACACTTACATTTGCAATATCCATTATTTTGTCTAAATTGATTTGTATTCATATATTGAATATCTATGTCTAAAAAATTGTCCTATATTGTGTTGAATTTAGAAGTTGTGTTACTTCCTTGAATTTGTACTTCATTTTCTTGACACTAGACATCAATGCTTGAAAGGTGAGGAATTAAATCATATCTATCACCATTGAATCACTTTTTAGCATTGATTTCTAATAATTCCTAGCTATATTAATTTCCAAGAAAACTTTGGATGTTAAGATATTCAGTTTATTAAAATATATCCTCACACTAGCATGAATTTCACATTCATAAGTTATTATATGAATTAATGTTGTGAGAAATTGATTTGGATCTAGATATGTGACATGTGTTATTAAACATTTGTCCTATCTAGTTATCTAGTATAATCTTACATAACTTTTATAGTTAAATTTTTTAAATAATTATGGGGATCACTATCAAATATGGATATTTTGGTGTTGTACTAAAATGTCCTCTTGTCATAATGATTTCTATAATTTGGATAAATAATGAGTTTAGAATGATGTAAAAATCAATACCAAATCCAAATGCAAAAATGATAGGTGGTGTTAGATGGGTGAAGTCTTGTCCTATTTTCTACCTTTAATTTCCTTACTTTCATTTGAAGAATTCAAATTAAAATGGATATAGCTACTAGATCAATATTTTTAGTAGTCACATTAAAAGTATCCTCCAATTCACTAGAATTCTACTATTTTTTTTTACCATTTGTCATTTTTTGAATTTTACTAAATCTTAAGTTTTTGCAAGGAACATATTAGGATGTGGATACTCGATGCATCATTTCTAAATTTCCACATCTATTTGAAGAGTTCACAACTTATCATTTTTTAGAATTTGCAAGAATTTGACCTAATCAATGATGTTTGACACCTATGAGAGTTAAATGCCATCTTTTTAATTTATCATTTTACATTTTTTGTTAGAAAATCATTTTGTGTGTTTTGCTTAGGTCTTTTATTGATCACACTTATATTCATACATAGTCTTGTTCTATGAGCTATGGTTTTTATTGATCATTTTTATTTAATTTTAATTTTCTTACAATAATTAAATTTCAATAATCGTGTTTTCAAGTAATGACTACTTTTTTACCCATTTTTCAGTTCTTTCTAGCTCAATTTCATGATATAACTTAAATTTGCATGATAATTAAAACCTAACATCATAATTTAATAAAAATTCAAATTTGATTTCTTCAATTAATGGAAAATTGAAGGTAAAATTTCCACTTATATATTTGATTTGAGATTAAGATAATAAAAATTCTATGAAATGCTTTTGGAAATTATTTCTTTAGTTTCTCTCTACTTAACTAGCTTGTTCTTGTCTCATAAGGTGGGAATAAATCTGAATTGTAATTATTCGATATTAAATCTGCATTTTATAGGAGTGGTTGAGCATAGAGGGATCAATGAGGTGGTTGAGAAACTGCAAGAGCAGTTGCATAACTGTATAGCACCAACAATGTGATATGCTAACACATAATGCTTCTTCTTTGAAAAAATGGCTAATGAATTTGCTATTTCTTCACTTCATTGATCATTAAGGTTATAGAGAGTTCATAATTTGTTTGTTAATGATCTTAAAGTGTTAAATTGAGCATTAAATTATGGTTTATACCCCAAGATTAATGATAACTTATATGATAATTAACTCTATAATGTAGTACATAAACACTATTAATACTTGGGTGGGAAGTCTTTTCAAATTCTTTTGTGTCTTTTGTAAATTTTGGAACCATATATAGATATGGATGTTGGGTGCTCAAAATATCCACCTCTCACATCCTTTTCCATGTGGATGTTATAACATATTGACTTCCTATTTTATTACATACTTTGTGGAAAAAGTTTTGATGATTGGATGTGAAGGTGTGACGTAGACTTGGTCTAGTTAGGAGTCATAGTTTTGGAAAATTCCCTCTTTAATTCTTTTTTCATAAATTTCTTAGTTGTGTGAAAGGTTTGGATGATGAGATACTAATATATGGTTTAAGTTCAATCCAATCCAAGGTTGGATTTGGACAAAACTTGTTTTCATATATTTTTAATAATTTCACGGTTTTCAAGGAAACTTTGGACATTAGGACCTTTAGAGAAAAAAATATTTTCTAGTAGTGGGTGTAAAACCCACAATTTCATTCTAGCCTTTTGATAAGACATTTTGAGAATCTTTAAAGGGATCTTAAAGTAAGAATGGACACTCTACTAAGGCATAATCAAACCTAATAGGATTAGTGACCTTAAGAATTTGAATCAAGCACATTTATTTTGAGTGATTGGAGAGTTGAGAAACATTGATCTAGGGGAAAAAACCTAAAACTAAACACAAGTGAAAACAAAATAGGGGGTCCTCATTTTTCCAAAATAAAAATGAGGCATGTTGTGAGAAGCACAAAAAGATCCAATAGATAGAAAGGTATAGATAGACATAAATTTTATTACAACAAAAGTTGTGTCACCTCTTGATGGATCAACATGTATGAGATACATGTTAGGGACATGTACCTACCCTATATAACAAGATACATATAGACCTACATTTTCCACAAATATAGAGACAACACAATATGGTATGAGATAGAGAATATATAATATAAAGATGATATAGAGAGAGTAAATGAAAGATACAAGAACAAATGATGAATACATAATGTGAGAGAAAGAATGAGGAACATGCATGTATGATTTGAATGTATGAAGACATTATATCCTATTCTTGTGAGATCTACTTATCTATGATCATTTGTATGGAGTCTATGCACTACTTTTAAATTGATATATCTATCTAGACACACATATAGTTTCTTTCTGCTAACACATGAACATCAAAATTCAACATCTAACATAATCCAACCAATCTTAGATCTAATTTCTTATACTAAAAAGATCCCATCCATGGGTCAAATTGATCCAATGGTCTCATATTTCTCATGACCTCATGAATGAGGTCCTAAACATGGAATCCAACTTTAAAAGAGGATCTTGATCCTTACAATAAAAGGAAACAACCAATCAACCCAAGAGCTCTATTTTGGAGCACTATTTGCTCTTAAAAAACTCATGCACATGACTATATATATCCAATCATTGATATTCCACCTAGTCTACTTATAACTATCAATATCAATGCTCTCTTGTAACTAACATAACATACTAGTCTAAGTGATGGGATATCAAGATTCTCCTCAAAGATAATATCCCATTTCTCGAGGATCCAATTTAGTTGACATTACACTTGCATGAGATTACAAGATATATAACACACCCGACCTGGTATGAAAGACCATCAAACAAATTGAAGCACGTACCAAAATATTACATCATCATCATAGATAATAAATACTGTCCTAGACATTAGGAAGCAGTCTATATATTAAATCTTTCATATTTTCAAACTTGTACAATCAACAATACAAGCTTGATTGATATCAAAAATGTCAAAATAATATTCTTGATCAATAACTCAAGATGCTTCTTAGTACCAGTGTGTTCGTTGAGTAAATGTCTTTACCATGTGCAAGTTACAGTAGTGTCCAACAGTAGAGGACAAAATCATGACCAATAAGACAAAACTGCACCAATCAGGATTGAATTCTGTGTGCATTCCCATTTAGACATAAAAACAAAGTTCAAAAGGTAGGTCTGTGACACTGTCTCCATTAGTAGAAAATTGAGTCATCGGTACACATCTGTTACAGAACATGTTTCAATAGTTGTGATAGGGGAGAGGACCCAGTACCTGAACATGTTTCAATAGTTGTGATAGTAGTTGTTTATATAATGTCCAATATTTTTATCAATATTGGATCAATAGTTGTGACTTTAAAGTTGTTGGTGTTGATGATGACTACCCATAATTAAACAAAATGTATTCCTTTGATCTAAAAAGCAACTAATCGTGTGATTCCACATCAGCGCTCAATAAAACAGGCTGTGAATTCACAAATATTGGTCTCACTTTTTTTTTGGGCCTTTTTGGACACCTTGACAAAAAGCATGCTGATGTGGCCCTGAAACCTTAGTTATAAGCAGGGGACTTGCCAAGTAAGCTGCTGTAAAAAATTGAGAGTGATTTGAAATTTCCATGTAGGATAATTAGAAGTGCGAAATTAAGACGCACAACTACTAGATCCTTTCCCCTATCATCCAAATTTCAGACTACTTGCTGTCGTTTGATGGGTCCATTGCCTTGACAATAATTTTCTGATGATTACAAATTATGTCTATATTATACAGAGTCACAGTTCAAGAAAGAGAAAACAGGCCAAAGGTAAATAAAAATTGACAGAAGTTGCTCCATTAATAGCAATGTGATGGCGAGTAGACAACAGAAATTGGACATTAAATTACTTTGTTTACAAGCAATCTCGATGTGAGAAGAGGACAGAAAAAAATGAATATAAAACTAATTTGATTACAAGCAATATCTTTCTGTCTATTTCCTAACGCGTCTGTGAAAGAATGGAAGCTTCATAACGTACTTGATGCCACCAAGAAGCTTCCATCATTCGACTTGTTAACACATAAATATTTACTTAAGACGATGATGATGACTTGGGCTGTGCGATTAGTCATTTGTCAAAATTTTAGTTGGTTTGGTAAATCTACAGAATATCTAACACCAGGATTTGTTATACACTTTCCCCGTTGGATGATTTCTTGGCTTTCTACCAATTCACAGGGAAATAAAAAACCACGAGAACCGAACGACAGCTTGATTTTTTCACAATGATTAGCTCAGTAAAACAAAAGTATTGCGTGGAAACTTCTATTCTCTGCCAACGCCATGAACTTTGTCTCTATTATTTGTTTAGCCAGGTTGTTGCTTTTGTTCTTATCTTTAAATTCTCCCATCGCTGTTTATTTATCTGGTGGTGACAGGAAGAAGAGGTTAGGTGTCCTGTCTCTAAGTTCTACGAGAAAATGGAAAAAGTGGAGTTGAAATTGCTTCTCTATGATGAAATAAAGTTGCAAGAGTTGTTGCCAGATATGCTCAAAAGATTTTGAGATCTTTTGTTTGGGAATGTGACACGTGAGGATGAAGCTCAATCTTATACGAAACAGAAACAATGCATGTAAGAAACAGTCAGCTTAAGCTGAGATAAGTAAGTAAAATTGTGATGGCTGCTGCTTGAAAGTTGTGTAATATGTGACACAGAAGAAGATAGTAATGAAAAGAATGTCACAAGAATTAGGAAATGAGTAAAATAGGATTTTAACTTAAAACTATCTCTTTCACGTAGACAACTATCTCTTTTACGTAGACAATTTTAAACTGATTTTTCTATAATCTTATTATATACAAAATGGTAAATTATTTTTTTCAAAATAAATTGATATTTAGAATGAATATTAAGAATAATAGCTTTATAAGTCTTTATAGGTAGATCAAATGGTCAAGTCATTGGAAAACATAGATGATGGTCGTAGTAGATTCGATTCCCCTAGATTTACCTTCACATGGGTGGAGGGAAGCCTATGTTGATGGTAGTTATAGTAGTGACTTCTCTTCATGGGTCCCACTAGGTATTGATTCCTCAATTTTTAAAAAGAATGATCCTACTGCATTTGATTCATCTTCTATCTATTATATGGAGTGGAATCCAATTTTTTTTATTCCCTTTAGTGTTCCATGGGGTTTTGAGGACGGGGACAAGGGGACGATAGGGGACACGTTTTAGGGACATGGGAATGGGGGCCTAAGTTTGGGGGCTGTGGGGGGACGGTGGCGAGGGGGGGAGGGTGGTGGCAAGGTGCTGAGATACATATAGTACTTGAAAAAATATAAGAATTATACATCTTGGAGACAACTAGGAGTCCCCTAGACGTCTTGAGGACATCCCAACATCCTCAAAGTCCTAGCAGTGTCTTGGAGATAGCGACACTAGTGGTGGGATGGTGGCATTGCTGGTGGGTTGGTGGGGGAACGTCTCCCCAAGTCCCCAAGTCTCCGAGACGTCCCTGTCTAGGAAACACAGGGTTTTTTGGAGGGGACACATCCCCATGGAACACTGAT
Organism: Sequoia sempervirens; assembly: GCA_007258455.2. Classification (NCBI taxonomy): domain Eukaryota; kingdom Viridiplantae; phylum Streptophyta; class Pinopsida; order Cupressales; family Cupressaceae; genus Sequoia; species Sequoia sempervirens. The sequence continues at coordinate 444,932,059 of VDFB02000003.1, read as the reverse complement.
TCCCTTCCATTATCAAACTTTCTATTTAGTATCATCCTTTAAGATCATTAGATAACGACACTATAAGACAAGTGCAATCTTTATCATAAGTAACGACCTTACCACAATCCAACTTTTAAATGGTAGAAACTATAAAATTAATCAAGAATTTATATAAAGACAAAAAATAAGGATATTATTTGATTGAAGAGTTAACACAACCCTTAACACTAAAATTCTAGAAACAAGACTTTAAGGTAAGTTGAGAGGTCAATGAAAGGAAAAGGAAACACAAAATATGTGTATGCAATAATTATTATTATCAACTTAGATGAAACATCGTGTTAAATAAACATTCAAAAATACCACATAAAAAAACAAGGATTATTAGAAAGAATAATGATACTATGTTGTCCAAAGAACAAGAACAATCTCACAAGTTTGTAAGACCATTATACTTGTCTTCAATGGAAAATTACCCATCCTTAACTTGTAGATCCTAGATATAAGCTAGCTAGTTATGTTTAACTATGAAATGTTGGGGACACTCTCAAAGAAATCATGAGTTATATATATACACTTTTCAACTCAACACAAAGTTTTTAACAACTAAAAATATGTCTTAGGATGAATTTACATTCATTTTAGTATGTTTATAATACAAAAAATATGGAAAGAAAGATAACATGTTCACACAAGTGCCAAAAAAATAATTAAAAGATATTGAACACAAATATACACTTAAATAAAACTAAAAGGGAAGAAAAATTCAGAAGAGTTATATTTTATATTCCTCATGCCACTAATATTCAATTCATTGCAAGTGTTTCCAATGTCATGCATGTGAAATATAATTACTAGAAGATCTTGTTGAATATCATCAACATTTAATATTATACATTTTTATTCAAGTCGACCATGAAAGAGAATTAGAAGATCACATTATAGAGATAAATTAAGCTAAATAGGTGCAAAATAAAAAACAAAATAAATTGAGGAGATAATTTATAGTAGGTAAGGAAGGAGTATAAGAAATAGACAACTTGATGAATATTTAGTCAAATAGAAGGATAAGTCAAATGAAGACTTCACATAGATGTACAAATATACGGTTAACTAACTTGGTAATCCTTTGGCTCAAATCCTTGAATGAAAGTGGGTAGATCACTTTGCAATTACCTAGAGTGTTTTATATAGGAGTATCTAATGTGTAAAAGAAATCTTACATAAAATAAAAATATTTTATTTAATGTTTTCTTGTTTCATATCTACTTTCTAATTTTCCAATTAAAATTGGCAGTGTGTGTCAAATTTGTAATATTTAAGCTTACCACACAATTGTTAGCTCAAAGATTCATATTTATAAAAAAATAGTCATAATCAATCTTCAATAATCTATGTGATAATAAATTTTAAAGATCATGGATTGTGATTTAGAACATAGTCTCTATCAAGCATCTTACATGTACTAGTCCATTTTCTTATGATAGTGATCACTACATTTATGTTTTACATCTTGGGGAGCTTAACTAGACCAATATAAAATTAATTATTATATAATAAATTATTTAAATAATACACTAAGTATTTGAAACTTGTGTTGATTATTGATGTCATCTACTTTTTAATGGGTCCTCAAAAAGTCATGCATGGGAAAATATTGAATTTAGATACTCCATGCTCAAGGTACTCAAAGGATGGTGATTCTACACATTACAAATAAATTTGCATACTACATAAGGATGATGAGTTGAATTCCAATACTAATTATGATTAAATTATTTTACTAATGGCCACTTCAATCCTTATCACACCCACCTATGATATTGTACTACGTTTTTATCTAATGCAAATCAATTCAAAATATTCCACAAATAAATAATTCTTATATGATTTTAAGGTAGGTAGAGGTAGCTATCTAGATAGCTAATATTTTAAGTAGTGAAAAATATTTCGAGAATATGGATTGATATTGAGATCTTTACTATATAATAAAATAATTAATGCCTGGCATGCATGAAGATACAGGGATTTGATTCCACTATGTATTGAGTATGAGTTTTAAATATTTTTCTAAGCTTTGATAGTCCTTAATATTGGACCCTCCAACCTTGGCTACATTATGCACACCAAATATTTTAATTCATTATCAATCATACAAAATAGCTATTCATTTTTAAGTCCTACAAGGGGGAATAATTGAAACCAAATTAAAATTTGAGACTCCTTTATTGTTATACATTGAAGAAGGTAAATTTACACATTGTAAAGAGGATATACCTAATTCAAAGGCTAATTGAATGTGTAATATTTTAATTTTGGTATTGCAATATATTTCAATATGGTTCGTATGACTTTACATTCATTTGGATATATGTAGAAGTCTAATATCACTTGATAAAAGTTAGTAGATTCCAAGGAGGAAAAGGATAGCGAAAATAGTGAATTAAAAAGTTAGAATGATGAGAGAAATCATAAGATATATTTATAATCACACTACTAATCCCTAGCATGTATCCATGTTCATGAAGCTAATTTTTGTAATTACACTTGTGGAATAGTGAATCAAGTTCATTAATAAATTTTTATCTTTCATGTATAAATTGTTGTATTTTACTTTTTCTACATTGCTAGATAGTTTTCATTTAGAAGCAATTAGAAAATTAGGTAGTATCAATGATTATCTATTCCAACAAGACATGGGAATATTTTAATATCAAATTTATGAAAGAATTTCTAGGGAATCAATGATATAATAATTTTATTTATTTTTTTGATAAAAAAATTTAAGATGACACTTTGTAGTACTTGTCAGAATAATGACAATGCATCCATTTTATAACTATATTTTTAATGAGATATATTTTATGGATTGCTAGGAGAATTATTTTATTCATAGATACAAAAATTATTAGTCATTTATATAGGAATAATGGAAGAAATAAGACACTATGTTCAACTAAAGTTAATCATTCCACCCATTAATTGATGGAGAGTCTATGGTCAATTAGAATCTAGGTATTTTGTTGAGATGTTTATTTGGAGATTAACTCAAATTTAATGTGGTTCGATATTAACAAAGGCATTATTCACTTATAACAATTTCATGAATAAAATCATAGCAAGGAAAAAAATGATTTGTGTATTGATGCAGTCCTAGTGAAGTTATAGATTGCAATAGCCACAAGATATAGAAGTGTAGTTGTGGAAGATTTGGTTTACAATATGTGAGATATGCAAAAAAAATTAGAGATTATCTATAAAAAAGTATTCAAAGATATTAAGAGCATGCAAGCCACAAGATAAGAAGGAATTCTTTCCAAGGAATTTATTTATTTTTATGTCATTTAATAAATGAAAGGTTCCTAAGAAGGAAATATAATAAGATTTATCTAAATATTATTGGACAATACAAGGTTTCAAAAAATATTATCCAATACATATGAGATTGAATATGTAGAAAATGTTGTTGTGTCAAAAATAGTTAATATGTTACATATGTATCAGTATCTTGAAGGAGTGGGAACATAAAAGAAAGAAATTCAACATTTAGAAGTTCCATAAGGAAGAGATAGATGCTAGAGAAGTCAACAAAATAATTGTATGTATTATAGATCAAAGAACAACTAGGAAAACCATATGAAATGCATAAGACAAGTACTTAGTCAAAATGAAGAACAAGGAGGAAAATAATATCCAAATTGAAGTTAACAGAAGTTAGTCATTTTGACTATCATATTGAGCGTTAACAAAAAATTTCCTACCTAGAGTGTGTGATATAGGAGTTTCCTTGATTAAAATAAATATTACATTGAGTAGGTTTTCCATGTTTTTTTCCTAGTATAACTTTTTATTTGTAGGTTTTTGTGCACTTTTCCTCAAGCTTATACTCATAATTTTTTTGAGCTAATTTAGGTCATTGATAATGAAATTAGACTTAGTTGGGGTAAAAATTTATTTGAACCACGAAAAAAGTGATAAAAGGTTTATTCCTTTCTTTTATTGGATCATCAAACTTATTATCTTATTTAATAAACACTTACACATGTACATGTGGTGAAGAGAATTTTATTTGGTCAAGAATTCAAAATTTGCATCAACCTTTAATTTTAAGATTAGTGATTCCATGAGATGAAGTCATGTATCCTTCAAACCAAGTTAAGTTTCATTTCGTTACATGTTCACCATTCTATTGTCACTAATACTTTTAGGAACTGTGAATAAACTATTGTGAGGATGGAATGAACCCTTTGAAGAGTGGTGTGGTGAATCTCCCTCCAACTAAAAAATGGAAACACTACTAGGATGTGGGTGACCTAAAGCTTGGAGTGAATCTCTAGAGAGGGTTAGTTTCCCTAATGTAACACCTAAAAATAATTTTATTCTAATGTCAACTGCAATAGAGAAAATGGACATAACTAAGCATAAAACTAAACCTAGAATTTGAAAATGAGGTGATACACTAGAATATTTGACATGACTTGTATTTTCCTAAACATACACTATAAGATTAATGGAGCCAACACACCATACACAACTAAATATTTGACATGTTTTTACATAAGTATTTCATATAAAGAACTAAATTTTATAAAAAAATATTTAGAATAAATATAAAGTGACTTCTAAGAACTCAAATGATAAGTTTCATAGTTGAAACTTACATAAAATTGACAAGACACAAACTATGACCTACAAAATAGATGCACTACTACATAAAGGTAAAGAAATGAGATTGCAAGTAAATGATAACCAACATTATTACAAGAAAATATCAATAATTTTATGATGTAGTCAAGACCAGGGAACCTAGTTATTCAAGCTTCCAAATCTTGTAGCCTATTCAATCCAACTTCTTAAACTCTAAATTTTTGCACATTCATTTAATTAAAACAATAGATAAATCCACTGAAATAATATTCAAAAACTCATGTAGACAACAACAAGATTTATGCAAGTCATCTATCTCATATTTAGTCTTCAAAGCTACTGGCAAGCTACAGGCAAGAAACCCAAACTCTTCATTAACATAAATCCATGAATGGATATTTTAATTTTGCTGCAAATTTGTTCATTACCAACAAAAATCATGAAAATACATACATTTAATCTTCCACATAATCTCCATCTGCTACAAAAATCATCTACAAGCAAGATTGAGAACAAATATGTGGAATTCCACCACAAGCCTATCACTTTCTATCCTTACCTTCTCCCTAATTACTATTAATATTTTAAAATTCCAAATGGGTTTTGTGCGCCTCATTCTCAGCTTTTTGGGTCATTTTGAAAATATTGATTTTGTTATAGTATGAGAAAGTTATGCCTAATTTACTAAAGTTGGGTCTCACAACCATAACCCAAACAATCTCCTTCACCAAAATGTCAGTCAAACCTCTACCTCCTCCATTCTAGCATGGTAATTCATGCCAATGGCCTCTTTAATGTTTTTTCTAGGAAAATTCAAACTTTTTTTCCAAAAATTACCATCCAATTCATCATCTGGAAACTCCACTCCCTAGACACCAACATCATGGAAAATATTTTATTCCCAAATCATTTAATTCTTTGTGGGAGCTATAAGAAATAATAATAAAAAAATACATTTCTCTAAGTAATGTGAAATTACACCAAATTTCTTCACATTTCATCTCAATTTGGCGCCAAAGTGTAGAAAGAAGGGGCCTTTTCAAGGTTGTTGAAGGAGAGTTATTTCATGCCTACAAGATAAAAATAGACCTAAAATTGAAAAAGACAAAATCAAATAAAAGACTTTTTTTGGTTGTGTAGGACAGCCTGTGCACCCATATTCTTCTACATCAAACACCCAGGGTAAAAAAGAAATGTTCCATGAGTTGAAACTCATGAACATTTGAAAATCTAGTGTTTGTTCTTCAACCATCTTTCTTCGTTATCAGCTTGTTTCTTCTTCTTCACCTTACTCTAAATATTCATATCTTGTCCTTCCTTCATCCTTCCTCTTTTTCTTCCCCTCATTAAATTTATTTGACTACACCATATTTCATATTTTTATTCCATTTTATCATTCTCAACACTTGTATACAAATTGACATTAACAAATTCGTAGAAATCAATGAATTCCATTTGCATTTCTTCCTTACCTTTTCTTCCTTCATCCTCTTCTTCTTCTATGTCAATAAAATTCATTATACCTTGATTTTTTTCAGCTTGAAACCTGTTATTGTTTCTCCTAATCATCTTTCCCATTTCTCTTTTTTTCACCATTTCATCACAATACAAATCAGCTTTGACATCAACATCACTAAATTTTGCAAAATCATCAAATACCCTTATTTTCTCCTCTTTCTCTACTAGTGTATCATCCATTTTAGTATTCCCATATCTATTCATATTAACCATGTTATACTCATGTGGATAAATTTCATTTTTATCATCAAATAACTATAAAAATTGAAACTTTACCTCTTTGTCAACTGCAACTCTCATTTCATTTGCTATCAAAGCTATCCACTCCTTTTCAAATGCTACAATTTGGACTAGTAAGTTATCTTCTTCTTCATTTGTTGGTACTCCAATTTTCTCATTTCTCTTCCTTTCTATATTTTCTTCTTCAAACTACTGCTCCAAACTTTTCATTGTTTCAATTTCCTTCATTGAACCAATCTTTGCTACAACTTCACTTCTTTTTACCTCTATAACTTCATTTTTACTTACTGAATCAATACTATCCTTTTCATTCATGTTCATGCACACAAATTTATATATCTCTTTAACATCAAATTTTCTTTCAAAAATATCATAAACATGACTATTTACCTGTGTGTTTTCTTGTTTCTTTATTGCTGCCCCAACTTTTTCTTCTTGAATTTCTACTACAATCTTGTTGTTCTCTTCTTCTACCTCCTCCCTTGCACTCAATGGTGTCATTTTATTCATTATATCTATATCTTTCTAAGGACCAATCGCTGCCCCAACTTCACAATCACCATATACATTTATCTTTTCTTCATGCAAATCAATATTTACTTTGCAAAACTCAAAAGAAGGAGATAATACCTTTGTTTTTGCTGCTGCAACCTTTTTTCTTGTGTATGCAATTTCATTTTTATTTTCTTTTATATCATCAACAAGATGCACATCTACTGCTAACTCTTTCTTTCTCCATTCTTTCCTTGTTCCTTTCTTCTTTCCTTTCTTTCCTTCATCTGCATTTGTGTGGGCTTCTCCCACTTTCCATACTTTTTCCACCATAGGGATGCAACTCTACACTTCAACATTCTTTTTTTCATTGTCCTCTTTGTTAAACCTCTGCTTTTCTTCTTTCTTCTCTTTGTTGTCCTCTATTACAACTTATTTTTTTTCTTCATTTCCTGCACACAAATCATTATTTGCAAACTCATTATGAAACAAACAATGTAATTTAACTTCATCTATTTTTTGATTTTGTTCAATTGTAGCTTTCTTTTTTATTCCCAAGCTTTCCTCAAGGGCATCCAATCTCACTTCTATCTTTCTCAACTCTTCAAAGATCTTCTTTTCTCTCACTTTTTCCCAACACTCTTCCAAAAATAACATTGTCACAGGTCTTCTAATGATCAATCTTGTCTTCTTCTTCAAAGCCATTTTTAGAGACTCACAAGTCCCTCTTCAGTTGCAAGTCCTCCTTGCAACAATCTCTCTCGCTTCAGGGTATCAACCCTCTACAATCACAGGTCCTCCCCACAAAAAACTCACTCTTGCTTATCCTCTACCCAATAGATGGTTTCTGGAAGACACACCTCTCTCTCATACACCTTCTACCTATTCTCAACCTCTACTAGAGTATAGTGGTCACATATCCTCTTTCATACCTGTAACAAACATTCTCACAAATCTCTCTCACAACTTCACCACTTCACTCTTCAACACTCTTCACCTGTAGGTCTTGGTGCATGCTCTACACTCTTAAGATCTTCTAGCTCTGATACCATTTGATGCAGTAAAGACCAGGGAACTTATCAGGCCACCCAATCTTGTAGCATGGGCAGGTGCAGAAAGATGGGGGGCCAAAAAGTGGCCAATTCACTTTTTCATCCTGAAATAGTGAAAACACGCTCATGTTATGACTTGGTAATTACTGAGCCTAGGCTTGGTCATTACTAAGCCAAAAATGTGAGCGTGTTATAATGCAAGCACATTAATTCAAAATAATATCACCATAACACGAGCGCATTATAACGTGTTCGCATTTTGGTACACATTGAATTTGTTTCTTCTCTTTTTCTTCTCTTTCTTTTTGTTATCTTTTAGGGAAACTATATACACAAAATAAACATTTAAGTATAAGTTGACATTTACATATGAATATTTAATTTTGTATACTTTAAATTATATTTCATGTATATAGTTTTAGGATGTTTGAGAGTGGTTTTGGATCTCTAAGAGTTATAATGCAAATTCTAGTTTTTGGAAGATCTCACAAATTTCAGACAGTCCAATTTCAGTAATCAACATGTCAAATTTCAGTAATCAGGAGGTCAAATTTCAGTAATCAACAAGTTGTATAATCTTTATCTCTCTATATCACTCATTTTTTATCCCTTATGCTCTATACCTCTCTTTCACACTCTCTCCTTACCTCTATACTTCTATCTATCTAACCTCTCTCTCTCCCTCCATCCCTCCCTCCTTCCCTCCCCTCCTTCCCTCTCTAAATTTCTCTCTCTTCCTTCCCCCCATGCACCTTCCCTCTCTACTTTACTCTATCTAACCTATCTCTCTCTACCTCTCTCTCTCAATCTCTCCACCTTCCTCCATTCCTCTCTCTCTCTCTTCATCCCAACCAGCTCCCCTCTCTACTTCTCTCTATCTAACCTATCCCTCTCTACCTATCTCTCACCCTCCCTCCTCTCTCAATATCTCCACCTTCCTCCTTCCCCACCTCTCTCTCATTCTCTTTATTGAACTTATCTCTCCCTCTATCCCTCCCTCCTCCCCTCTCTAGTTCTCTCTATCTCTCTCCTTCCCTCTCTCTATATCTCATCTCTATCTCCTTCCTCCATTATCTCCTCTCCTCATTCCATCTCATTCCTTTCTCCCTCCATCCTTCCTCCCTCCCTTTGTTTCTCTTTGTCCTCTCCCTCCATCTCTCTCTCTCTACTTCTATCTCTCCCTCTTCCTCTCCTCCATCTCTCCCCTCTCCAATGTCCATTCCTCCTCTCCCTCCTCCTCCTCCTCCTTCATGTTCTCATATGCATTTTATGTATCTTGTCTCAAATCTCACTCTTCCCTCCACCACCTTCCCTCTTCTATCAACCTATCCCTCCACCTCACTCTATCCTCCATCTCTCCACCTTCTACCTTCCTCCTTCCCCTCTCCCTCTCGTTTCTCTTTATCTCCTTTCCTCCCCATGCCTCCTCTGTCATCTCCATCATGATCTCAGGACCTCTATGTTCTCCTGCTTCTCCGCCATCTCCCCCATGTCCTTCACTGTATGTCTTGTCTCTGTGTTCATTTTATATTGATCTCTGCGTCTCCGTCGGCCTATATATCTCCATCTCTATGTTTGATGTCATTTCCATTGTATGCTTCTCTGTCATATGTCTGCCTCTCCATCATTATCTCCTCCATGTTTAATAATAAAATATCATTGCATGTTTTAGTCTGTCGGGCATGAGTTCTCATCATCCATCATCATCACATCCCTCTTTCCCTATCTCCCCCTTTCTCCCACCCACCTTCCCTCTCTACTTCTCTCTATCTAACCTATCCCTCTCTACCTCTCTCCCTCTACCTCCCTCCTCTCTATCTCAATCTCCCCACCTTCCTCCTTCACTCTCTACTTCTCTCTCCATCTCACCCTCTCTTTCAATCTCCCAAACCCTATACCGAATATCATAAATCCTAATCCCTATAACCTAAACCCTACACCCTCAACCTTATAAACTAAACCTTGAACATTATCTCTTAACCATAAAATTAAACCCTAATCCCTACATTCAATCTTGTACCCTAAACCCAATACCCTCAACCCTCAATCATATCTCTCCTTCCTTATTGAACCATAAATTTCTAGGGGTAAGTGTTATGACTCTCTTGCTCAATTAAGGTTTTTCACCTAAAGGAGAGAGATAGACCCCCAAAATCTAGGTGTTCACTCAAACTAATGCAACTACAATGAAAATATGCCTAAATTCAATGATCTAAATGCAAAAAAATAATAAAATGGATTTGATTATTTATGCAAAACCTAAGAAATATGAAATGTTTGAAAACATAGTGTAGTATGCAAACATAAATAAAATGACCTAGAAATGAAGGTAAATTGTAACAAAAATGGATGAAACTAAAGGTGTGCACTTGAGAACTTGATGGAGATTGGGAATGACTTTTGAAATGGTGATGATGCTGGAAATTTGGCCTAGTGGGACTCATTCGCCATTCTAGGTGAATTAGTCCCAGATTTGGGAAACTATTCTGGACCTTGTTTTAGACAAAAGGGTATCCAAAACTATAGAAAACCCTGTTTAGGCTTGGCAGTGGGACTCGTTCGCCATCAATGGAGAATTATTCCACTTTTTAATTTCTAAAAATCCAAAAGTGGAAACTGAAGTCTCCGGTTTGCACTTTGGTTCCTAACAAGTGTTTCCCTCTGAAAGTCTAATTTCTGGACCTGAAAGTGAATTTTGTTGATATTTGACTTGTTCAACAAGGAGATTTCTTCAAAAAATTTGCAAATTTATCTTCAATGATTTCCAAGCCTTCAAGATGTCTAATTCTACAAACACACAAGAAGAGAAAGAAAAATGTTGAATGTTAGGGCATGGGGGTTTGCCTTGGTCAAACCCCTTTTTAGGTAATTAAACCAAAATGAGAGAAGAATGTAATGAAGCATACAATAATGGATTTATTACCTTTCCATGATGATTGATCTTGGCTTTTTGCAGCAAAACATGAAGAATCTACCCTTGAATGTCTAAAAAATGCTATCTTAATGACATGAAATGTTGAAACGCTAGCTTGTTTGACTTGAGGGAGAAGATAAATGATGAATGAATGATAAGAGATGTGAATTAGGGTTTAGAGACTTGATTTTGTAGGAAATTTTCCTAACTTTCCTGTAAATTGGATCCCTAAGACTGACACATGAAAGAAAATAAAACTTAAATTCAAAAATTTCCCACTCAAAACTCAAAAATGACCCAAATGGGACTAATTCACCACCTTGAGTGAATCAGTCTCACCTGGTAGTGACTCATTCACCCAGAGTGGTGAATTAGTCCTAGAGGTTTCCTTTCGACAGATGGAATGTTGGAGAATGATAAATTTTAGTTCTTATGTTGATTTCTTTGGTTATTTGATCAAATTATGCTTTGGGATGCACAACATGGGGAAATAGGGGCCTATTAATGATGATGTAAAGGTCAATTAGGGCTTGGGACACAAAATTCAATGTGAAAGTGTGATTAAATACACTTTACAACACTAAAATGAGGTCCACATAGCCTAGAAAGGAACAACATCCAATGTGAATGTGTAAGACACATTACAACATTAGATTAGCATTAAGTTTATTTTACAAGCCTTCTAGATTGATATGAAAATTCCATTAAATACATTTTACAATGTTGAATTAAGGGAAAATGGGTTCATAAAGTTTAGAGAGGCATAAAATCCTTTTACAACACTTTACAACACCCTTACAAGACATCGTTAAATGCATTTTATTTAGTTTGCAAGGGTCCAAGACCTAGTGTGGATGTGTAAAACACCTCAAAACACTAGATCAAGGTGAAATTAAGTCCATTTTATCATCAATTATTTCCAAATGGAGAAAGTTTCCTTTTTTCTATGGTACACTTAGCCCCCACTTTAGTGAGAGGATGAAATTTCTTCAAACTCACACTATAGTAGACATTCAAGAGAGATATGAGTTTATAGATACAAATGACAAGGATCAAGAAGGCAGTCAAGCCCCTAGGATCCAAGATCATAAGTCAAACCATCAAGATACACAATAATGCAATGGAAAGAGCTAAAGGAAAGAAAAAAAGGGTGGAAAAGATGTGCTCACTTTGGGGCCACAAAACATTAGGTTGTCCATGGGGTGAGATGTCCTAGAGAAGTGGTTTAGTGAGAAAGTCATGGTAGTGTGTTGGCTTCCCAACATATAATAAGAAAGTCATGCTAGTGTGTTGGCTTCCCATCATACTAACCATACCAAAGTTATGCTCCTGATAACTTTGATAAGGAATCACAATGTAATGAATTTTGTAAATGTCTTAGAATATGTAAAGAATTTTTCCAAAGGGGATTTTGCTTTGCTCATGTAAGGTCTTCTTCTTAGGGAGCATTGTGCCTAATGTCTCCAAGAGAGGACAAGTCAAGGTGTCAGATTGTTATCCATGGGATGCCTCATTTGCATCAAGCAACTTGAGTTGATCGTACACTCTTGGAAGGAATCAAACCCAATGACACCACCAAGAAGAGGACACATTAGAAGAAAAAGAAAAATCACACCATGAAATTTGCACAAAGATGTTGTTTATGTATGCCCCCACTTTAAAGCGGTTGCTACATCAATACTATAACAATTGCTTTAAAGTAGAAGAGGGTATGAGAGCTTATTCAAAAATCCCTATGCCAAGTCATATGTTTTCAATAAGTTGTGTCATGAAGAAAGGGAGTATGTCACATGCGAGTCAATCTTAAGACATGTTGTCCACATCCCAAGCTTAATCTTATATGTTCATGAAAGGTTAAAGATTAGTCAAAAGAGACAATGACAAGTGACATACGAGGATAAGGCTTTCTAAACCTTTTCCCCCACTTAGTGCAGGACAAGGGTGAGCCTAGAATGGATGATGGTATGCTGCCCCTTGCGATGGATGCAAAACATGCAATAGTGAGTATGCTATTATCCTACAACTATTACATGGAAAGGAGCAGTAACTAATGTTATTTATTTGGATAAGGAAAAGAAGTTTCTACTTGATAAATGTTTAATGAGATATCTATCAATTTATGATGTACCAAGATTTGAGTTTTCTTGGAAGAATCTTGTGTGATAGTATTGATGTTGAGTGAAGGTTTGTTGGATGGGTTGATTTCTATGAAAGGAAAATCACGAAGACCATTATTTTGTGCTTGTGTTTTAGGCTCTATGGGGGTATGGAGACCTTGTTCTATAGCATCACATCCTTGTGCATGTTGCTTCATAATTCTTTTAGGTTCGAGGTTGGTCACGATTGTAGACGCTTTGTCATATAGGTGAGTAATGTCATTGTAACTTGGTTGGTATAAAACATTGTGCATAGGCGAGTAAAGAATGATGTCAGGTGTATTGTGAGCTTGTTTCTTGTGTAATGGCGGGTAAAGAATGATAGGATTCTTAGGTGTGTCCAAAATAACTTCAACGCACATAGGGGGATGATTAATGGTTGGATTTTTTTGAGTATCACTAGTGGTGATATGAGAAGAAGGATCTATTGGATTGTCTACTTTCTCTAAGGTATCATTCTTATGTGCCATAATATCGACCCGAGGAGGAGAGATTTTAGAAAAGTGACAAATAATAGGTTCATCACATGTCATAGTTGTATTTGGTAAGATAGCTTCATCACTCATAGGAGAGGCATCAAGAGAAGGATAAGTAGGAGTTTCATGGTTACTAATGATTGGACTATTTTGTTCAAATAGATCTTCCATCACAATATCTTCTAACACTAAACTATCTTGTTTATGTGTAGAGAAGATATTAGGAGAAGAAAAGGGTTGATTGTCATCTACATCCGCATGTCCTATAATGTCATCTTGAGAAGGGGAGGTAGGATTGTCATAGCTCTCAATCATATCCTCCACACAAATGTAAATGTCATGATTGTTCATGATTTTATCCTTATTCACTAAAGGATTTTTACAAGTAGGGGAGGTGTTGAGAGATGAACGGGGACTAGGTAAGGTAGTTGCAATGATTTCAGCTTCATGTGTTGTAATGTCATTGCAAGGGGGAGAAGGAGGAAGACCAGAAAGAATTTCATGATCTTCAATGATTGTGTCTTCTTTTATCAAGATACCTTCATCACCAATGGAAGAGATATCAGGAGAAAAAAAATTATGATTATCATGATTATCAATGCTTGGATCATCTTGTGCCAAACCTTTAGTGGATGATCTAGGGGAGATGAAGTTTTCAAGGGCTTCATCTAACACTGCAAAGTCATCATTACTAAAGGGTTTGAATGATATGTTTTCTCTAAGGTTAACCATTTTTTTGTTTGTTTCTTTTGATGTTTGTAGTTTTTTGTTTTCATGTTCTGATGAAGCTGATCTAAGTGTACTAGGAACTAATGCTGAAAAATGAAAATTGTAAAAATCAAATGCTATCCACAATGGCCATGAATGTAAGAAACACTTATTTCTAATGATTTAAATGTAATAGAAGTTATGCAAGCTTAAAATGCAATGTAAAGACATAGGATGAAATGCAAATTTTTATATTTCAAACAAAGTAATTTACCGATGATACTATGCAATAATCTAAAAGATGAAAGATTGGAAATGCAAATGTGAATTTTAACAATGCATGAAATGAGCTAATGTAAGCTAAATCTAATGAAATGCATGATACAAAAACTCAACCAACTAATATAGGTAACTGATGGAAGTAAACAAAAGCATAAAAATAGGGCTTTTAGCTCTACAAAAGGAAGTTTTAGGGGTGAAAAGGGACTAACTCATCCAAGGTGGCGAATGAGTCCTAGTGGGGATTTTTTAAAGATTTTTTAGAACTTTTTGAAATTAATTTTTTATGTTTTCTATATTGTATGATGCAAATCTAAGATACAAATGCAAAATTTTAGAATTTTTTAATGATTTGAGATTCAAAAATTCAAACGATATGCACTTTCACTAATGAAAAATTTTAAACCCTAGAATGCAACTTAACAAATGAAAAATGCAATGCAAGCTAATTCTAGGATGATGGTGGAATTCAAATTAGACAAGAAGATATTTGAAAATTAGGTTCACCAAAATGAACCTTAGATTTTTAGGGGTAAGTGTTGTTGGATGTGGATTCACTCTGAGAGGGGGGGTGAATCAAAGTGAAATAATTTTAACTTTTGATTTTGAATGCACAATGAAACTTTTTACTAATTTTAACCCAATGTGGTAGGTTTGTTTATGCAAGTGGACATTAACACTTTAGATCAGATTGACATGAAACTTGACTAACATTTACAAATCATATTAAAAGCATCATATGATGTTGTTCAATTAATGTGTGAACAATATTGTTTATGCTTTTGAAATAGAACTACAACTTTTCCCAATGCAGATTTAACTTGCTTTACGAAAGGCTTTTTGCATCATATTTACACACATTAAATTTGCATGACCAACTTGAACATTTTAAAGTAACAGAGCATTGAATAACATCAATATGAAACATAATGAGAGAGACAAATGATAACACATAACACAAAGATTTCTTGAGTGGAAAAACCCTCATGGGGTATAAAAAACCACTCGCTAAAAATTCCTTTTCATTAATCAAAGAGCACCAACTCTATAACAAGTTTCTGAAGCACCAAATTCACAGGAGTACCAACTCTGTAACAATACAGAAGCACCAACTCTGCCTAAATTCTAAAGCACCAACTTCAGGAGGAGAACCAACTCCTTTAAAAAGTCATTGTCTAAATTGTGTATATAGAAATGACCTTACAACTATATTTACATTTGCAGTCCCAAAATCACAACTGAATACAAAATACAAAAATGATCTTCAAAGATACCCACTACAATATGTACTGTTCATAACAGTACTATGAAAACTCTCCCAAATTGAACAAAAATGTCTCTATTGTGAAAACCAGAGATTACAGTAGAAACCCTCTTTTCTTCTTTTCACAAATTTGCTCAAAATAACTCAATCAAAACCACACTCCATTTCTGAATGCAATCTTTGTAATGAGAGATGTGTTACAATAAAGCCCTCTTCTTATTTTCTCTCTTTCCTATACATCAATCATGGCTTTTTTCCATGTATTTATATAATGAACATAAAACAATTATTCCTTTTCAAAAAACCCATAATACAATAACCTGGGTTTGTATAAACAAAGTTGCTAAATCATGATACCCATAATGGGTTTGAATAATAACCATAGAAATATCAATGATATGTGGATGAATGCCACTGAGATAATGAAACCCTTGAGTAGACTTGGGTTAATGAAAACTGTGATTAACCTTTAACAAATTTTTGAAATTTAACAAAAAACTTAACCACGAAATTAGTTACCTTTGAAGCCAGCAAAAAAAACACTTTCAAACTGAAAACAAAATACTTATCAGGGTGGCCAAAATGTTACCAGCTGATTGTACAAACTCCTTATAACGGTCTCACTGAAACTCTTCCAGCTTTCAACTTGAAAACCAGTTGTATACTGTAGTCCAATATCCTCCATGGCGGTGCAATATTACTTCTCTAGAGCAAAACAAAACCAACAAAGTGATTTTCCCTAATTCCTTATGAAAGCCTTTAGACTTCCCTTTTTAATTTTTGATAACATTTGGAGTCCAATCCATTAACCAAACACAATGAGGGTTTAAGTCCGCCAATAAATTATTAACATCCAAATGATGGTAGTCATTCTAAGTCAACTCTCTTTAAAATGTAATGAGGCTGACAACATTATTAGAGCTTTATAAAGTATGCTCAATAGAAAATGATAATAAGCCTGATAACAAAATGATATGCCCATCAAAACATATGTTATACTCGGTGAAAGATAGTCGACACCTACAAAAATGTTGTGGTCAACAAGTCATGATAACCAATAGCCATGTAATGTAATGGCTTTCACTAAAAAAAATCCGAAGAAAAAAACTTTGTAACGAATGCAATATATTATGCCCGACTTGAATAATATCAAATGATCTTACAAAATGCCTTTCCATTGTATGCCTCAAAACATGAAAGCCCGATACCAATCATATACCATAAGACAAAGTCATAATGACTTAGGCTATCCCACAAAGAAACCCAATTACCACATGTGCTTTATCACATTGCAAATGCTGACCATTACAACCGAAACATTATGCATATAAAAAACCTAAAACCATGTTGTTTTCCAAGGTCATTTCAATGTAAAGTGTTTAGCCAAATGATGATGCAAGATTATATGTAAAATGTTGAGGGTCTCAACCATATAAACATATAGCTTGATCTAAGGCTTATAATATAAGTCACACTAAATGACCATACAAGATGTTTGTGAACATTTCAACATTGATCATCAAAGTAACCTTATAATGCCCATGTAGAAAACATTGATATAATGATATTTCCAAGATAGAAATACCATGAGATATAAATAGAAATATGCATAATCAACCTAAATCTGCAAATGTATACCTTGCCAAAGTATATGCCAAAGTTTGTATGCAAATATGATCAATGCCTGTCCAAGTGCTGCACACAAGTCTGAATGATCAGTACAAGTAAATAAACTAAATCAACTGCATCAACTAAATGCCATAAAACTGAATAATGATCCCAATGATAATGATGCAAATCCAAACTATGAGAACACAATGTCAAATCTGTGAGAAACAAATGATACCAATTGGAATTCCAACAACAATCCATATGTAACCAAACCATATGATGCCAATCAATGTACCAATCAATGTAACCAATCCATTTTGACATGTTTTGACATCAAGGAAAAATGCCACAAAGAGAAATTCAACAAAATCCCCCTTTGTCCTTGATGGAAAAAATAGAGCCATCAGAACCAACCACTGAATCATCACTTTCTCCCCCTTTTTGTCACAAGGACAAAGGATGAAACCTATAATATGTCATGAAATACAATAGTCAACCAATACAGTAACCAACTGCATAAACAATGTTAACCAAGTAAATTTGCTCCCCCTAAACCATAGCACTAAAATGTCATTGAGCCATGTACATAATCTACCCAATAATACCAACAAGATGATCAATAGAAGTAAGATTAAGCATGAAAATCTGAGAGAAAGTCACAACATGCACTATCATTGATGGACCAAATAAACTCTTCCACTCAATTGCCACTAACCGAGCAATCTTTCAAAGAGCAATATCCAAAAACTCAAACCAAAGTTAATTATCCCTATGTATCAATCAATATTTTCCTCTTGCCCAATATTGTCCACTATACTAAGATAAACCATTATACTGCCAATATACTGTCAGCTAATCTCATTGATATAAAGATACATTGTCAAAACATAAATCACTGTTCTCATTGCACTCATACATCACAAAAAAAAAAAGATAATTGATCACACCTGATATGTTTTGCTTCTCTGAAAGTCACAAGAGATAAACAAACATACCATCAAGCAAGGAAATAAAAATTCATAACACTATCTTCCTTTTCCATTGAGCATCATGCAAGGTCTTCTTTAGACTCAAAGATGTATAGAAGCCAATTGAAATAGATCTTGTCTTTTATCAAGAATATCAACCCTATCAAGACTCTCTGAAAATAACTTTTGGCATCAATCATCACATAATAAATACATCTGACTCATTATTAACCTGTTGTGCTATTAAGTTTGTTCTGGCCTTTAAAGCTTTCTCTACCCCTAATATTGACATCATATCAAAAAATTTCTACTCATTGTCACTCAGATTTAGAATGCAAGAAAAAATAATGACATTATATGATGGTAATTCATTGATCACCGAACAACTCACTCCATACTAAAATAGCACTGAGCACATAAGCAAAAAAAACTTCCTAACTAGTTGAATTCACTTCACTTGTCCAAGAATTCAAATAGGAATTGTTCGTTGTAACATAAAAGAAAGCTTGAAAGCATGTTTGACATCATACTATGGTCATGGTCCAAACATATTGTCCAACACAACCAAGTCCACTACCAATTTGACAACCAAGATAATACTATGAAACAATTATTGAAGAAATTCCAACAAATCCAAGCTACAACATGAATATAAGTATGCAAATATTTTTCACAACAGAAATTAAAGCCTTATGATAGATGGTATATATCATATACCGAGTACCAATGCCAAGACTAATCCATATCACTGTGTACCTATTACTTGTTCAAGTCCTATATCAACATCTTTTGAAGGTCAATATCACTGCTATCTTGTAGATGCTTTGTCAAAGAAATGTCACTATCAACCAAAAATCTATTAATCAAATGATCTAGAATCAACAACATTTAGAAATGTATCATGGTTTGTTCAAACAATGATACTTGTTAAATATTTCTGTAATACCCTGTATCACCACTAGATCAAACATCCTGACAACTATCCTTCTGAATCAACACAAGATCAAGTAATGAATTAAGCAACTCTAAGCTATCAAATAACTCAGTTTGTGAATCATAAGGAAACAAAATGAATAACTTGTCAAAAATGTAAGGAATACATATCAAACACAATTATTGTTATGCTGATTGCTACACACACCACAATACTTATTTTGAAGTCATACTATCAAAACATGTTGACATCCTTGATACCTTGAGATCTGATTATGACATGAATATTTGCATGAAAAACATTCAAGTATTTCTGAACATGAAGAATACTGACATGTATGCAGACAATTATGTACTAAAAGTCATCAAATGACTACAACAATAATCACAAAGAAAGTAGCATTTGTAAACCAATATTGTAATGCTTAACAACACAATAGAAAACAATGTCTCAGCTCGAACACAAAATATTGTTGATTACAGATATACCACTATTCTTTCATACTTAACATACATGGACCATGAAGCTGACAAACTTCACCAAAACTTCAAAAAACAAAAAAAATATTGATCCACTATATTCAAAAAAATTCCTTGGGGATAGAAAATAAAACTTTGGATTACTCCCCTAAAACCAAATAGCCATTAAATGCTAAGAGATGAACCTTGTGCATCATGCACAAGACTAAGTCCTTCCTTCTCCTTTTCTTGCTTTCTTATCTAGATCATACATGATCCTTTCTCTTTCTTGTCATCTTTATTGATCTTTCTTCTCCACACTTGTATAGGTTTTTTCTTCACTTTACTCAAGGTTTTCTTTACCTTTTGTTTGAACATGTCGTCCCTAGAAGGATTTATCATACTTTTCTTACACCATTGTGCTTTGTGTCCAAACCCATTACATCTATAACATATAATATTTAGTGTTGTCTAGACCAAAGAGAGGATAATTTCTTCTAGACATATTGTATGATCGTTCATTACCATTCTTATCATTCCACCAACAATTAGTTGCTATATGACTAGATTTGTGACAAATATAACATATAGTGCAACTACTCGAACTATAATTATTTCTAACATATCTTTCACAATATCTAGTCCTATGTCCATAAACATTACATGAATAACAGTAACCATGGAATTGGGAATAATTATACCTTGTTGATTGAAATTTCCTGGTAGATGAGAAACCTGTGAATTTGTTAACAACTTTGCTTTGTGTTTCTGGAGTATGATTGTTCAAGTCTATTTTCTTCTTAGGAGTCTGCCTAACCTTGAAAGTCTATCCACCTTTTATTGTGAAGACTATTTCATGTTGAGACTCATCCTGAGCTCTTGAACTTTGGCCTTTTTCATATCCTACTCCTGTAGGATCTTTAGAATGCTTTTGTCTGCCAATCATCTCATACAGTAGATTAGCACTATGAACAAATTTCTGATTTTTATCTAATTGAATCTTGACACTTTCAAGATCTTTCCTTTATACAACTACTTCTCCTTCAAGTTTTAAAAATTCAATATTTTTAACCTCCAAATAAGACCTTACTGTTGAAAAATGAGGTGTTTTCTTAGCTTAATACTCTGTAAAACTTCAAAATTGCTGTTCTAAGTAAGTCTTTTCTTTGTTACATAAATTATTTGTGGATGATTATCTTGATTAATCCATTTTACTATTGTAGAATGTAGAGAGAATTATTTAGAAGAACTAGACAGGATAATAGAAGGATCACACAAGATATACCATGGAGAAACCCTTTCGAGAAAAAAACTCCACAAAGAATTATTCTATTATTCAAACTCTGAATTACAATAGCTCCAATTCTTTCTTGAGAATGCTTCTTATGTCTTTACCAATCTTCTTCACACCTGCAATAACCAATCTCAAAACTCTATTCAACTTGAATGAGATATATAGACAATATGCAACCTTGTATTAATCAAATGGTGATAATTACAATGCATAATCTCAAGCCCTTGAAAAGGTACGCCATATTCCTTCAAGTAGAGTTATTTAGTGAAGACTAAAGCTTACAACATGTGCATCATGCATTTGGGTGTCCCAAACTAAAGCTACAACTTCTCCTTCACTTCGGTGATAATTCCAAAGCTATTCCTCAAAGATGGCGCCCTTAAGTAAAGCTACTTAATTGAGCCTTCAAAAATATCTTATCATGCATTGGAGTTAATTCCAATAAAGCATCTTGGGTGCCCAAGTTAGCTTCAAGTGCTTTATTGTTAACTGAAACATTTACTCAACACCATTCCCAAAGAATGGTCATCCCTTGTTAACTAGAGGTAGTCCCTGTTATCTTTCATACAACTCAATGTTATTAGCCATACATTCCAAGTTAACTGAAGCTAACTACATGCAACTAAAAATAACTAACATGCATGCAACATGCACTTGCATGCAACTGAAGATAACTGAACTGAACCGAACTGAACTGAACTGAATTAAATTGAATTGAATTGAACTAAACTGAACTAAACTGATTCTGAACTGAACTGAACTGAACTGAACTGATTTGAATTGAACTTAACTGATCTAAACTGAACTTAACTGAACTTCAAGCATGCAAACATCAAATCCTAACTTCTAGGATCTTTACATGCATTCAGAAGTGTTAACTATTACTCCGTATAGTTAACTGAACACAAGGTGAGTTTTACCTTACCATGTGAGTGTCCCATGTGCCCCTATTATTTAGGAATAAATACAAATGTCAATTTCATGATTTATTTCATCCAAATATTAATATCATCCTAATATTAGTGTTGTTGAACACATTCCAAGAATCTAGGAGATACATGAAATAATTAATGTTTAGGATTTGCAATTAAATGGCATCCTATTTCCAACATTCTCCCACTTGACATTATACATTGCAATTATTCTAAACAAGGAATAATAAAACAAGTACAATTCTCAAGGCCAATGGCCTTCTTGCACCAACTAATCAATCCATGCTAACTTCAAATGCAACCTGCATAGTCATGAAGCTTCCAAGCAAATGATTAAAACCAAGAGAACTTATCTGTATGGTTTCATAAGATAATCTGTAACATTAATTAAAGTTTCAACTTTTTCAATTAATACATTCCCATTATCATCCAAACCATTACCTTTCCCAAGCCTCTGTAACCAAACCACCTCTTTAGAGGCATGCTAAACCACCGAGTGTGTTGAATTCACTTTCAACCAAGGTGTAGACTCCTCGGTCTTTTCTGTTGAAAAACTTTTCTCACAAGTAACCATTCCAACAAATGTCTCTTACCACAAGAGAATTCCAGCCTCACCTATTTCTCCAAGTATCCATGAGGACCTATAACCAACCAATCCATGCCAAACTCCAAATGCAACACAACACTTTCATGAAGTAGACAAGCAAATGATTAATGTACCCAAAACTTAAGAGAACTACACAAGATCATTGTCAAAATTCCAATCATGAATCAAGAACATAAACATGACATCCATGATCTAACCATCTCCTCTTAGGAGATCACATGCATCATAACATACTTATACATCTTAGTCTCAAGAGAACCATGTAAATATGCCAAACTCTAAACTAGTATCAAGAGTAAACCATGACATCCATAACAAATATACTCTAAACCAAGAAACCATATCTCCAACCACAAGGAGATAACCTTACCAATGATGCATCCAAGTCACTGCCAACAACTCCCACTGAACCATGATACCGAGTCACACATGTCATCGTGACTACCATCTACCAAATGTTTCTACGAAGATTACTCTGAAACATGAAGAAAAGAGTTATCACAAACAATATTAGCTGAAATAACCAATGCATCATTACTATTATCTGAGGACTCCTCTATAGAAGAATCAAAACTCTCTTTCTTGTTCTTACAATCCTTCTTCACATGTCTTGGTTTCCCATAGTTCCAACACTTTACCTTACTTCGTCCTTCTGACTTACCCTTCCCTTCCTTGTTTCCCTTAGGCTCCTTTTTCTTCGACCTACCTTTTACAAACAAGGCATCTTGGATTTCCTCCTTAGACTTCCTCCTCATCTCCTCTGATAGGAGAGTAGGAATAATGTTGTCCATCTTTGGATCCACACCATTACCACTAATTGCAACAATTAGATTTTCCCAAGAATTTGGTAATGAACAAAGTAATAAAATGCACTTATCCTCATCCTCTAGCTTTACATCTACAGATGCTAATTGACTGAGAATTAAATTGAAAGCATTCAAATGTTGTGCAACTAAATCACCTTCTTTCATTTTCAATGAATATAATTTCCTTTTCAGATACAACTTATTGGTGAGACTCTTAGTTTGATAAATATCCCCTATTCTTTTCCATAATTTATATGCACTAGTTTCCATTGAAACATTCAAAAGAACAACATCAGCAAGACATAACCTTATTGTTCCTCTTTCCTTCTTATCTAACTTAGCCCAATCTTTATTTGAAATAGTTGTAGGTGTCTTTGTCTCATTATTAACTACTAACCACTGATCTCTTTCTTCAAGAAGATCTTCCATTTTTAATTTCCACATTTCATAGTTAGAACCATTGAACCTTTCAATCTCTAACCTTGAATTCATTATAACAAAACTTAATTCCAAAATCAGCAAATAACAAAAATAATAAGAGCTCCCACTAAGCCAAAAAATCCTTCAAACTTTAAGAGAAAGGCGTCCCAATACTCTACCCAACCTCGGCTCTAATACCAAATGTTGAAAAATGAGGTGTTTTCTTAGCTTAATACTCTGTAAAACTTCAAAATTGCTTTTCTAAGTAAGTCTTTTCTTTGTTACATAAATTCTTTATGGATGATTATCTTGATTAATCCATTTTACTGTTGTAGAATGTAGAGAGAATTATTTAGAAGAACTAGACAGGATAATAGAAGGATCACACAAGATATACCATGGAGAAACCCTTTTGGGAAAAAACTCCACCAAGAATTATTCTATTATTCAAACTCTGATTACAATAGCTCCAATTCTTGCTTGAGAATGCTTCTTCTATCTTTACCAATCTTCTTCACACCTGCAATAACCAATCTCAAAACTCTATTCAACTTGAATGAGATATATAGACAATATGCAACCTTGTAATAATCAAATGGTGATAATTACAATGCATAATCTCAAGCCCTTGAAAAGGTACGCCATATTCCTTCAAGTAGAGTTATTTAGTGAAGAATAAAGCCTACAACATGTGCATCATGCATTTGGGTGTCCCAAACTAAAGCTACAACTTCTCCTTCACTTTGGTGATAATTCCAAAGCTATTCCTCAAAGATGGCGCCCTTAAGTAAAGCTACTTAACCGAGCCTTCAAAAATATCTTATCATGCATTGGAGTTAATTCCAATAAAGCATCTTGGGTGCCCAAGTTAGCTTCAAGTGCTTTATTGTTAACTGAAACATTTACTCAACACCATTCCCAAAGAATGGTCATCCCTTGTTAACTGGAGGTAGTCCCTATCTGTTATACAACTCAATGTTATTAGCCATGCATTCCAAGTTAACTGAAGCTAACTACATGCAACTCAAAATAACTAACATTCATGCAACATGCACTTGCATGCAACAAGATAAAGAATAACTGAACTAACCGAACTCTGAATCAATTGAACTGAACTGAATTGAACTAAACTAAACTGATTCTGAACTGAACTGAACTGAACTGAAACTAAACTTAACTGATCTGAACTAAACTTAACTAAACTTCAAGCATGCAAACATCAAATCCTAACTTCTAGGATCTTTACATGCATTCAGAAGTGTTAACTGTTACTCCGTATAGTTAACTGGACACAAGGTGAGTTTCACCTTACCATGTGTGCACCCACATGCTCCTATTATTTAGGAATAAATACAAATATCAATTTCATGATTTATTTCATCCAAATATTAATCTCATCCTAATCTTAGTGTTGTTGAACACATTCCAAGAATCTAGGAGATACATGAAATAATTAATGTTTAGGATTTGCAATTAAATGGCATCCTATTTCCAACACTTACTACATCTGCTATCCTTTTACATTCTTCAATTTCAATTTTCTGACTAATAAACATATCATCTTTAAGAGTTAGTTCTTTTAACAAGGAATCATTATCTCAACATTTCCTTAAAGATGCAATCTCATTTTCTAGTTTAATGCACAACTCATCCTTGTCTTTTAACATGGCTTCCAATCCTTCTTTAATCTTTTTCTTATCAACCTTTTGACCTTTCATAAATTCAATAATATTTTTATCATCATTATGATCTTGTATTACTATTTTATTAACATTGACACTTTCTTGTAGGCGTACCTTAAGATCCTGATTTTCTTTTCTAAGCCTCTTAAGTTCATCTAAGGAAGCAATCAGTTCTTCCTCCAAATCAACCTCAAACTCATCACCTTCATATTATTTTTCACTTACCAAATGAATTTCTTCTTCAACTACAGGATCACATTTAAGATTAATTGGCATGGGTATTGCTTGAGACGAAAATTCACTAGACTTTACACTAGTGTTTTTCTTCTAACTTATGTTTCTTTTGCACTTACCCATAGTTCTCCTCTTATCAAGAACTTGGTTGAACTTAATCTGGTTAGGTTTATGCAAGGATCTTTTTACACCAACATTAATCAAAATAAGATATGTTTTCACAAAACATATAGAATGTACAAACAAACAGAAATACCTTCTTGAACTTGTGACATAGTTGACAAATTTCCAAGACCAAAATCAATCCTAGGTAATAAAACCTAATGCAGGACCCTACGCTCTGATACCACTTGTTGGAAGTGGATTCACTTTGAGAGGGGGGGTGAATTAGAGTGAAATAATTTTAACTTTTGACTTTGAATGCACAATGAATTTTTTTACTAATTTTAACACAATGTGGTAGATTTGTTTATGCAAGTGAACATTAACACTTTAGATCATATTGACATGAAACTTGACTAACATTTACAAATCATATTAAAAGCATCATATGATATTTCTCAATTAATGTGTGAACAATATTGTTTATGCTTTTGAAATAGAACTACAACTTTGCCCAATGCAGATTTAACTTGCTTTACATAAGGATTTTTACCAGATTTACACATATTAAATTTGCATGACCAACTTGAACATTTTAAAGTATCAAATCATTGACTAACATCAATGTGAAACATAATGAGAGAGACAAATGATAACACATAACACAAAGATTTCCTGAGTGGAAAAACCCTCATGGGGTATAAAAAACCACTCGCTAAAAATTCCTTTTCATTAATCAAAGAGCACCAACTCTGTAACAAGTTTTTGAAGTACCAACTTCATAGGAGCACCAACTCCACCTAAATTCTGAAGCACCAACTTCAGTAGGAGCACCAACTCCTTTGCAAAGTCATTGTCTAAATTGTGTATATAGAAATGACCTTACAACTGTATTTACATTTGTAGTCCCAAAATCACAACTGAATACAAAATACAAAAATGATCTTCAAAGATACCCACTACAGTATGTACTGTTCATAATAGTACTATGAAAACTCTCCCAAACTGAACACAAATGTCTCTATTGTGAAAACCAGATATTACAGTAGAAACCCTCTTTTCTTCTTTTCACAAATTTGCTCAAAATAACTCAATCAAAACCACACTCCATTTCTGAATGCAATCTTTGTAATGAAACCAGAGATGTGTTACAATAAATCCCTCTTCTTATTTTCTCTCTTTCCTATACATAAATCATGGCTTTTTGCCATGTATTTATATAATGAGCATAAAACAATTATTCCTTTTCAAAAAACCCATAGTACAATAACCTGGGTTTGTATAAAAAAAGTTGCTAAATCATGATACCCATAATGGGTTTGAATAATAACCATAGAAATATCGATGATATGTGGATGAATGCCACTGAGATAATGAAACCCTTGAGTAGACTTGGGTTAATGAAAATTGTGATTAACCTTTAACAAATTTTTGAACTTCAACAAAAAACTTAACCACAAAATTAGTTACCTTTGAAGCTAGCAAAAAAATGCTTTCAAATTGAAAAAAAAATACCTGTTAGGGCGGCCAAAATGTTACCAGCTGATTGTGTAAACTCCTTATAACGGTCTCACTAAAATTATTCTAGCTTTCAACTTGAAAACTAGTTGTATACTGTAGTCCAATATCCTCCATGGTGGCGCAATATTACTTCTCTAGAGCAAAACAAAACCAACAAAGTGATTTTCCCTAATTCCTTACGAAAGCCTTTAGACTTCCCTTTTTACTTTTTGATAACATTTGGAGTTCGATCCATTAACCAAACAAAATGATGGTTTAAGTCCGCCAATCAATTATTAACAATGTCCAAATGATGGCAGTCTTTCTAAGTCAACTCTCTTGAAAATGTAATGAGGCCGACAACATTGTTAGAGGTTTATAAATTATGCTCGATAGAAAACCATAATAATCTTGATAATAACATGATATTCCCATCAAAACATATGTTATACTCTGTGAAAGATAGTCTACACCTACAAAAATGTTGTGGTCGACAAGTCATGATAACCAATAGCCATGTAATGGCTTTCACTAAATTTTTTTTGAAGAATTTTTTTTTATAACCAATGTAATTTATTATGCTCAGCTTTAATAATATCAAATGATGTTACAAAATTCCTTTCCATTGTATGCCTCAAAACATGAAAGCTCGATACCAATCATATACCTTAAGACAAAGTCATAATGACTTAGGTTGTCCCACAAAGAAACCCAATTACCACATGTGCTTTAGCACATTGCAAATGCTGACCATTACAACCAAAACATTATGCATATAAAAAACCTAAAACCATGTTTTCCAAGGTCATTGCAATGTAAAGTGTTTAGCCAAATGATGGTGCAAGATTATATATCAAATGTGGAGGATCTCAAACATATAAACATATAGCCCGATCTAAGGCTTATAATATAAGTCACACTAAATGACCATACAAGATGTTTGTGAACATTTCAACATTAATCATCAAAGTCACCTTAGAATTATTGTGTAGAAAATATTGATATAATGATATTTCCAAGACATAAATACCATGAGATATGAAATAGAAATATGCATAATCAACCTGAATTTGCAAATGTATACCTTGCAAAAGTATATGGCAGAGTTTGTCTGCAAATATGATCAATGCCTATCCAAGTGCTGCACTTAAGCCTGAATGATCAGTACAAGTATATAAACTGAATCAACTGCATCAACTGAATGCCATAAAAATGAATAATGATGCAAATCCAAACTAAGAGAACACAATGCCAAATCTGTGAGAAACAAATGATACCAACTGGAATGCCAACAAAAATCCCTATGTAACCAAACCATATGATGCCAATCAATGTACCAATCAATGTAACCAAGCAATTTTGACATGTTTTGACATCAAGGATAAATGCCACAAAGAGAAATTCAACAAGTGCTATGAATCTCTTGCTCAATTAGGGGTTTTCACCTAAAGGAGAGAGATAGACCCCCAAAATCTAGGTGGTTCACTCAAAATAATGCAAGTACAATGAAAATATGCCTAAATGCAATGATCTAAATGCAAAAAACTGATAAAATGGATTGATTATTTATGCAAAACCTTAGAAATATGCAATGTTTGAAAACATAGTGTAGTATGCAAACATAAAAAAATGACTTAGAAATGAAGGTAAATTGTAACAGAAATGGATGAAACTGAAGGTTTACACCTAAGAACTTGATGGAGACTTGGAATGACTTCTGAAATGATACTGATGTTGGAAATTTGGTCTACTAGGACTCATTTGCCATTCTGGGCGAATTAGTCCCAAATCTGTGAAACTGTTCTGAAGCCTATTCTAGACAAAAGGGTATCCAAAACTGTAGAAAACCATGTTCAGGCCTGGAAGTGGGACTCATTTTCCATCAATGGTGAATTAATCCACTTTTTAATTTCTAAAAATCTAAAAGTGGAAACTGAAGTATCTAGTTTGTGCTTTGGTTCCTGACAAGTGTCCACCTTTGAAAGTTTGATTTCTGGACCTGAAAATGACTTTTTGTTGATATTTTTACTTGTTCAACAAGGAGATGTCTTCAAAAACTTTGTACCCTGATCTTCAATGATTTCCAAGCCTTTAAGATGTCTAATTATGTAAACACACAAGAAGAGAAAGAGAAATGTTGAATGTTAGGGCATGGGGGTTTGCCTCGGTCAAACCACTTTTTAGGTAATTAAACCAAAATGAGAAAATAATGTAATGAAGCATGCAATAATGGAGTTATTACCTTTCCTTGATGATTGATCTTGATTTTCTACAACAAAACATGAAGAATCTACCCTTGAATGTCTAAAAAATGCTATCTTAATGACTTGAAATGTTGAAACCCTAGCTTGCTTGACTTGAGGGAGAAGATAAATGATTAATGAATGATAAGAGATGTGAATTAGGGTTTAGAGACTTGATTTTATAGTAAATTCTCATAATTTTCTTGTAAATTGGATCCCTAAGGCTGACATGAAAGAAAATAAAACTTAAATTCCAAAATTTCTTGCTCAAAACTCAAAAATGACCCAAATGGGACTAATTTGCCACCTTGGGTGAATCAGTCCCACCTGACAGGGACTCATTCACCCAGAGTGGTGAATTAGTCCTAGAGGTGTCCTTTCAACAACTAGAATATTGGAGAATGAGAAATTTTAGTTCTCATGTTGATTTCTTTGGTTATTTGATCAACTTATTCCTTAGAATGCACAACATGGGGCAATAGGGGCCTATTAATGATGATATAAAGGTTAATTAGGGATTCAGACACAAAATTCAATATGAAAGTTTGATTAAATACACTTTACAACACTAAAAGTAGGTCCACATAGCCTAGAAAGGCACAACATCCAATGTGAATGTGTAAGACACATTACAACACTAGATTAGCATTAAGTTTATTTTACAAGCCTTCTAGATTGATATGAAAATGCCATTAAATATAGTTTACAATGTTGAATTAAGGGATAATGGGTTCATTAAGTCTAGAGAGGTGTGAAATTCTTTTACAACACTTTACAATACCTTTACAAGACATTGTTAAATGCATTTTATTTAATTTGCAAGAGTCCAAGGCCTAGTGTGGATGTGAAAAACAACTCATAACACTAGACCAAGGTGCAATTAAGTCCATTTTATCATCAATTACTCCTAAATCAAGCAAGTTTCCTTTTTTCTATGGTACACTTATATAGTTATATCTATCTATCCCTCTCTCCATCTCTACCTCTCCCTTCCTCCTTCCCTTTCTCTCCCTCTCTCTCAATATCCCAACCTTCCTCCTTCTCTCTTTGTTTATATCTCTTTCCATATCTACCTATCCCTCCCTCCTTCCCTCTTTATCCCTCTCTCTTCCTCTCTCCATCTCTCTGGATCTCCCAACCTTACTCCTTCCCTCTATATTTCTCTCTCTCTCTCTCTCTCTCTCTCTCTCTCTCTCTCTCTCTCTCTCTCTCTCCCTTCACTATCTTTCTCTCTAACTCCCTCCTTTTATCTCTATCTCACCATTATCCCCCCTCTCTCTATTTAGGATTTAGGATTTAGGGTTTAGGATTTAATTAAGCTTTAGGGTTTAGGGTTTAAGGTTTAGGTTTTAAGGTTTAGGTTTTAGGCTTTATAGTTTATGGATTAGGCTTTAGGTCCAACTCCCTCTCTCCCACTCCTTTGACATCCTATTGTGTATTCTATCTTACCGAGCCTCTTTTGTTCCAACAAAATCTAGCAATATGCCCAAATTTGTTGCAGTTGTAGCACATAACATTTATCTAATCAGACCAAATGTTCCACTGATTATTCCTTGATCTGCATTGGTTAGCAGTATGCCCAAGTCTATTTCATGCATAGCATCTGACATCTTTATGAAGGTTATTCATCAAAAATCTGCATTCACTTGACTTATGACCATACTTATAGCAATTAAAGCACTGACCTGAGAATGATGGTCCACTTGGATTCATCTTGCTTCTACAATGAGAAGCCATATGACCAAATTTGTTGCAAGAAAAACAATAACCATTGAATCTTTGAACATCTGGTTGTCTCACAAGATTTCTTCTAACTCCATTCATTTGATTTCGTTGCTTGAATCTCCCTTGTATGGATTTCTCTTATCCAAATCTAAAACTTTCTCCTTCTTCATATCCAAGATCTCGCCTATCACCATCAGTCCTCTGAATTTTAATCAGTTCATCAAGTTTGGTTGAGCTTGCTTTGAATTTCTCCTTGTACTCATTTGCTGCAATAAGTTCATTTATGAGGTCATCAAGGTATTTTTCAAGCACTTTCTCATTGTTCTTATATTGTTCCAATTCATTGTCCAATCGACTGCATTATTTAGATTTTTCTTTCAAGGATTGAGAAAGCTTTTCTTCATTTTTCTTTCTATCTTCAACCTCCTTGGTCATTTTCATCATGATGGATTCCATCTCACACTTCAGGGTAGCATTTTCTCTGGAAAACTTTTCACACTCTATTTTTTTCTCCTTTAAGGCATGACTGAGTTGTTCATCTTCCATGCTTCTATTCTTCTGCTTGAGTTGATCACATAATTCCTTTCTTTTCTCCCTTGATTCATTGATTTTGTCTTTCAATGACTCGATGAATTCTTCTGCATTCTCAAGGTTTTCCTGTAGTTCCCGGTTCTTAGATTTTGACTAGTCAAGATCATTCAGGGCCACCATAAGTTGTTGTTGAAGACTGCCTATATCCATTTAAAACACTTTCCAAGATCTCCCTAAGCTGTTAGACTTATTTTTAGGAACTAGCTCTGATACCAATTGTTGGAAACAAGCAACACTAAGAGGGGGGCTGAATTAGTGTTCTGCAAAAAATGACTTTATTATTTTGATTATTAACCCACTTAAAATATTCAACCAAGAGAAATATGTAGAAACAAAAAGCATACAACCACAACACCATAACGTAAGAATTTTTATGTGGAAACCCTGTTGGGGGAAAAACCATGGTGGATGGCCAATCCACAATATAATCTGAGTATACTCAAAAAGAAGTTTACAATATGGGAATGCACTTGCATTCATGCACATTGCCTAGAGCTCACTACTCAAAATAGGAAGGCACATTGCCTTACAGAGATTTGGATTAGATCCAAGAGAATGAACTAAAAGAATAACATCTACAAATTATTGATTACAGTTCCAGTTAGGCTTAGATTCCAATCTTCTATCCTTCTGATTGATACTAAACTTCTTCTCTACTCTACTATGACTCGCTTCACAAAATATTTATGCACAAGTGAAACTGTGCATAAAATCACTCTAACACTCTTATGGTTTTTGCAATACACGTTGACACACCATGCATACACATCAAAATGATATAATTGATTATACATATATATATGTAACTAGCAATTTAATTGCAATAAGTCAGCTTCAATAAGACTTTAAAAAAATATTAGCAACTGTTAGCTTAGATCTTAAGAATTATCCAATTTGCATCCACAATGGTCATCCAAAACTTACCTTGGACCCAAAACATAATGATAACACAAAAATATTTGAATAAACATTCCCTAAATATCCGCAACATATTTTATTGACTAAGTCGACCCAAAATACTGATAAACAAAAAAGTATCAATCGGATCTCCAAACTCACACAAGACTTAATACGAGACACTGAGATTGTCAAAAAAAACATTAGATGTACTAATAAACCTCCCATGATATCCACAACTGGAAATCTGCAAGTGAATCGATGATCACCAAACTGCTAGATGCCTTGTTCTTCCTGACTGTCTTCAATTTGGCTGCCTGTGGGAGAAAATGATGTCATGCGGATCAGTCACTAACTAGGTTTTCCATCAATGACAACACTAGAAAGAATTTGCAGTGTCTCTTTCCAACAATCTCCCCCTTTGGCATTGATGGAAACACTTAGTGAAAAATGACTAAGTGTTGGATCAAAACCAACATGAGTTACACTGCCATTTCAAAACTTCAAAAAGAAACTTCAATCTTGGAAAGACAACTCCCCCTATGATGACTATGCATTTTTCATTTTACACTTCTCCTCCTTTGACATCAATTGCAATAACTGGGGAAACTAAAACAAAATTCCAAAACTATACAGGCATGAACTTGAAACTTACAAAAGTTTGAAAATATCTGTAAAATCTTGCTTCAACACTCTTAAATTGTCATCACAAACCTTTTTGAGACTTTCCATAATTGTTATGTGACCACACATTAAATAGTAAATTGAGCCTCTGTAGTTTCAGGATTCTCTGGGTCACTAACTTCTACAACATCTTTTGCTTCCTTAAAAACACTCATCATTATCTCAATCTTTAGAAAAATTAGTCCTTTGAGTTCACTTACTCTCCCAACAATCCTGTCATTTTCACTCTTCAAGCATCTTGTTTTTTCAAGTATACATGTTACTTGAACTTCTTGTTGAACCACATCACCAGCTAAAGGATCAAAAGTAGCAGAAATGGTAGCTAATTTATTTTCCAGATCATTCACCTTTCTCTCATTACCCTTAATAAACTTGGACATAACCAAATATGACTTATAGGCTTTTCTAGCTTCAGATATAGAACCTTGAATGTTCTACATGCAAGTAACTAACAAAATATTATCCTTTGCAATCACTACCTTCAACCAACTAAGTATTTTCTTATTAAACTCCTTTTGCACTTTATCCTTAGCAGATTTCTCAAGAGACTCAAATTGAGTACTTACAACATTTATGAGCTTCTTTAGCTCACTGAAAGAGGAACCTGATGGATCCATGACATGAGTGGGCATTAATTTCTATAGGAATCCAAATGCAAGATTTAGTAATTCACTATCCTCTATGTGAGAATTCAGAATCTTATCACTGGCCTTAGCTTAAGCAATTGATGCAACCTTCATCATTTGAATTGGGGACATAGTAGATAGATTGATTGAATTTTCATCTAGTTCAAGATCAAAATCTTCCTGTTGCTCCATCAGAGATCTCTTCACTGCCTTGGCAGTGTCTCTTTCCTCCACTCCAATTTCCTTAACTTGAGCTTTTTCTTCTTCAACCTTGGGTTCTTTTGAGACTGTTTCTAGATTGCTTTTAGGCAATTTAACCTCTTCATTTTACACCTTCTCCTTAGCTAATATCACCTTAGGAACTTCAGTTTCCATAGGTGTCTATATTTTCCACATTAGGAGAAATCATAATATCCTCAACTTTTGGAGGATTAGATACATTCATATTCGCCTCATTCACATTATCTTATTCATTTACATTTACCTCCTCATTCACTACCTCATTTTTCGAAACATTTTCAGTATTCATTTCCTTGACATTAATCTTATTCTTTGACAGAAACTCTTCCAAAATCTCCTTGGTCTCACCAACAACAACATTAGTTTCACCAATCATGAGTTTATTCACCCGTGTCTTGCTCTTAAATTCCTTTTTAGCTTTTTCAAGGAGTGAATCAATCTCTTCAATTGAAATTTCTAGACATAAGTCTATAAGAACTCTCTTCCTTAGATTCTCTTCTTCTGTTCTAGCACTTAATCTTCTTGATTCCAAAATATCATACAGATTCTTGGGTAAGCTAGACACAATCTCAACAAGAACTTTATTAAAAATGTTCATATGTTTTATTATAGCTTCTTCTAGAATTCTTTGACTAGATTCATCAAAAGTTTCATACAATTCACAGAGGAGCTTAAGATTACTGTCCTTGATAACTACATTCACAACTTCATCAATTGACATGTTGGGTTTATCAACTTTTGACTTTTTTCATTTTTCTTCTTTTCTAGAATATTTGTTCTTGTTTAACTTGACAGCCTGAGTTATGGTAGCCTTTACTTCTCTCAAAACTTCTTCTGATTCTATTTCCTCATCTTCTGAAATAGACTTATATGTTCTTGTACTTTTATTCTTCTTCCTTTTACCAGAAGACTTGTCTTGAGCTGGCTTTGTTGTAGGGGAACTCCTTGTAGATCTAGTATGAGCAGAGGATGCACTAGGACTAGTAGACTCTATTTTTTTTTTCACTTCTATTGCTTTTGCCTCATCTCTCCTCCTTCTTGCTTCTCTCAAAGGCTCTATAGGTAATCCCATCCTTTCTATAAAAACTTCTCTCTTTTCTTACTTTCTTGACTATCACCAGTTTTCTCAATTCCTCATGAACTTATATATTGTTCTCTACATATGTTCCAAACCTCTATTCTCCCTGATCCAGAGGTGAACTCAACAAGTGTTCTGCATACATCTTCAAAAAAAATTCCTCTACTTCGTATCCCATAGGCATGATCCAAATTGTTCTGGTATCAACAACTTCCATATGACATTGGTCAATATCCACCATGAAGTAGATAGTATCTTTGTACTATTCCAAAATTGAAGCGGGAATTCTTTCCCTGGCATGCATCATATTCTGGAAATTTTTGAAGTACCCCCAAAGGGTAGTGTTCCTGACTTGACGATCACCCATTCCAAACAACTTGTTCCTTATCTGAATAGCCATAGGCTCATCTTTTTGC
This sequence comes from Sequoia sempervirens, assembly GCA_007258455.2. NCBI lineage: Eukaryota > Viridiplantae > Streptophyta > Pinopsida > Cupressales > Cupressaceae > Sequoia > Sequoia sempervirens. The sequence continues at coordinate 444,896,283 of VDFB02000003.1, read as the reverse complement.
GAATACACTTTTACAATGCTCAGAACCTCATTCATGAAATAGAAAAACAAGCACAATAGCAGATTACCATATTTGAAAGTATTCTTCTTATCTTTCTTAATTTTTCTCAGATTCTCCATCAATTGACTTCTAAGTAGCTCAAAAAAGTCATATTCTTCTTTTTTCTTTACCATTTCATAAGCTACATAGATGGTCATACCGAATACAAAATTATCCTAGCTAGAATGGTATATCTTGTAACCAATGACCATTGATGTGAATTTCACATCCATTTCAACAATGTATTCTATTGTCATTGCCCTTCTATCCCATTGTGCACTTGTTGCCTTAGTAACCTTTTCATTCTTCATGGATTTCAAGACTGGAAGTCTATCAGTGGAATTCAGATCCATTATTGCACTTATAGCCTCTTTTGTGATCTTAAAGGGTATATTCAACCACATGAACTCATCATGAACATGACTCAAAATGTATCTAACCCATTCATTTTCATCAAATATGGGAAATCTCACAAACTGTGCAAACTTATTCTCTTCCAGGGTTTGAAATTCTGGCTTTACAATAAAATCCTCTCTAATTATATGATGGGAATACAGACTCATTATTTGAGAGGTGCCTAACTCTTCAATGTTCACATGAATATATGCCCTAATATCCTTAGTGTGCAAAACTTTGTATGCAACAGATGAAAATGCTCCTAAGGGTTCAGTCTAAACAAACTTATAAGGGTGCCATTTAAACTTAGGATGGGGTCTATCCTTGACCTCTACTACCAATGGAGTGGCCATGATTGCAAATTCACAAATTCATAGGCTTTTCAAAAATACCTTTCTATCAGATCAAAGTTCAATTGCAGATTCCATGCTTTGAATCTCTCCATATTTCAGCAAGGTTTACTCCAGGGCTCTTTCAAACTACTTTCATCCAAAATGCAAAGTGAAAAATGAAAGATAAAAATGGCTCTTTATCACTCTCACAACTAACCCTTTTTGTTGCAATAAATGCCTTAACCCTAGTTCATCTGGTTACTATAATTTTAGGCATTGAGACAAATAATTCTCCTGCGGATCTCCAAAGCTTTACAATGCTAGCTCCAATTTAGTTAAACAACATTTGAAAAGCATTGATCTACCTATTGGACTAGTCCACACTCCAATACCAATTTCCTATAGGGGGTTAAAGGATTTTTCTGATAGCTCCCCCTAGGCCAAGGGTCTAAAACTAATTCCTGGAGGAATTACCAAAAGCATATTTTGGTGCTGACACATTTCCTTTGATAGAGGGATTATTTTTTAGCCATTTCTTTAGAATTGCCTCTTGATCACATCTGTAGTGACTTCCCCTTTTCCTTTGACATCCTGTTGTGTATTTTGTCTTACCGGACCTCTTTTGTTCCAACAGAATCTAGCAATATGCCAAAATTTGTTGTAGTTGTAGCACATAATATTTCTTTGATCAGACCAACTATTCCATTGATTATGCCTTGATCTGCATTGGTTAGCAATGTTCCCAAGTCTATTGCATGCATAGCATCTAGCATCTTTATGACGGTTATTCATGAAAACTCTGCATTCACTTGACTTATGACCATACTTCTATCAATTAAAGTACTGACCTGAGAATGATGGTCCACTTGGATTCATCTTGCTTCTACACTGAGAAGCCATATGACTGAATTTGTTGCAAGAAAAACAATAACCATTAAATCTCTGAGCATTTGGTTGTCTCACGAGATTTCTTCTGGCTCCATTCATCTGATGTCCTTACATGAATCTCCCTTGTTCAGATTTCTTTTGTCCAAATCTGAAACTTTCTCCTTCTTCATATCCAAGACCTCACCTGTCACCATTAGTCCTCTAAATTTTAATTAGTTCATTAAGTTTGGATGAGCTTTCTTTGAATTTCTCCTTGTAATCATTTGCTGTAGTAAGTTCATTTATGAGATCATCAAGCTATTTTTCAAGCACTTCATCATTGTTCTTATATTGTTCCAATTCATTGTCCAATCGACTGCATTGTTCAGATTTTTCTTTCTAGGATTGAGCAAGATTTTCTTCATTTTTCTTTCTATCTTCAACCTCCTTGGTCATTTTCATCATGATGGATTCCATCTCATGGTTCAAGGTAGCATTTTCTCTGGAAAACTTTTCACACTCTTTTGTTTTCTCCTTTAAGGCGTGAGTGAGTTGTTCATCTTCCATGCTTCTATTCTTCTGGTTGAGTTGATCACATAATTCCTTTCTTTTCTCCCTTGATTCATTGATTTTTTCTTTCAATGACTGGATGGATTTATCTTCATTCTCAAGGTTTTCCTGTAGTTCCCAGTTCTCAAATTTTGACTAGTCAAGATCATCCAAGGCCACCATAAGTTGCTATTGAAGACTACATGTATCCATTGAAAAAACTTTCCAAAATCTCCCCAAGCCATTAGAACTATTTCAAGGAACTAGCTCTGATACCAATTGTTGGAAACAAACAACACTAAGAGGGGGGTGAGTGAATCAGTGTTATGCAAAAATTGACTTTATTATTCTGATTATTAACCCACTTAAAATATTCAACTAGGAGAAATATGCAGAAACATAAAGAAAACAACCACAACACCATAACACAAGGATTTTTATGTTGAAACCCTATTAGGGGAAAAACCACGGTGGATGGCCTGTCCATAATATAATATGAGTATACTCAAAAATAAGTTTACAATATGGGAATGCACTTGCATTCAGGCACACTACCTAGAGCTCACTGCTCAAAATAGAAAGCCACACTACCTTACAGAGATTTGGATTAGATCCAAGAGAATGAATTGAAAGAATAGCATCTACAAATGCTTGATTATAGTTTCGGTTAGGCTCAAATGCCAATCTTTTGTCCTTCTAATTGATACTGAACTTCTGCTCTACTCTGCTATGGATTGCTTCACAAAATCTTTATGTGCAAGTGAAACTGTACATAAAATCATTCTAACACTCTTCTGGTATTCGCAATACACATCAAAATGATATAATAGATGATACATATATATATCCATGACTAGCAATTTAATCACAATAAGTTGGCTTTAATAAAACTTTAAAAATATATTAGCAATTGTCAGTTCAGATCTTGAGAATTATCCAATGCACATCCACAATGGTTGTCCACAACTTATCTTGGACCCAAAACATAATGAGCAAACAAAAAAATATTTGAATAAATATTCCTTGAATATCTGCAAAATATTTTATCAACTAAGTCGGCCCAAAATATTGATAAATAGAAAAGTATCAACTAGATCTCCAAACTCACACTAGACTTAATACGAGGCAATGAGATTGTTAGACAACACATTAGATGTACTGATAAACCTCCCATGTGACCCACAACTCAAAATAACAACTAGAAATTTGTAAGTGAATCAATGATCACCAAACTACAAGATGCCTTGTTCTTCCTGATTGTTTTCAATCTGACTATCGATGGGAGCAAATGATGTCATGCAAATTATTCACTGACTAGGGTTTCCATCAATGACAACACCAAAAATTATTTGTAGTGTCTCTTTCCAACAAGGGAGAGGTAAAGAGGGATAGGTGAGATAAAGATAAGTAGAGAGAGAATGGTGACATATAGAGGAGGGAGTTATAGAGAGGGAAAGAGAGAATGGTGAGATAGAGAGGAGAGAGTGAGAGAAAGAGAGTGAGGGAGGAATGAGAGAGAGTGAGAGAGAGAGAGGTAGAGGGAGGGAGAGATAGAGAGTAGATAGGGGAAAATGTAGGGAGGGAGACATCTAGTGAGAGAGAGAGAGGGCTAGGGGAGATAAGGATAATTAGAGAGGGAATGAGAAGTAGAGAGAGAAGTAGATAGGGAATCAGGGAGGGAGAGAAGTGAGATAGAGAGGTGTAGAGATATTGTTAGGGAGTGATGGATGGAGAGGTAGGTAGAGAGGGATTATGGAGATAGAGAGTAGAGAGGGAAGGAGAGAGAGAGAGAGAGAGGTATGGATGGAGAGAGTGGGAGGTGAGATAGAGAGTAATAGAGAGAGAGAGTGGTAGGTTGTGATGGATGGAGAGGTAGGTAGAGAGGGAGATGGGAGATATAGATAAGTAGAGAGGGAGGGAGATGTAGTGAGGGAGAGAAGTGAAATAGAGAGAAATATAGAGTGGTGGAAGGAGAGGTAGGTAGAGAGAGGGAGAGAAGAGATAAAGATAAGTAGAGAGGGAAGGAGCAGTGCCTTAAAAATGTAAGGTCAAGTAGTTATTTGTAGAAGCAATTAGATTCAATTTACATGGATTTTAGAAATGTAATGGTCGAGGCTACTAAAAATGAAGATTTTTCCCTTAAGAAAAGAAAAATTTTCCCTAAAAATGAAGATTAATTCACTTCTATCTTCACTTGCTAATATACTCGACCATCTTAATAATGCGAAATAGAAAAAACAATGATCACTTTTGGTATGCAAAATTTTTCTCTTTTAGGCTTTATATTGTTAATTATTTAAAAAAAATAGAATTATTTTATAATCTATGAAATCAATGTGTGTTGATCATTTTTATAGATGTTATCTTTTTATACAAGTTTGAACTCTAGTAATTTTAGGAGAACATCATGCTTATCTTAATTTTCACAACCTATATAGAATTGTCTCCCCCTTTATATCTCTTTCTTTTTCCTAATCTCTCCAAAGATCAATTAAACTATCAAATTTTTTATATATTAATTTAATTTATTTTATATAAAAATATATTAATTATTAATTATTAATTATAATAATTTTATATTATAGAATACAATATATAATAATTATATAACCTATATATACTATTAAATATAATAATAAATATAATTATATTATATATAATTTAATCTTATTACTATTATATTAATTTTTGAAGATTAAACGAATATTAGTCGTTCATCATTTTTTGCCATTTTTTAGGATGCTTTTCACCATTTTTTGCTGCTTTCCCTCCACTATTGGTTCCCGCTCCTCCAAACTCTTCCTCGCTATTATTGACCTTTCACTTCTCCAATTTGGTGAGCTGCAGTCTGAAAATAAAGGTTTAGAGTGATGGTTTTAGAGTATTTTTATTAAAATGAAAATTACCACCAAGTTCCTAATAATGTTCACATTTAGGTTTTGACATTACGACATCTTTTACCCTACATAGTTTAGTACATACAACATTTTCTATTGGTGCACATTTCTTTTACAGATGCCCATACCCTATTCCAAAGCTCCCATTTTCATGTAGGGAGGATGCTTACAAAGGCAGAGTATGCATTGGCATAGGTGGTGAATGGCATTTTCTATTTGGTGCAAGTAGGCTGGGATGCTGGCAATGGCTTTGCTTCTCCAAATTCTTCCTCTTTGGTATTGACCTTTCACTTCTCCAATTTGGCGAGCTACAACCTGAAAATAAGGTTTAATCGAGGGTTCAAGGTTTTCTTTTTTTGAACTCAAGAATCTAAGTAAGCCCTAAAACCCTGATATTTTCAAATTTCATTTATTGTGAAGCAACAATTTAAGGTGTAATTATTAGGGTTTAAGAAAATTTCATTTACTTAAACCCTAGCAATTAAATCTAAGTCCTTAAACCCTGATATTTACAAATTTCGTTTACTATGAATAAATTGAAGCAACAGTTTATGGGTGTAATTATTAGGGTTTAAGCAAATTTTGTTTACTATTAATAGATTAAAGGTTGAGGATTTGGGATTTACACCCACTCGTTGCATTTGCTTAAATTTTTCTAAGGAATTTTTAGAAAAAAAACCCATTTTGAATATATCCTTTAATCACAACATTCCATGATATCACATTTCTTTGAGGCATTTTTGGAAATAGTTTGCTTGCCTTGTCTATGCTTCCACATTTTCACATATGTCTAGCAAAGCACTTGTAACTACAACATATGATAAAAAAGTCCCTTTTGTTATGCTTTGATGGATGTCCCCTCATTATTACTAGATATCTGATGTAGTGCACATTATTATAGTGCAAGCCTATTTTTCATATTGTTTCATTTAGCACCACCAATATTCTCCACAAGAACATTGACCCTGTTTAAAATGATGGAAATGGTTCACATCTCTTAGAACAATTTCTTTTGCAATTGTTTGCATTTACTTAATTATAAGAGATTTATGTAAAATTGATTGTATTCAGAACATCATCAACATCTTAAGAAGGTGAAGCTATGAAAAAAGGACAAAATCCTTAGATGATGCCTTCTTATACTAATCTTTGTTGTTTTTTTATGACAGATATAGCTCTTTAGTATTTTGACCATATTATGTAATATGATATGACTTTTGCTTATATGCTTCTTGTGAGCATGGACTAATTGGCTGACAATATGTTGTTCTTACTTTGGAGGATATAATAGTGTTTCCAACTCTTTCATATCACTATTATCAAGCTTGGTGTTGTTCATTGAAAATCACTATTATTAGGCTTCAACTACCATTATCACTTTGTGACATAAATGCCACTATTTTTGGACCCTCCATTGTGTTAATATTACATGGTAAGCTGATCTTCATCCTTTATGACAATGATCCTGATGTTGCATATCACTTTTCTTTCTTTCCATTGCTTCATTGCTATTACAATCTCATGCTTTCACTAATATAATGATAATGCTCTTTAACATTCAATGAATCTCATTGACTTTGACCCTTTTTCAATCTGTTCCATGGTCTTTTACATCTTCTTTGTGCATGATATCGGGTCACATGGAATTCATAACAACTACTATTATCTCCTTCATTTTGCTATGATAATCTGTCAAATTACCTTCTTAACGAAAATAATTTGAAGATTTAGTGGTTTTTTTGCATTGATATCATGTAGTGTAATTAGCCTGTATTTGATGCAAATGTTATAAAATTGCATTCAAGAAAACATAATAGATAATATCGTTTGTGATACTTCTGCTTTATGGAAGGAATCTCAAGATCTGGTTTACTTCTTGTTTGTCTAGTTTATTTGAGAGATATATCTTGAAGGGTGTTTACTAATTGCATCTTTATGTCTGATTTTTCAGTCATGGTGGTAGCCTCTTCGCCTTGAGATCAAGGTATTTTTCTAATCCATGCTCTTATAAAGAATTGGCCATAATGTTTTTGGTTTCTAGTTATTTTAATATTTTGTTTGCATAGATAATATATAGTATGGAAAAGATAAATTTAGATGCCAATTTAGTGTATGGGACCTCCTAATGGAACTCACATAGGTGGATTGTTTTCCATTTACATTAGATGATGTTGAAATTTTGTACTCGGTCTAGACCTCATGATCAACCAAAATAATAAACTTCAACTTGGCAATCCACCTAATACAAAATGTATACTTGAATACTAGCGACTTTTTTCTTTTGAGCTCTAAGAGTCAATGTATATTGGAACTTTGTATTGTTCTTAGTTAGTTAGAGTGCTTTCTCTTAGCTTGGCTTCTTCTTTTAGGCACTGAATACAAGGGGCTTCTGTCAAAGTGACCTTACTCATTTAAGGTGAAGTATGTAGGGGAGGAATACCAGGAGTGGGGAAGCCTATGTTGGGTTTCCCATGCATATTGAGTCAAGTCATCTAGCCAAAATACAACAAAAATATTTGTATGTGCTGAAGCTAATGCCTAAGAGTTTCATTTCAGGTGTTTGAATGACATGGGTAGCCTTTTCAAAAGTACTTAACAGAGGGGGTTTTATTTTTGTAAGAAAGTAGGGTTTCTCTACAAATTGTGCATTAACTCATTTGCTTATGGCACATCTATGTGTCATAATACAATTTTCTCTGTTGTCTAGTTTTTCTTCACACATTGACTCTGAAAGTCACATCAAGTGGCTCCTTATTATTCAATAAATGACCCTTTACTCTTTTAATCACTTTTGCAACTCATTCAACTGAATTATGTATTGGCTTCTCCTCCTAGCACTGCAAATAGTGCAAATCTATGTTAATAGAAATAGAACAGCAAAGTATTATCATATTCACTAACCTATTTTAAAAAAAATTGTTGATTCTTAGGCTATTCTTTACCTTCCTACAACCATTTTTATATTTGTCCATAATAGTTTTCTTTTGATCTAGAATCCCGGGCTCTCTATTGAGATGGCATTTTGTTCAACCAATCTTGATGGGGCTTAAGGTTCAATGTAAATTTGAATGCCATTAGTGAGTTGTTTACAGATGCCAGAGACATATATTTATTGTATGACTGTATGTTTCTCACTTCCTTTTCTGAATTATTGTAAATGGTGAGCTTGCTTGGAAAAGTGATTTGAGTAAATTAATGTCAAGCATGTGGCATAGAAAATTCATTGTTGTGCTTTTCTTTTTGTTCAGTAATGTTGGGAAACTTCATGACGCACTATCTATTTAATGCATTGAAAATGGAGGGAAATTTTAGTAAATTAATGTCAAGCATGTGGCACTACAAATTTCATTGTTGTGTGTTTCTTTCTGCTTAGTAATGTTGGGAAACTTAATGACCTGCCACCATATTTAATACAATGAAGAATGTGTCACCAGGCTAAAAAAGTTGCTTTGCTTAACCAAATCTTATATGTATATTTTCCATGAAAATTCACTTTGCATTCCTTGCCCATCTAGCCTACATTTTAGTGTTTTTTGTTAACACTTAGCAGTGACAAGGAAATCCTATCTAGTGGGGGATTGAGCCCAAGCATGTTATTATTGATATTTTGATCCCAAAATGCACATCCAATCTGATAAGATTGAAAATATTAATAATCTCAATTTTATTTATTGACTTTATTCATTTGTTATATGTGAATTGTCTACTTCTATTCCTTCTTGGTGCATATCTTGGATCTCCACTTCTTGACCTGTGTTTGGTTGCATGAACATTTGAAGAATTATTGAGATTATTTCTTAAATTTATATATTTTTACAAAGAATGTTGACTAGCCTACCATTCTCAAGTTCCTTCAAAGGTCATCTCCACACCCAACCAAGTCAATTATTTGTGTAGAGTATTTACTATTTAGCTTCATATAAACTAAAAAGTGTGAGGTTTCTGCTTTAGTTCCTAATGTTTTATTGGGTATGCTAATGCCTATATGCATCTGTGTTTAATTTAATGGATATATGATGTTTACTACACATTGGTGCACTGTCAGAGCAAATGACAGAAAAACTAAGTTAAGAGAAGAGCATTGATTTAAATTTTTTAGGAATTTCTACTAATGAGTATGTGCCTTTAATTTTTTATTTTGTCAGAGGAAACTTTCCCAAAGATCCGAACGTGTGAAATCAGTAGATCTTCATCCAACAGAGCTATGGTAATTGCACCTTTTCTTATCAAACTTGTGAAATGTTAGGGGTTCAGAGCTTGATTTACGTGAAAACTTGCATTTAGATAATGCATTTTATCAATATTGTACTCTGTCCATAAAATATTTTGATTTCTTTAGAGTTCAAACAATTGAAGAATGTTTTGTTGCTTTAAGTTGGAGCATTGCTAATGTTGCCAGATAGAATGTAAGAATCTTTTTTTTGATATATCATATATTCCAAAGGATTCCAAATTTTTAGACTGACATAAAATTCACCTAAAATTTGTTACTGCTTAGGTTTACATCATCATATATGTCTACTACATTTTTTGTGTTACCAAGATAGAAGGTAAGACATTTGTTACATTACTATGTTAGAAAATATTAACACACCTTCCAAAAGGTGGTTCTCGTTGAATCACTACTGTGGTTCACTTACTGGTACTAACTAATTTGTTGATATGTATTTCATTCAATAAATTCAGGTCCACTTGTGCACCATATTCTTTACTTATTCTTTAAAATCTGCATTATATGTCATCAATTCCTATAGGCTGTAATCTCTTATCATCACATGAAAAGTTTAAGAACTGCTTACACAATTCCTATAGTGCATTATAGTAGCTTTTTTTTCTTAAATATATTAGTTCTTTTCTATAAACATAGCATACTTGGATATCATATTCAATTCTGTAATGAACAATAATCTCAGAGATTAAATTTTGTTAACCTTTAATTTTGTGTGTATATTGTATAGTTCTTCAAATTACTGCAAATTTTTCTATCCCCTGTCAAAAGGTGGGCTTCTAATTGCTTCTATTCTCCAGTAAGCAACATTAAAAGCATCTTTCTCTTTATTCTAACTCTAGAGGATAGATGGTGAATTTTCTCAGGCTCAACATTTTTCAAACATCCATCATTAGTTTTTAAAATTTGGAATATTGTGTGATTTTTTTGTCTTGAATACTATAGTTAAGAATTAATATTTCTAGGCGATGTTATAGTGAACAATTTTTTTTAATATTTTAGCCATAGTAAATGACTATTTTGTTTGTTTCTCCTCATGAAGGATGCTTGCAAGTCTTTATTCTAGAATTGTATGCATTTGGAATTACCAGTAACAGGTAATGGCCATTTCTAGGTTGTATTAGTTGTGGAGTAGTTTGGTTGTATTCTTTCTTGGGTGGTTTACTTTGCATTATTATTTTCACTTTTATTGCTTCTTATCTACTTTTTAACCAAATTTAAAATGTACTCTATCCTATTTATTGTCCAATTTAGTTTAGTCATCATTGCTGTAATTATGAAACTTAACTGTACCAAAACTTAATCATTTTTTCTTTGTAACTAAAAAAATATATAGATGAAAACACCTATAGTACGTCTCAAAGATCTATCATGTAAGAATATACCAAAAAATATGATAGGAATATCATGTAAATGTTGAGAAAGCCGGTGAAGCAATAGTGGTATTGAATGGAATTGTCACTTAATACACCTTAAATATCTTACCATAAGAATTCCTTGATGTTAATGAGAAAGGTAAAAGGGAATGGTAAGTTTTCTAGGTCATCATCAAGCTAGCCACTATTAGGCATATGAGGCTCTAGTACGTATTCCTCTAAGGGATAATTTTAATATTTACCTTATAGATTATTTAATAAGGTGTCCTACAGATACATGATACATATTTTTAGGAAAAAGAAAGGACCAGGGATCTCCTAAAGTTTTAGCTTTAGACAATTCTCCTATACCTAAAAGAGTTTCTACAGCTCTGAATCAATTTCCTCGTTGCTTAGAAGTTGCTATAACACTGTTTTCAATAATGGATCTACCTCTTGTAGGTTTGTTGTAAGATTGAGTCTTTGGAAAAAGGCTTCTTCTTTAGTAACCTCTTTGACACTCTTAGAGGTGCAACATGTGATTGGTAATGTTCTCCAACTAAATAGAATCTTGTAAAATAATGGGATGGTACATGATTTTAGGAATGAAGCTTGTAGGGCCATTTTCTAGCCTCGAATATAATATTATTCCAATATGTCCAAAGTTGTTCCCATTTAAAATGATGGAAATGGCTCACATCTCTCAGAGCAATTTCTCTTGCAACAATCTTGGAGATGAATTTAGATTTTGTGTAGAAATCAAAACATATATAAAGGTTCTTAATAACTCTAATAGTTGTACCAGGGGCCATGTTTAACAAACCAAATGCAATTGGTAACTTTTCACTATGGTGGCAAATAAATGATTCTTTATACCTTGCTACCTTCATTTTCTAGGCCAATTTATCCTACTTTGCATAGCTCTGCTATGTTTGTGGATGTGATCTATCTCCTACACAAAAAACATGTACCAATTTAGAGCCTTCAATCCAACTAGATCCAGGTATCTTTTTAATTCCTCTATATTTCATCAATATCTTTACTATTTGAACCTCGTACAAATGTTTTAGAGAACATAAGTTGCAAAATTTTTAGGATCCAACTAAAAAAGCAGTGTTTCTGGAAATACTCAACCTATATTCATATATGATCCAAATGTACCACAACTTTAACTAGTATCTTAGTAATAATGTTTAGGGTGTCCTCAATATAGCCAACACGGGTACAAAGGTCAACCATGCACACCTAATGATCAAATATATATGTAAATTGTAATGCAATAAGGGTTATTGATGTGTGAAGTATGTGTAACCCTCATCCACTAAACCTGCATGACTACATGCACCTAGAACCCAAGCAAAGCTTACAATGTTAAGATGTGTTCTAGAGTGCTTCATTAATTCAAATATTTTGAGAATTTTCTTGAAAAATCCATTTTGTGCACATTCTACAATCAATCATTTCATTTGATGAGGGGTGATCCCACAATACTAGTTTACAAATTTTGGCCAAACTAGACAGTGAACTGATTTTTTCTAACTAAATCTTCACTTTCAGGCACCTATAGCGGCTAAATCATGAGGAATTTGAAGATGATGCAAACTAGTGATTTGTGAAATTTTTTCTATAGATTCTAAATATTATTTTTAAATTCTTTTGGGATCATATTGCACTTCTTTTTCCATCTCCTTTGAAAACTAGTTTTTCTCAGTAAACACCATTTTTAAGGAGTAATGCTCACCGTATAACACATAATTTTTTTTCCATGAGGGACAAAATTATAAATTTTTCAAATTTAGATTTGTAACTATGATATATAGTGCTTCCAATTGGTTTCATAGTGTTTTCATGAATATTTATTCCTTAATCAAGTTTTGAAGTCAAACCAATTACAATCTAGACATAGGAAGACTATATAACACAACTTTTTTTTGCATGTATCGAAGTTAAATATTTTTTTTGTTGGATCAAGGACTTCAATATCTAGTGGAATCATATTTTTCAATTTTTTTTTCGATAATCTTCTATTTTTCCACATATGCAGAACAAAGAGCTTGATTTTTTCAGTGAAAAACCTACATTCACAAGAAATAAAAAATAAATATAATAATTAAATTAAATTGATTTAAAATTGTACTTTTTGGGAAGATTATAATAAGGACTACATACTTACAAAAAATAAATTTTAAATTAATTCATTTGATCCCCCAAAAGGTAAATCAAAAGTGGGTTTTTATTAGCATTTTGATAGGTGTAAAAGAGACTTCATTATAGGTATGGTTTAAAACTAGCGTGGTTCTATCCAAGGGGGTTTGATCTAAGGTAGTTTGATCAAACCCTCTTCAATTAGAATTCCTTAAATGGAACTTTTAAAGGCTTAAATCATTATATTTTCTAAAAATATGTGATTTCAGCAAAAAAACAAAATCTCCTAGAAATTGTAAACCAACTTTGTGGGATCACCCTGAGATGACATCTCTTTGAGGCATTCTGTCAAAATATTTAGGTGTTTTGTCTATGATTCCACATATTGCATATATTTCTACCAGAGCATATCTAACTATAACATCTAACAAAAATTCCCCTACCATTATGCTTTGTTGCATGTTCATAGCCCGTCCCAAAGCTCCCATTTTGGCATAGGCAGGGAGGAATCTGGAAAAAAAATTGGCTTTATACCTACCAATTACATTCGTTTGAAAGTTTCAAAATCCTTTTCAACAAAAAATGTTTTACAAAACTTGCAATCATTTCATTCCATGAGATGACATCTCTTTGAGGCATTTTATCAAACAATTCATGTTCCTTGCCTATGCTGAACCACATTTTGCATGTATATCTACTAGAGCATTTCCAACCATAATATCTAATAGAAATCCACCTTTAGTTATTCTTTGATGGATGTACATACCCTATCCAAAGATCCCATTTTATTACAGCCAAGGAGTATGCTGGAAAAGGTTGTGGAATCTAGATTTACACCTGTCAATTACATTTGCTTGAAAGTTTCTAAAGACTTTTCAACAAATCTATTTTGTGCATATCCTGCAATATTGCAATCCATAGATCACATTTCTTATAGGAATACTGCTGTGTATTGTCTATTCATTGATGGATATTCATATCTTGTTTCAAATCTCCCATTTTGGTGTAGGTAGGGAGGATGTTGGCAAAGGTTGTGGAATTTGGCTTTACACATGCGAATTGTATTCGCTTGAAAGTTTTTAAAGCCTTTCCACCAAATTCATTTTGTGCATATCTATTGTAGATTCCTAAAGTTTGTCACCTTATCTTTGTTTTAATCATCCCATTTAATCACCCTACTCTCATGATATTGACTAACAGTCATTCCAATTGATCAAGTCTATCAACATTTGTCAATTGACCAATTCTATTGTCAAGTTATTCTCATCATCTTGTCACACCTTTGATTTATCAAATTTATGTTAATTAGTTTAGTCAATTAATTGATTACATTATATTATTACCTCTAACATTACCCTATGTCTAATTAATTGTCTCTAATTAATCCATGCACATATATCCAATTAAATAAAATAAATAATTCTAATTATCTTCACCCACATTTCATTTATCAATCAAAGTCAATTTACGAACGATTCAATTTCATGTTTCACTCATGTCAATTAGTTTTTCTTTCCACTCATCAAACAAATTTTTAACTAATTGATTGATCGAGTTAACTCTTAAATCAATCAAATTATTTGATTGAACAATCAATATAGTTGGTAAGTATGAAGTATTTTCCACAACGTGTCAAATTATGATATTGCTATTAGAATTCAACCATGTAATTTTTGAGTCAAACTCATTGATCCATGTTTCATGAGTAGTGGTTCAAAATTACCCATCTCTCATTATAATGAGTGGTCCACTTGGAATTCATTGCGTCTAGGTGATTCTTACAAAGGTGAAGCATTGGGCATTCCTAGGAGGTTACCCATCCTAGTACTACTCCAACTCAAGCATGCTTAACCATGATAGAAATATAATAATAAAGGTATTTAATTGGTTTGATAGGTTTGTTGATTAATTTTTTTTGATGAATTTGTGGATGCTCAACTATTGTGCAAGCTCTTTGATAATATGGCAATGATTGGATTCAAATATTCATAAATGGATCAGAAATTTTTTTAGAATGCTCCATGAATTTTTGGAAGGAATGATGGATTTATAGATTTAGAGGTGAAAATATTAATGGCCAAGATTTATTTAATCATTTTTGGGGATAAAGATATGATTTATAATTAACTATGATTAACTATTCAACTCAATTGACTGACCAGTCAACTAGCTTATTTGACTAGTCAAGTAATTTGATTGAGAGTTAACTTGACAACTAATTAGTTAATTTGATTGATGAGTGAAATATGGAATTGACTTACTTGACATGAGTGAAATGTGAGATTGAATTATTTGTTAATTGAATTTAATCCAAAAGAGTAGTCTCTTTTGAGCTCATGCTATAGGGCTCTTAAGGTACAAATAAAAGCTAGACTTGGTAGCTGATTTTCATAAGGTTTACAACTTGTGTGCAATTTATGCATTTTTTCTCTTGTTTTCCTTGCTCTTTCTTTTTGTTGTGGTGAATTTTAAACTAAAGGATTCTATTATTTATTGTACTTAACATGATGCTTAACTTGACTCTCAATAACTAGGGACATGAAAATTAGTGATAATTGTGTTTATCAAAATAGGCCTAGATTACCTTTTGTGTACCAAATGACCCCTAATTTCTTCACATTGTCTTCAGATGAAAATCCTCTTGTCACTATGCATTGTGTATTTTATAGATTAGAGACTTTCATTCATTCTCTTTGATGGCATTCTCAACAATACAACTCAAGGAATTCTTTTTAAAATTGTCACCACACTTCAACCTTGGTAACACCTTTGCTCGCTCTAACCTATAACCCTTTGCTTATCCCCTGTTGTGTATTTGAGAACCATCATATACCCTATTTTGTTATTCATGACAATCCCTAATTAGAGAATGATGATCTCTGGGATTTGAGCAAGCTTTTCTATACTCTTCTTGGTCTATCATTCTTTCATGAAGCTTGCAATATAGTAATAAATAGTTTGTCTTTTAGCCTTTGGATACTAGACTAAACACTCTTCAAACACTGTCTTTTCACTATTAACATCTAAGGCATATACCTTGTTAAATATAATTTGAAGAGTGCAATAGTTTCATGGACTATACTACAGAGACTTTACCCTTTTCATTATGTAGACTGCCTTTGTGAAGAACTACCATAGGTATATGAGGTCTCCTTTTCACATGAATTCCTTATTTCAATTGTGATTTTTCTTGTAAATTCTCTTGTCCTTTTTTCTTTGATTGTCTATTTCTTTTTTATGTTCTTTCTTATGTAGATTTTCTCTCATTTTATAGGGTTATATTGTCACTGCATAGGGACTTTTCATTGCGTGATTTCTACTAAATTGTGTCTTGACATAGGACTGACCTTTTTCCACAACCAATACATCTTTGACTATGTGTGGCCTTTTTCCATGTTTTCATGATTAGGATAAACTTATCACTCAATATCACTATGGAGTGACCTCTTCATGGACTGTTTCCTTTGATGTTAACACATGTCACTATGATTTGGTTTGACATGCCATTCTTTGGTGTTTTTAAGAGAAAATTACACTCATGTACAAGGTTATGATGACTTTTGTTACCCCTCTTATGTTGTCCACGTACTATTGAAGGAACCTATGATTAGTAGACCTATTTACAAGTGCATTGTCGTTAGTATACCTCTTTACAAGTTCATTATCATTAAATGCATGAAAAATGGATAGATGATATGATGACAGTCCTTTGATGTAATTAATATCATGTGCCAAAAAACTAATAGCTCTTTTGAAGATACCATCTATCAATTGACATGAATTTCATCTACAGTTTTCTATGACTCTCTATGCACAAGACTATCCTATTCCACGTGACTGTCATCTTGACTATCATATACTTTTGTGTTTTTTTCGTGCCTCATCCCTGCCATCTATATCTTGCCCCACATCTTCACAATACACATCCTTAGCCATTTTCTTGGTTAGTTCATATGATAGGATGAATTCTTGTGTCATCAAATGGATCTCTATGCATCTCTATTTGTTATATTTTTAGGAGTAGCTACAAATTTGAAAGATTTGAAGATTTTCTCCTCTACAAACAACATTGCACATGGTTCTTTATGCCTTTATGGATAACCTCCATTGAGTTCATAATATTTTCATGTATTTTTGTTCCTTTTAAGACTATAATACTAATTATGATTTAAGGTAGACCACTTTACTGCCCTTTCATGTCTATGATATATCTTATGAATTGTTTAATGTGACCCTTTTAAGATCACCTTTAGCATAACTTCCAACTCTTCTCTATAGTAACCATCTTAGTTATGTTGGTATTGTTCTTCTTTATTTTTTCTCATCTTATTTTCATGTTTTTTCTTCTTACCAATGTTTGGCATTGACATTTAGGGTTACTCTATATTCTTAAAACTCTTCATGCATTAGTCTATGTTCTCCTAAAATCCTTCAAAACATGACAAAACTAGTAGCATGTAAATGAAGCCCCAAATATTTAAGATACTCCATTGACTATTATACTTCTGTCCACTAAGCTCATTTACCACTATCCCTATCATGACAAAATTTCTATAGGTTGATGCATGCTCTCTCATCCATTGTATAACTGCTCACATTTTATACTTCTCATAATACACAAGTTTGATATCTCACTATCATGACATTAATATCCATGATTGTAACCCTTCTACCATGTTTTCCAAACTGAACTGTAACAAGAGTTTCAACAGGGGTTTTGATAGTTCACATGATCTACACACAAAAAGAATCACTATACCAAACTCTAAAATATTCAACGAGACCATTCATGACCTGCTCTTTGGCTTCTTGTGAGATGAATTGTTGTTTTTGCAGATCGCACATTCTTCATGTGTTACTTGGAATTTGATTCTTTTCTATGGCTAGAATCTCCCTTATACGTATAGATAAGACTAAGGGCTTAATACAATGATTAATCCTTCCAAACTTAACGTTGTATTATAGGTATAACCTTGCTCAAGATAGTAATAGTCTCTTTTACTTGGACAGTGTTTTTCTTGTTTTGACTTGATAGTGAAACACAACAAAAAATAGTGCATGCAATGTTTATGACAACATACTCCACTATGTATGTTGAGAAAACTTGGAGGGGAAAGCCAATCGATTCACTGGAAAAATAGCATCCACTATGGATGGGGGAGGAAGAAAGGCCAAAAGAGAGTGGATCTTGGGCCCAAGAGAAGGGTCAATAGTAAAAATATCAGACCTGGTTTTATATGGGTCTATCCTAGTTGTTATGTCTAGCCATTCATTAAAAAATCTATGGAATTATTTATTCACCTTCTAGTTTAAAGAATTGAATTCATGATTGATTTGGTCTTTGCATGATTTATGGGATCAACATAAACTGCTTCTGAATTACTTTTTCCTATAGGCATAAATAATTTTTTTTGCTCTCCTACCATCATATATACTTAACACTCATTTTAGGTAAAATTAAGTTTTTATATATAATAATTTTCTAGATATGATTGCTAGTTATATATAGGTGCTCCATGAAACTCTTGAAATATTTTTTAGCTTTCTTTATTGATAATATTTTTATGCCTTCTCCAAAATGCTTCTATTTTAGCTTTAGGCCATTCACACTTATAGGTTTGTGAAATCATGCTAGCTGAGCTTGCATTCTTTCTAGAGGAGGTGGTATCTGAAATAGAAACCAGGCCAAAATGGAAGGTATGTTGCACTCATCTTTATTTATGGATAGTAGGAATTTGAAAGGATTTAGATGTCATGATCATATTCATGAGGTTGTCAATCTTCGTAGTAGACGTGATCTGTCATTTTACATAGTGGAGAAAATTTCATTTATTGTGAAATTATTTGGAGTACCATTTAAAAACTTCCAATATATTGGTAGCCATGATTGATTTGAACTTTAGATATTGTAAACCATTCCTACCATCCTTATTTTTTTCTGAAATCATCTAAAAGGAAGAAACTCTAGGCATTTTAATTTTATTTTACAGAGTGCCATTAATGTCTCCAACATAACCTTTGTGAGTGTCCCCGCGATTTCACTAAATAAGCAGGCCATGATGTCCCACAAAACACATTAAAATAAAAAAAATTCTGGTTATAGTTTCAACTTTTAACTTGTGTGCTTGATTTATATAATATTAAATTCTTTTATCATAATTTTATTTTTTCCTTTATTATTTTGTGTTGTCCCATATTGTCCTCTCTGTCACCCCCAAAAAGGTAGATATTATTCCTTTCTAATTTCATTAATTGGAAAATTTGAGGTTTGAGTGAATGCATATTATAGGTAAGCTTTACTATCAGTAGCATTAGGTTTCTTTAGGATTTAAATATTTTGAAAAGTATAATGCCTTCTAAATTCCTAACAAATTCTAATCCTCATTGGAATTGTTCAATTCTCAGTTGTATCCAATTGAAGACTAGTTGGTGACATCATCTTTTCCTTCCATGTTTGATCCAATTATAATTAAAATGGATTTGGACCAGCTTCTTCCCAATAGTTCCAGGTGAGTAGATTTTGGATATATGCTTCTATCTATAGTATAACCTCAAATCTCATTCATTTTTTGGTATTTGACATCTTTTTTTCCCTTTTCTTCAATAGAGAATATAGTAGGGTATGTGCAAGATCATCATGGAAAAAATAGGCCCTTAAGTGGCGAAAAATTCAGAAAATTTTAGGCAACTTGACCTAAAAATTTGAATAAGTTATCTATATTGTTTCAAAATATGTAAGAATATAGTTTGTAGCAAATTGAATGTAGTTTCTAAACTACTAGGTCTATTTAAAAAAAAATATATATTTGGTGAAAATTTGAAATTTCAATGCAGTAGTACTTAAATTTCAGGGAAAAAATAAGTAGGTGTCTGTCTGACCACCTTAACCACAATAAAATGATAATATTTTTTATAAGATTTTAGATATATAAGTATAGGACTCTCATGTCTTGATGTGATGCATATTTTTTCTAAGTAAATAATTAATTGAATTTTTATTACAACTTTTAAAAATATAAAAAACTGTATGTCGACCACCTTAACTTGGTCAAAACTTCATGAAATTCATTTTTTTTAATCTTATAGTATGCGAAGCATAGAATGTGACGCATGTTTTAGATTTAAAAAATGTGACATCGTTTGAAAGTTGTAGATGTTCTTCAATCAACCTATCAATCAGGACTTTAGTCATAATTCAAATAGAAAATGAATAATAATTATTTATTAAATTCAAAGTAAAACATAATTTATATTGGTGGAAAGCTGAGAATCTCCTTTAAAAACCCTTTTCATTTCATCAATTTTGGGTTAAAAAAAGTCGTCAGCCACATACCCTACACATACCCATCATATTGCCACTTTTTGGCCCATCATGATCCTACACATACCTAGTAACTATTACATATCATGTGATTTAAAATATTATTTTTACCTTCATTACCATTCTTTTGGGATATTGGTTACTATTTCTTTTTAATTTTTGGGCAATTTTTGGGTTTAACAGGAACCTTGGTCAAACTAGGACCGGTCTGGACTATGTATTGATCTTTGTCTGGGTCCAGCTTGGATTTGCCTAGGGTTCTACTCCGTACCTGTGGATTTGGTACTTAACAAGTAGTCCGACCCCATAGTCGAACATTGACTGTTGTCCATGAGGCCACCTTGGAAGATGTTTTCTATCTTACATAGATTGTTGGTAAGCGAGTTAGATACCATGTTGATGGCTCCAAGATAATGAAGGTAAGATGATTGGTGATAAAGAAACCAACAAGATATGAAGATGAAGAGGTAAATGATCAAATTTTTTAAGGGGTAGTTCAATGGTAAGAGAAATAATGAAGTAACAGTTAACATGGTCATAGGATGATAGTAATCAAAATAAGGGTAGCCTACGGATGATTGGAGCTTTATCACAATCATAGATTGAATTTTCCTTTGCAAAGATGTATCATGTACTTATGCATTACAAGGGTAAGGGATTGTAGGTTATGGCATAAAAGAACAGTCATGCACAAATGAAAGTTAGAGGATCAACAAGCATTACAAGGGTAAGGGACTGTAGGTTATGATATAAAAGGATAGTCATGTTCCTATTCTTGTGTAAGTTGTTGAACAACATAAATGCAAGGTTTTGGAGTAGATTTTAGCTAGTTCTTTTCTCTCTTAGCAATGTATTGTAATCTTTTCAAGTTCTTTCATGTTGGGATGTAACAAATTGTAACTCCATTTTCAAGCTTACACAACTGAATGTAATATCTTTTTTATTAATAAAATAAGCTATTTTTACCTTCTCATTGTTGTTTTATTGTGAAAATATTTTAGATTGTTGATAAGTAATCTTTTTGATTAATGGAACTAATATTTTTGATTAATGGAAACCAGTAAATAAAAAATACTAAATATATAACTAAATGACTAAATATATGACTAAATTAATGACTAAATTAGTGACTAAATATATGACTAAAGTAATGACTAAATTAATGACTAAATTAATGATTAAATATATGACTAAAGTAATGACTAAATTAATGACTAAATATATGACTAAATTAATGACTAAAGTAATGACTACAATAATGACTAAATAAATGACTACCATGACTAAATAAATGACCAGTTAACAACAATCAATGACTAAATTAATGAATAAATAAATCACTACCATGACTAAATAAATGACCAGTTAACAACAATCAATTACTAAATTAACGACTAAATCAATGAATAAATCAATGACTAAATCAATGACCAAATCAATGACTAGATAAATGACTAAAATAGTTTAGTCATAAATTTGGCTGCATTATAAATGACCGACAATAAACTACTAATGGTTATGTGACCAAAATTAATCATTTATATGTAATTTTTAGTAGTTTATTTAGTCATCTATTGTTGTTTTTGTACTAGAGTATGGAGGGAGAGAAAGGTGAGAGAGAGGTGTAGAGAGAGAGTGGTAAGGTGTGATGGATGTAGAGGTAGGTAGAGAGAGGGATTGGGAGATAGATAGTAGATAGGGAAAAAGAGAGGGAGAGAGAAATATGGAGGGAGAGAGAGGGAGGTGAGAGAGAGGTGAGGTAGAGAGAAATAGAGAGAGTGGTAGGGAGTAATGGAGGGAGAGGTAGGTAGAGAGAGAGTGAGTGAGAGAGAGAGAGAGATGGAGGGAGGGAGATAGAGATAAGTAAAGAGGGAAGGAGGGAGGGAGGGAAGGAGGAAGAGAGAAGTGAGATAGAGAAAATTAGAGGGAAAAAGAGAGAGAGAGGGAGAGAGAGAGTTCTTGAGATCAAGGGAGAGAGAGAGTCAAATAAAGGGATGGAGATAGTGAGAGAGAGGTCTAGAGTGTAAGGGATAAAAAATGAGTGAGATAGAGAGAAATAATACAACTTGCTAAAATTTGACCTCTTGATTACTAAAATTTGAATAAGTCTAAAGTTTGTGAGATCTTCCAAAAACTAGAATTTGCATTATAACTCCTAGAGATTTGAAACCACTCTGAAACATCTTGAAGTTATATACATGAAATATAACTTAAAGTATAAGAAAGTAAACGTCCATATGTAAATGTCAACTTAAATGTTTATTTCATGTATATAGTTTCCCTCAAAGATAATGAGAAGAAAGAAAAAAAAGAAGAAAAATAAATTCAATGTAGATCAAAATGCAAGTGTGTTATAATGTGCTCGCATTTTGTCATTGCATTCACAAAACACAAAAGCCATGTCAAAACTAAGATATAACGCATGTGCGTTATATCTTTCTTTGGGAATCCCCAAGCCTTGGGCTTGGTATTTGCCTTGGAATACCAAACCAAAGGCTTGGAGGGTCTTCCCAATGACTAGAGATGTGTTTTTGCAAATTCTACAATATTTCACATAATCAGGTTCGTGCTCACTGTCAAGATTGCACATGTTTCAATGTCGAACAAATCAAATACCTAGATAATGTTAGGTTCTCTCTTAGCTATCCAACAATGTAATTTTTTTCACTTTTTGACAATCTTAAGTCTTTCATCTATAATTTCTTTTGTTTATGTCTCTTTTTTGGAAAAAAGTAGTGTTTGGTGTTTTTTTCATTATAAATTAACTATTCATTGAAATTTCAAATAAATTACATTTTTAGAAACTAGACTCCATTCTACAAATTAAAAAAAAAAATCAATTAGTTTCCAAAATTTGTAGGGGTACCATGACCAAAATTCTTATTTTTAGGAAGTGTCCACTTAGAAAACTAGTAAAAAATAAAATATTCATTAAAAAATTATCAGAAAAATTGTGCATCAACTACATACTGTTAGCTAATTTCTCACTGGAGTGATTTTAAAAATACTAAAAAAATTCACCATGCTAGGGATGTACAAAACTTGCTATGTTTTGTTTTTTCTAACAAAAACAACATTGATTTTTGTTCGTCCCTCTTTTGAACCCCTTAATCTCAACCATTTTCAAAATAAATTAGTAGTTTAGAAAGTAGACTAGGAGCACGTTGATCCTTGTTTTTGTTGTATCTCAAAATTTTGAGTGTAACTATCCTCAATTTCACGTTCAAGGTCAATATTTCCTCATTTCAGAAAAAAGTGGCCACTTAAGCCCCCTTTTTGGCCCCCCATCTTTTTGCACTTACGCAGCCTATTCAATCCAACTTCTCAGACTCTAAATTTTTTCACATTCATTTAATTAAAACCATAGAGAGATCAACTAAAATAACATTAAAAAACTCATGTAGACAACAACAAGATATATGCAAGTCATCTATCTCATATTTAGTCTTCAAAGCTACTAGCAAGCTATAGGCAAGAAACCCAAACTCTTCATTAACATAAATCCATGAATGATTTTTTTAAATCTATTGCAAATTTCTTCATTACTAGCAAAAATCATGAAATTACATAATTTAATCCTCCACATAATCTCCATCTGCTACAAAAATCATCTATAGGCAATATTAAGAACAAATATGCAAAATTCCACCAAAAACCCATCACTTTCTATCCTTCCCTATTCCTTGATTATCATGAATATTTAAAATTCCCACATGAGTTTTGTGCGCTTCATTCTTAGCTTTCTGCATCATTTTTAAAATCTCAATATCGTTACTGTATGAGAAAGTTATGCCCGATTTACTAAAATTGGGTCTCATAGCCATGACCCAAACAATCTCCTTCTTCCCCAAAATGCTAATCAAACCTCTACTTCCTCCATTCTGGCATCGTAATTCATGCCAATGGCCTCTTTAATTGTTTTTTCTAGGAAAATTCAAATTTTTTTCTAAAAATTACCATCCAATTCATCATTTGGCAACTCCACTCCCTAGACACTATCATCATGGAAAATATTTTATTCCCAAATCATTTAATTCTTTGTGGGAGTTACAAAAAATAATAATAAAAAAATACATTTCTCTGAGTAATGAGAAATTACACCAAATGTCTTCACATTTCATTTGAATTTGGAGCCAAACAAAGTGTAGAAAGAAGGGGCCTTTTCAAGGTTGCTAAAGGAGAGTTAATTCATGCCTGCAAGATAAAAACAAACCCAAAATTGGAAAAGACAAAATTAAATAAAAGACTTTTTTTTGGTTGTGCAGGATAGCCCATGCACTTGGACGCTCTTGCATCATTTTATCATGCTACACAATACACAATCCTAATACTTGGTAAAGATGGATTCTTTTATTAACAAAAAAATGTACATCGGCTAAACACAAGTCTATTTTATAGAGTTTTAAAAAAATCTTCAACCCCTTATTACATCAGAACTTCTAACTATATATGTTACATACCAAAATAATTTACAATTCACCCCCCTTTTCATATCTAACAAAATGATGAAATATAAGATACATTTTCCTAAAATAAATGTGAATGCTTTCTTTAAACTATCTAGTCAACTTTCCTTGGATACTTTGGGAAACTAGTTTCCTAGTCCAACTCCTTGAAATGATCTAGTAAAGCATTAAGGGGATGATTCATTGACCTTTCCAACTTATTCTCCTTTGTATGCTCCTAAAAGGACTCAAATCATCAATCTCCACTCTCTTGAATATTTGCAAATTATTGAAATTGTTGATACATGTGTCCTTGAAATGAATATGGGACAAGTTTCCCAGCTCTTATAAATTGTTTTGCCCTCTTGATATTCTTCCTTATTCATCACTTCCTTATTACACCTTCATTGAATTCACCTCGGTAAATGGGTAAAAGCACAAAGTTGTGTCACACTTTCAGCCAACTTATTAGCACAATTGAATTTAAGTATTTCTAACTAAAAATCAATTTTGGTCAAACATGTGATGTAGTAAGATTCATTCTAGCTAAGTTAGATACTTCCACAACTTTTTCAACTAAAATTGTTGGCTAAAAATATATGGAGCACCATTTTGAGTCCAATTTACCAAAAAAGTAAAATTATTTAATAAACTTGAGGTTTTAATAACTCTTGCTAATGTAAATACCATTTTTTCTAAAATATAAAAATACCCTTTTGTAGATCCATAAGTGTAGTTTTCAAAAATGTATTTATTTCAATAGTTTAATTATTATTTATATTTTATATTTTATTTTTATTAAAAGTAGGTTATCAGTACAAAATATTAGGTTGATTACCATGCCAAGGAAAAATACTAAAACTTATTAAAAAAAATTGAAAAAAAAATGATGCACTAGATAAAAGAATCTATTTCAAGATGGTATAGTTTTTTTTCCATTTTTGATAAATATTCATTCTAGCTAAGTTAGATACTTCCACAACTTTTTCAACTAAAATTGTTGGCTAAAAATATATGGAGCACCATTTTGAGTCCAATTTACCAAAAAAGTAAAATTATTTAATAAACTTGAGGTTTTAATAACTCTTGCTAATGTAAATACCATTTTTTCTAAAATATAAAAATACCCTTTTGTAGATCCATAAGTGTAGTTTTCAAAAATGTATTTATTTCAATAGTTTAATTATTATTTATATTTTATATTTTATTTTTATTAAAAGTAGGTTATCAGTACAAAATATTAGGTTGATTACCATGCCAAGGAAAAATACTAAAACTTATTAAAAAAAATTGAAAAAAAAATGATGCACTAGATAAAAGAATCTATTTCAAGATGCTATAGTTTTTTTTCCATTTTTGATAAATATTGAATATGAAAGTTGGCGTCCGATGGAAACAACTATTTTTTGATTCACGCACATTTTAATATTTATTTAAAAATATATACTTATCAAAATTGGAAAAAAATATATCCATGCACTAAAGTTACAAGTTATAAATACACAAAAAAATTGAAAGAAAAATAATAAAATTTATTATAAAATTTTTGATGTCCCATGCAACTTCATTTTTTCAACATTTTATCAACAACTAAATTATAGTGTTAATTTATTAAAAACTAGTTAAAAATAATTATTTAATTTAAAAAAAAAAAAAAACATAAAATATACTAAAAAATACATATTTTACTAGTTTAAATCATTTCAAAATTCAAAACATATATGCCACTTTTTAGTGATTCAAGTTTAAAAGTTGGATCAACATTGGTCGTTTCCTTTATAAAGTGTGACACAACTCTATGCTTTTACCCAAATTTTCTTACCTTTTTCATTCTTTTTTTTTTTCCCTTTACTCCATCTATGTTGATCCCTCTTTTTTACTTATCATTTATTTTCTTGACCTTTCCTTCTTAGTTATTTTCATGGGAACAGTAGGTATTGGGAACCTTATTGGAGTTTCACCTAGAAATTGAATTATTGGAAGTTTGGGTGGTTCTAGGAACCACTGAAAGCTCTAACACTTTCTTATTTGTCATTTTTCACTTTAACCTCCACCACTTGAGCCTTAGGAATCATTTTATAGCACTTTGGCCTTGCTCTTTTGATCATTTCCTTAATCCTTGGTGCTTTTACATTACCTTTCTCTATAGGAGGAATTGTCAGGAACAAGAACTTTGTTTAGAGGTTCCTATGAAGCTCTCACAAACACTTAGTGTTTGGATTTCCTTCTATTATCTTAGCATGTTGTTCCCTATACTTCATCCTTTATTGGAGGTTCATGAGGATTAGAGAACCATTAGATGTTTCCATAGTTCCAAGAACTTGAAGAACTCCTAACAACTCTTTTCTTGCTTCTTCCCACTTTGTTCTTTTGCTTTAATCTCTTATTGTTCTCCTTTGTTGGGGGCGAGGAAAGAATCAGGAACCTTGTCAGTACCATGGGAAGCTCTAACACTTAAATGATTCATTTATTCCTTGTATTGACTCCATCTTCTTTAGATTTGTGTTCCTCATTGGGGGTTCACTTGAAATTAGGAACCTTACATAGAAGGTTCCCATAGTTTTGGGAACCATGAGAATTGTCAAAACATTACCTTTGTATTTTTCTTGAACACGTGTTAGCCTTAGAAGTTCATCTTGTTCTCCCTTTGGTCAGTGGTTAACCGAGAACTAGGAACCATTAGAGGTTCCATTTTGGGAACCCAAAGAATTCCTAACAATGCTTGAAAATGGCTAAGACATGAGAGGGAGCCTATTAGAGAAAGAAAAGGATCCATGAACTATCATAATTTCCTATGGTTTCAGAAACCATGTCAGGGGCCGACAAGGTTCCAAGAACTAGCTTAGGCTCCAACCAACTATAGCTTAGCCAATTTCAACCTAGTTTTGTCCAAATTTTAACTAGGAGATACCCATTTGGCTCTACAAGATCAAAGACTCAAAGAAAACCTCACACATATTCAATCTTAGGAATTTCAAATTTGTGAAATTGACCAAGGTTAGGGGAAATGGGAAAAAAACCCAAGAGCACTTTTATATAATTAACCCACATAGATCTCTCAAATAAATGATAATTAGTGGGAAAATACAAGGGGGAACAAAGTGTCAACATGCGCATAATAAAAAAATGTAGCAAAATAAATAGTTTAAATTTAAGAATGATCCATGCAAGATAACTATAATTGAAATTCAACTCCATGCAAGATTTAACAATTCAATTAGATTATCTAGATGATGATGATTAATAAATATTTACTAATTTAATGAGATCAACCACCATGTCTAGAGCTTGTGCAGATTTTATATATCAATAATTCTTCTGTTATATAATAATTTACAATATTATGAGTGAGTATAACTATAAAAAAATCCTTTGGATAATGATTAGGGGAACTATTTTGTCAAATTCATACATGGGTTACATGTCCGAAAGATTTGAAACTTTGTGAATAGTGTAATTAAGGAGCATACCATCATCCTTACCATTTGAGCTAAACCAAATATTGAGAAAAATGACTTAAAAGTAGTAAATAATATATTCACCTTATTTTCCATAGGAATTTGGATTGAAGAAGGTATGATTAATATTATTCCAATTGACACAAGTTCAATATTGAATGTTCTAGTATTTAAGATCACTTTTCTATTGAAATATGCAATTATTGACAAAATAGAATTTATATGTTGTTATAGCCTCAAAATAATTTTAGGATAATATTTCCTTGGATGAGAATATCATAATTATGTCTTTAATTATAGATCTTAGATATAGTATTAAATGAACATTATTAGAACTTAGATTATTGAGTAGTAATAGAAATTGGTTATAGCATAATATAGTCTAATAATCTAATTTAATAATTATTCAATATTTTTTTGTAGGGTGATTATAAGTATATCATAGCTAGAAGAAAGGTTTTAGAGAATTCCTACCTCTTAAATTAAATTATAATCTTTCAACTATTGAATAAAATTTTAATCTCTTATTTTCTTCCAAAAATAATATTAGATTTTAAGAATTACAACTTGCTTCCTTAATCGTTATTTGGAACCCTAAAGTTTCACATCCAAATCAATAACTTATTAGATGTATGTATACTATGTTTTTTTTAAAACTAAAATGTGATTCAATATATCACTTTAATCTCAAGAAAAAGTGATAATTTAATTAATGTGATGTGGGTAGGTGTTGAGTGAGAATACATGTGTAGAAGGGATAGGGTGTTTGGAAGTGTTATTTTGTAACATGCCCATTGTTCTACATAGTAACTTTCCTATGTTTTAACCTCAAGTAAATATTTTTAAGCATCTAACCATCACAAGTTAAATTTTTTTTCTTTTCAAACATAAAGATAACATGCACATTTGAAATAACATCTTTCCAAACTTTCCCTTTGCATTATATCAAAGTATTGCAACTTTCCAAAGTATAGATTTCATAGTACATAATTTCATGACAATATGATAACATTTTTCTTTTTCAATATTTCTATCAAAATGTATACAAAACACATACAAGGTTCTATTGATCTTACTAGCAATAGATATATGAATGGTCTAGGTGCACTCCATCAAATATTGGTCACCAACTGATGAGAAGAAGCATCACTCAAGCGCTTTTCTGCCAACCATGGACTAATTGCAGTCCCCCACACATCTACCAAACTGGTAAGATGGCCCTACCCTTCAACAAAGAGGTATCTTCACAATAAAAATGACCTTTCCTGAGCTTGGTATTGTGTCCTACATATCTAGAACCGTCACACAATGGTTACAACCTACCATATGACATTACCTTCCTAGTATGTAATCTTGGATCATAGTGAACTGATACTGTATATAGTGGAAACATACACTATTTTGGCCGAAGTATTCATCACCCCTAATTTGGAATGGATGTCACACACTCACCCACCTTCCTAGCTCGATTTCTATTTGACCATTCATATTCTATGAATAGGCTATTCCCTTTCCCATGGATTAATCTAACCCCAAGAACAAACTATAACCATTTAAGAATATTATGACACTACTTCTAAGTAACATAAAGTACTACTATGATAGAATTAAGTTAAACATTAGCAATATTTAAGCTCTATTCACAATATGATATTTAAACCCAATATAAACTCCCATTCCTTAATATGAAATATGTACAAACACTCAATCAAATAAGATCTTTACACTAAGTACATCAAGTATTCTTTCACTCACATAAATATCAAAGTAACTTTCCCTAATAAGCAATTGAACTAACTTCCCAAATCTATAAAATAAAGTATAAAATAGTAGAAATCAACATGCCTATTTATGCAATGCTCCAATTGATTGACTGGGTTCCAAGCCTAGCCTTCCCAAATCAGTAAGAAAAAACCCAATTATCCTTCTCTGTCTACCAAAATATGATGCAGGAGCATCAACCTCATAAATTTTTGGCTTGCATTTTATTTTGAATTTTGGTATTTCGACTTGATTTTGAAGTGTGACACAAAAATGATTAGGAGGAACATTTTGAATATGTTAGTTTATAAAATTCTTGGGTAGTCTCATACCCATGTGAACAAAGGCATAAAGGAAGCAACATGGTAGGAATGGAGGAGAGAGTGGTCGCGTAAGGAGGAAAAGGAAGTTACTATTTTTAAGTTATCAAGAACAAACATTGCATTGTGAGAGTAGAGAGATGCTTGGCGCTACCAAGAGAGCAAAAATATGTAATATAAAATTGAGGCCCGAGTTAAAAAAAAAAATCATCAAAGGGAAAAAATCCTAATCCAAAGTAGTGAGAGCAAAGAAACGATTCTTAGGGAAGGCATTGGAAAATCAAAAGGAAATGATACTTTGAGAATCAACTCCATGGTATGAGTTCAAATTGTGACAAAATTGAGTTTCAGTCAGTAGAAAGAAGAGGGTGTTTGGGTTGTGTATGAAAGAATGCAAACAACACATAAAGACATTTATTGTCCTTGTAATTTATAATATGAAGTTGTTCTTGCAATGTACAATTTCCTACACTGTGCTCTATTTGTGAGTTTTTATTTCTACTTTTTTTTTGTTTTGAGGAAAGGAATGTGTTTCCCTCTTGATGGTTGAAGATATGTTTCTTGTTTCTTCGATTGATGAATGAAATTGGTAACTATCTCGATGGATAAAGCTATGTCTTCTATTTCCTTATTGATGAATGCAATTACTAAGGTTATAGACACTTTCTTGAGTAGTAGTTTGAAATTAAATGGTTTTGTCACCTTGACTATGAATCAACTTCCATTGGTCACTTTCATTATGTAGTTACTATTCGTTGATATTGCAAATTGTCTGCATTTAAACAACACTTCCATCAATTTGGTATTGGAGCATGCTGTGTCTAAGAGTGTGAATTTGAGTGGCTATCATTTTGATATTAGAGCCTAAATTTTTTGGGAAATGGAAGTTGGTCATATGCTCGAATGGTTTTGACAAGCATGTGTGTTAGAGTTTGATTGGTTAACAAGAAGAACCTGGGTACCAAAAGACTGTGCAGAGAAAAATGAGAGAAGCCTTAGGTGAGGTATCAAAAGCCAAAAAGAAAGATAATAAGATGCAAAATTTAGAGTGGGATGGAGATATGGAGAAGTGTAAGCTTGCGGTGAATCAATGGTTTGAGGAAAGAAGCCAAGTAAATGGTTGGTGTTGGTATTTGATAAAGAAGCTGAAGTGGCCTATGTAGATGATTGTTTAGAAAAGAAGAGGGTAAAATATGGCTACCTTGAAAAGAGTAGATGAAAGAGGTTTAGCTAGCAGAGAATTGTCAAGTGAGCACCATTACTTGAGAGAGTTGAAGGAAAAAAAAAATGCAGTGAATGCAGAAGACTTTTGGGAACAATTTTTAGTGATAGAACAGGAATGGATGGAGAAGGTTGTTGGTGATGGTGTGAAGACAAATGGTACAACGTAGGATATAGATATAAAGTTGGTAGTTGATGATAAGGAAGCTATTGTTGTGGAAAAGGAAGAGCTATTGGCTATTGAAGAAGAATGGCTGGAAAAGAGGACTGATGATGGTAAGCAAGTTGATTTGGATGATTTAAATTGTGATGCCTTTGTATCTTTGAATGAAATTGTTAAAGGGAAGATTTTAAAAAAAGATGCAAAGGATGTGGAACTGAATGTTGAAAATGATATATATGAATGTGAGATGGAATTTTGGAGATTTTTAGATGAAAAGGCCATAAGAAGGAGAAGATACAATAAGAAAAAAAAAGCAAATGAAAATAGATTGAACGCATGGAAATTGTTCCAAAGTGATGTTGGAAGACACGAAAGAAACACAAAAAGAGGAATGAATTTTGGTTGATGACCATGTGCAGGAGCACATGTTTTTTTTGTCTCCTAGGGAGTTTGATGTAGGAGCATCAACCTCAAAAAATTTGTGCTTGCATTTTATTTTTAAGTTTGGTATTTTGGCTTGGTTTTGAAGTGTGCTGCAACATTGATCAGGAGGAACATTTTTAATATGTTAGTTTATAAAATTCTTGCAGTATCATACCCACATGAAGAAAGGAATAAAGGAAGAAACATGATAGGAATGTAGGAGAGAGTGGTCACATAAGGAGTCAAAGGAAATTACTATTTTTCAGTTATCAAGAATAGACATTGCATCGTGAGAGTAGAGGGATGCTTGGCACTGCCAAGAGAGAAAAAATATGTAATATAAAATTTAGGCCCAAGCTAAAAAAAACATCAAAGGGAAAAAATCCCAATCCAAAGTAGTGAGAGCAGAGAAATGGTTCTTGGGGAAGGCATCAACCAATCAAAAGGAAATGATACTTTGAGAATCAAATCCATGGTATGAGTTCAACTTGTGATAGAATTGAGTTTCAACCAATAGAAAGCAAAGGGCATTTGGGTTGTGTATGAAAGAATGCAAACAACACATAAAGACATTTATTGTCCTTGTAATTTGTAATTTGAAGTTGTTTTTCTTGCAATCTACAATTTCCTATGTTGTGCTCTATTTGTGAGTTTGTATTTCTAATTTTCTTTTTGTTTTGAGGAATGGAATGTGTTTCCCTATCGATGGTTGAAGATATGTTTCTTGTTTCTTCAATTGATGAATGAAACTAGTAACTCTCTTGATGGCTAAGGTTATGTCTTCTATTTCCTTAATTGATGAATGCAATTACTAAGGTTACAATCACCTTCTCTAGTAATGGTATGAAATTAAATGATTTTGTCGCCTTGACTGTGAATTGACTGATAAATGGTACTACCCTTACAACTAGAACAAAAATGCACAACCAAATTTGCACAATAAAACAAATGATCTTTATTAATGGTCACTATGGATTATAGAGAACATGCCATTTATTAGCCTTCTTATAGGCATCCACCGATTGGTAGATCTGAACTTACACTATAGTATGATATCCTATGATTTCCTTCTCTGTTCTCCACACTCTATCTCTCTGTCTCTACACATGTTTTCTCGTGGCATTTTTATTTCTCAAAAAATGTCCAAGTCAGCATTGGTCTCATGTCATAGTAACATTCCTCACCCAATCAAATTTTGGAATCTCTAAGTTGTTACATCACAGTCAACATTGGCCAATAGAATTATATTTCACAACTACAATGTGAAATATTCAACATCGCTTTTCCACATGGCAGCCTCAGGTTCTCTCGACCATCAACCATCATTGATCATTGAGTATTTATCACCATCAAGTTATTGCCTAGACTCCAGTATGTCTCCCACCGATATCACCATGTCTCACCGACATCACATTATCACTCCATCGAGGAGACCTCAAGCCACCTTCTGCTGATACAAGGGAGTTTCAACGATGAACACTTGCTCACTGAGGAAACCACTGAACCATCAATGGAATGACATAGGAGGTTTCATCAATTCCGTCAAGCCACACCGATCAAGCCATTGGGGAGACTCAAGTCAGAGTCCTACCAAAGATGCACACCCCTACCGATGAACATAATGTCAACTCACATACAATAGGCCATTGGTTAGATAGGGGAAATCATCCTAACAATAGGAAACCATTATGCCAATGAAATTCACACGCTCAACCACACTGTTCTAATACCATGGATCTGTCACTGGAACACTAGGTGTAGTCATTCCAATAGGTAGTCTTCCTTTTGATGTAACTCCACATGTTGTTCACTCACTATTTGTCATCGTAGGTCATTGGAACTTGCAGGAAAGTCACACTGATATGTCAAGGTTTTATCAATAGAACATGCCAACCCTTATTCAGTCAAACAAACATAGAATGGAAATGTAGGATTTCTCTTCACCTTAGATGCTCTTGCATCAAACACCTAGGGTAGATTTGAAAAGTGACTCTGTCACCTCTTGGGAGTTAGAGGAAAACCAAGATGGCTAACCTCTGACTCTGAAAAACCAGTTGAATCTTCTACTGGCCTTCCTTTCCACTTTTCTAGATACTCATTGTACTGCCTACTCCTTGTGCTTCTTCCCACATGATTGTCTAGGATCTTCTCAATCTCTTCATTTTCTACTACAAGTGTTGGAACACTCCACTGTGCCTCTACCAATTCATGTTCCATATCTCCTTTATGATACTAGGTCAAGTCTAAAATGTTAAATATAGGTGAAACATGAATCCCACTTGGTAGTTCCACCTCATATGCATTTCTTGAGTCATGTTTCTTCAAAATATTACACGGTCTGAACTTCTTCATATTCAGCTTGTTGTATGTACCAACTAGAAATATTTCCTTCCTCAAATGAACCATGACTTCATCTCCAACTGCAAACTCCTTATGTCTTCTTTTTTGATCTGCCTTAGTCTTGTACTATGTATTCATCTTATGAATATGCTTCTTAACTTCTTCATGCACATTCTTGATATGTTCAAAAACATCCTCTGTGTTTGCACTACAATTTCCTTCCTTATTCATTTTCCTCAATTCAGTAGTAGTTATCGAGCTACTTCCATACACAATATGGAATGGTGATCAACTAGTGCTTCTATTGACCGAATTGTTATAATCAAACTCTGCTTGTGGAAAAACCAAATCACAACCCTTGGATCTGTCACCTACCAAGCATCTCAACAAGTTACCCAAACTCCTATTCACCACCTCTGTTTGTCCATTTGTTTGTGGATGGTGTGTTGAGCTAAACTTTAGGTTAGTTTTCAACTTCTTCCACAACATCCTCTAGAAACACCCAATGAACTTGGTATTTCGGTCTAAAACTGTTAGAATTGGCTATGGATGCCAAGATCTATGGACCAAATGGAAAGCACAAAAAAGAGAGATAGAATAAAATATGACAAGAATAGACTGTATTCAATGTCATTGATATGATAATGATTATGATTGTTTACAATGAGAGATAACCCTTGGTTATATAGCCAAGGTGAGAACATAGAAGGGCATAAGATTATGACAAGTGTTGTAATCTTATGATATGAGACAACTAGGAAAAGTTATCACTCCACTTAAGGTGGAGAGATAATCACATGATGTGTCCACAAAAGGTGGAAGTGATGAGGTAATGACATGTCAAGTCCACCAAAAGTGGAAATTCTCCAACAACCTCCTATGTGGTCCCTAAGTAAACTTAACTAAGGTGTAATTATGACCTAGGACAAGGTACAAAACATTTAATTACACCAACACCCACCCTTAAGTGCAACTTAGGGAGAATGTGCACAAATGAAAACAATGCAAGATGGGTCCCGACTACTAGGCCATGTTAGGTACCCATGTATAGACAATGCAATCTCTCACAAGAGAGGAAAGGGAGAAAACCTCATGGGAAAAACTCCCCTTCAAAAGAGAGATGAAATACAAAAAAATAAATTCTCTCAATGAAGAATGAGAAGGTAAAAAACCCCATATGAGGAAAAAGACCCCCCCATAAGAGAGAAGTAGAAGAGAGACAAGGCTGCCCCCCCTCAATGTTGAGTCTCCTGCAATGATGGTAGAAGCTCGACATTGAATGCTGAAGATGATCCAATCTCACCGAACAACGTTCATTCCCTTAGGAAGAAAAAAAAATAAGGATGTATGCAGGATATCAAGATGATGGATGATGTGTGATGTCTTTGAAGCATGCTCAAGTGTCTCCATGTCGATGCTGAAAGATGACACACTCCAATCAGGCATTCTAGGCCACACTGAAATGAAGAGAAGATAGTCTATGAAGATGCCATATGATGTGATGCTCCTGAATCTAGAAGCCATCTCCCTGATCCTGGACCTGAATGAGCACAAAGAGCTTGTCCTTTATATCCTGATGTTTGACTTTTGTCCTTTTTAGACTATTTTGAAGTAGAAGGAGAAGAAGATTCAGACATTCTAGAAGGAAAATCAATGTGATTCCTTTTAAGAAGATTTTTCAACTCATCTATGTCCTTATAACAATAATGTTCTTCATGTCCATCCTTCTTGCAATATGCATAAAAAGGTCTCTCCTTCTTAGATGTTTCTCCTTTTGATGATGAGGATTCTGATTCTTTATGTGGCTTGTTATTTTTCTTCTTTTGCTTCTTATCAAGATTCCCTGATTCTTTCTGTACCTTAGACTCATTTTCCACCAATGCTTGTGGTTTGGAAGAATTGATTAGACCCATGCTCATTAACTTAGCTTCCTCTTGGATTAGGAGATTTGCAAAGTCATCAAACTTAGGATCAACATATGATGCTCCCATAGAAAGTCGATGGGTATGAAAGCTAGAAACAAACACTAAATACTCAGGACCAAGCTTGGATAACACATTCAGAATCAATTGTAAATCCTCTTTTTCAATAGTTCATTCTTTCAATTGTGTTCTTAGTTGCTTGATTTTGGAGATATAGTCTTGGATGTGGTCAAAACTTTTAGGATCAAGATTCATCAAATCATTATCAATCTAATAGCCTCTAATCTTATCTGTTTTACCATACAATTTCTCAAAAGTCCCCCATACTTCTTTAGGTGTATTACATGATTCAATATGAAACTGCAAATCAAATGAGACTAATGAACATATGCATCCAAGTGTTTTCTCACGATCAATCTCCCACCTTGCCAATTCTTTAACATCAGTAGGTTTTTGAATTGTGTCCTTTAGATGACCTATTTCATCATGAGATAGTTAGATACTGATTTTCTCCATGTAGCATAATTATGTGGATTTAGGGGTTCAATTTGAGATCTCCCCATTGCAAGAACACAAACCAAGCAAAAGAATGCAAACAATCACTGCAAGATTACCCCCCGAAATCACTCAATCAAGAAACCCCCAAAGCAATATCTGATTTGGCGCTTTATATTTAGTGCGTTTACAGTTCCCACTAGCCAAAAACAACAAAGTGGTCTTTGATCTTAGTGCATGCAAATGCCAAAATAGGCCACAAAATCAAGTACAATTTTTGGTACAAAATGAGATCAATTTGATCATACCACTAAGAAGTACACGAAAAATCATGCACTTTCAAAAAAATTGCACACAAAATGTTACCGTAGGAGCAAGATATGAGCTCCCAAAGTTCCCAAAATGAGGATGAAGCAGCAACACCTATGAGAATCTGCAAATTATGGAAAAATAAGGCACCAAAATAGAAAACCAATTGCACTAGTGTAAAGAGCATGAAATTCTAGCCCAAATAAAAAAAAATTGCTCAAAAAAAGGACTCAAAATGAGTAAGTTATGGAGCTTCAAAGATGAACTACAAAAATGAAAACTCAAATGGAGAGGGGCAGAAAATTTTCAAAGCAGCGCTAACGTCATGCTACGGTGTGCTGACGTAATCATTTCAGTGGCTTAAATTTGATGGCCTATGGGCTGTCAAAAAGGAATATTCTCCCCGACTGGCGGAATATGCTTCCGTATACTGGCTTAAAGTTGATGGGTTGATGGCCATCGCAACTGTACCCGCCGCAAGAATATTCGCCGGAATCTCCAATTTTTTTTGTGCAACCGATGGAAACGATTCCAGAATATTGGAAGATGCTGTCGGAGAATTTCAAAAGACTTTGCCGGAATTATGTTGACCGCCGAAATTTTTGTAACCCTGCCAGTATTGGAGAACGCCGGTAGGGAGAGGGGCTCGCCTGATTGATGTGATAGGGCCACGTGGCTCCTAGCGTACAACGGACAGAAAAGGTATAGTCTGCAGACTTGCGGACTGTACAAAATATATATATATATATATATATATATATATATATTTTTTGTTTTGATTTTTAATTCAAAATTTTTTACAAATGATTGAATCGGTACAAAATCAATTTTTCTAAAAAAAATTTCAAAAAATTTCAATTGAATTTTTTTAATTTTTCAGAAAAATCGTACCGCATTATTATGATGACCTAGGGGCCGTATGGCACTTGGGCAAATTTTTTTTTGCCTCACCAGATGACTTGCTCCAAAATGGATAAAATTGATAGTCGATCTTAGGGTTTTTGGCCCTTCTGGACGCGATGGCAGGGTCGGATTTGACCCAAAATGCTCCAAAAATGCAGCTACCTTCTGGATCTGACAACCACTCTTCAGCTTTAAACCCTCCTAGATTTGGCCTCGTATCTCCGATTTGGACGAAACAAAAGGCAAAATTGACTTTCTCAAACCTTCCAGACATAATGGTAAGCTCATATTTGCACCAACAAGCTTGGATATGAACCTGCAACAAAGAGCCATGAACAAAACCTCCTCAGATTTGGAATCTCTCTTCAGAAAAAGACTCTCCAATGGCACCCAACCCACTTTGATACCATGTTAGAATTGGCTATGGATGCCAAGATCTATGGACCAAATGGAAAGCACAAGAAAGAGAGATAGAATAAAATATGACAAGAATAGACTGTATTCAATGTCATTGATATGATAATGATTATGATTGTTTACAATGAGAGATAACCCTTGGTTATATAGCCAATGTGAGAACATACAAGGGCATAAGATTATGACAAGTGTCATAATCTTATGATATGAGACAACTCAGAAAAGTTATCACTCCACTTAAGGTGGAGAGATAATCACATGATGTGTCCACAAAAGGTGGAAGTGATGAGGTAATGACATGTCAAGTCCACTAAAAGTGGAAATTCTCCAACAACCTCCTATGTGTTCCTTAAGTAAACTTAACTAAGGTGTAATTACGACCTAGGACAAGGTACAACACATTTAATTACACCAACAAAAACTATGCTATTTGGTAAACCATGTAGTCTTACTACCTCCTTGAAAAATAATTTTGTGACATGAAAATTTTTGGTCTTATGACACAAAATGAAGTGTGCCATCTTTGAAAGTCTATCCACCACCACAAATATGGAGTCATGACCACACTATGTCCTCAACAAACCAAGAACGAAATCCATGCTATTATCCTCCCATGGCTTCTTAGGTATAGGTAATAATTGATATATTCCAGTATTCTAACTGGTGCCCTTCACCATTTAACACACCTTGCAACCTTGTACAAACTTCTTCATGTCATACTGTAACTATGGCCAATAGTAATGTTCACTTACCATAGTGATTGTCTTATCCTATCCAAAGTGACTTGCCATTCCGCCACTATGCTTCTCTTTGATCAAGTTTTCTCATTGAACTCCTAGGAATGCACAATTGATTCCTCCTAAATAACATACCACCTTGAATGGTATAATCCAACCACCTGGTCCTATCCAGTGTGATAGGCTCCTTTCAAGCTTTCCAAGCTTCTACAAAATTAGGATCTTTTGAATAAAAGCTTGTGAGTTCATTGAACCCGAAAGCTTCAAACTGCATTTCTATTAACAAATTTTGCCTCTTGCTCAAGGCATCTGCAACTCTATTTGATCACCCACTTCTATGTTTCAAAAAAAAGGTATAAATTTGTAGAAATTCAACCCATTTTAGATGTATTTAGTTTAATTTTCCTTGACTGTTCAAGTATTGTAAAGCTTGATGATCAATGAATAAAAAAAACTCTTTTGGCAGAAAATAGTGTCTCCACTTTTTAAAAGCCTAGACTATGGCGTAGAATTCCTGATCATACACAAAATATCTCTTCTTTGCATCATTCAATTTATCACTAAAGTAAGCAATGGGCTTACCTTCATGACTCAAAATGGCTCCAATGGTGCTACCACTAGCATCATAGTCTATCTGAAATACTTTATTGAAATATGGGAGTGCCAAAATAGGCTGCTCCATGACCTTCTTCTTCATCAAATTGAAACTCTTTGCTGCTCATGTACTCCATTTGAATTCTTTTCTATCTCCTCTCATTGATTTAGTTAGGGGTGCACAAATTGAATCCTTTAATGAACTTCCAGTAAAAACTTGCTAAACCATGAAAATATCTTACCTTAGTAGTGATTCTTGGCATTGGCCACTCCACAATGGCTTTCAGCTTTTCTGGATCCATCTTTAGACCCTCTGCTAAGATAAAAAATCTGAGATACACCAATTCACATTTCACAAAACTACACTTTTTCAAGTTGATCAACAACTTATGTTCTCTCAGCTTCTCAAAAACCTCTTGGATATACATCAAGTTCTCCTCCAATTTCTTATTGAAAATCAAATTGTCATCCAAGTAAACAATTAAAAAATTATTCAATACCTCATTCATGAGCCTCATAAACGTGTTGGGTGAATTGGTCAGCCCAAAAGGCATGAATAACCACTAGTATAGGCTTTCTTTGGTCTTGAAAGCTATCTTCCATTTTCCTCCTCTGATTTGAATATGATGGTAACCACTCTTTAGGTCAATCTTTGTGAGATACTCACTCCACTTAGGAAATCTATTATATCATCCATTCTTGGCAAGGGAAATCGATACTTGATTTTGATCTTGTTGATGGCTCTTGAATCGGTACACATTCACCATTCTCCATCCTTATTAGGTGCTAGTACTATAGGTACTGCACATGGACTCAAACTTTCTCTAATCAATCCCTTTCACAACAACTCCTGCACTTGTTTGTTGAACTCTTCACTCTCTGTTGGAGTCATTCGATGGGCTTCCTTGTTTGGAAACCTATCTCCATGAATCAGATCCATCTAATGAATAATCTTTCTTACTAGTGGTAATCCTTTAGGCACATTATAAAAAATAATACTCTGGAATTCATCCAAAAAACCACACACTTCTGCAGGTACCTCACTACTAGCTTCCTTTTCAGCTCTTGGAATTAATGCAAAGCACATGGGCTCATGTTTCATACCTTCTAGGAATTACCTTCCATTGACCAAAAAAATTTATGCATTGTTGCATACCTTCTTGTTTTCTTCCTTCAAAGGCTTCATCTTATGTTGAACTCCATCCTTTGTTAACGAGTGAGTGTTCATATTTCCATCATGTATTGCTCATTGATAAAACTGCCATGGTTGACCCAACAACATGTGACAAGCATCCATGGGTATCACATCACACAAAACCTCATTCTTGTAGTTACCGATTTTGAATTTTATTAGGCATTATTCATTGACTAGGACCCTTTGATCCTTCTACAACCACACAATCCGATATGGGTTTGGGTGCCTTCGCCTCTCCAACTGCAATTTGGTGACCATTTCTTTTGACACTAGATTTCTAGAGCTACCTTTTTCAATGATGATATTGCAGGCCTTTCCTTCACATTTACAATAGGTGCGAAACAAATTATTTTGTTAGTTAGGCTCCTTCTCTTCATTCACCAAGGCCCTTCTGAAAACAAGGGACTCACCCTTTTATGCATCTTCAGACTGTGAAGACCAAGTGTCTTCATCTACATGGGATACTCACACCTTTCCTTCAAGCCTCTTATTCATCCTCTCTTAGTGTTGCAAGCAGTCATAGGCCCTATGTCCCTCTTCAACACATTGGAAACATGTTCCTCTGAAACCTCATCTTCCAAGTCTATGCCCAGACCTTCCTCAACCTCTTCAACCTACACTATTCTGATGACGAGGTTGATATGAGTCATCTCTTTGCTGACCTTCACTAGTAATAGGTCCTTCATCCTTCTTATGATCACCACCTTGACCTCCATATGGCCATTTACTATTCTTTCCACCTTGATCTCCTCCTCTTTTTTTGCTTTCAAACCTCTGGTTCAGATGCTCTTCAAATTTCAGAGAGAACTGATAAGAATCCTCAATGGTAGTCATTCTTACCAGTGTCAATTCTTCCTATATAATAGGCTTCAACTTGTTGATATACTAAGCAACCATCTCTTTGTTCACCTCAGAATGTTCAGTTTGAATTAGGACCTTGTGAAATTCTTCAGTGTATTCTTTCACTATCCTCGTTCCTTGTCTCAGACTCTACATTCTCTTCAACAACTCTAGTTCGTAATCCACCAGAATGAATTGTTTCTTCAATTTTTCCACCATCCTCTCCCATCTGGAGATTTTATCTTTTCCTTGTCTACCTCTTTTGAGCTGGACCTCCTTCCACCAAATACTAGCATGGCTCTTCAATTTGGTCTTTTCAAACTTGGTGAGGATCTTCAATCTCCTCGAATTTGAATAATTCTTCCATATCGTTGATCCAATTGATCAATTCTTTTGGGTTCAAGCTTCCACTGAAGGTTGAGACTTCCATCTTTGTTTCTTTCCTAGACTAGATATTGCTCACAACAACTTCATCTCTCTAGGATCTACTTGATCCTGTTCTTCCTCTTCCAATTCTTATCATTGTCATCTCTTTCTTGGTGTTCTCCTCTTCCTCTTCAGACCTCTTCTTGCAAGGATTGCATCTACCTTCTGAGGGCTCTGATCTCATTTCTTGGTGGATCTCCACCTCTACCCCTGCCTCTACCACACTGGGCCATTCTTGGAGGAATTTTTTTCTTAACCCACACTCACAGGTCTTGTTACAACTTCCTCACATTTGACACTTTGCTATAGACTTAGGAACTCTTGCTCTGATACCAATTGATGAAGGGTACTCCCCTTACAACAATGTACAACCAGGTTTGCACAAAAAAAGAAATGATCTTTATTATTGGTCACTAAAATTTTTAGAGAACATGCCATCTATTTGGCTTCTTACAAGCATCCACCAATTGGTAGATCTAAACTTACACTATAGTATGATATTCTATGATTTCCTTCTCCATTCTATGATCTCTATCTCTTTTTCCCTGCACATGTTCTCCCCTGGCCTTTTTGTTTCTCACAAAATCTCCATCTTGGCCTTGGTCTCATATCATAGTACCACTCCTCACCCAATCAACTTTCTAAATCTCCAAGTCATTACATCACAATAAACAATGGCCAATAGAATTATATTTCACAACTACAATATGAAATATTTAATATTGCTTCGCCACATGTCGGCCTCAGGTTTGCTTGACCATCAACTACTGTTGACCACCGAGTATTTATCACCATCAGGTTATTTCCTAGAATCCATTTCATCTCCCACCAATATCACCATATCTCACCAACATCAAATTATCACTCCATCAGGGAGACCTCAAGTCACCTTTCGCCGATACAAGGGAGTTTCAACGATGAACACTTGCTCATTGAGGAAACCATTGAACCATTGCGGGAATGAAATAGGAGGTTCTGTCGATGCCACTAGGTCACATTGATTGGGCCATCAAGGAGACTCAGGTCAAAGTCCCACAGAAGATGCACGCCCTTTCCAATGAACATAACATCAACTCACATATGATCAAGCCATCGACCAAATAGGGGAACTGTTCCCATCAATAGGGAAACCTTATGCCAATGAACTTCACATGCTCAACCACATTGTTCTAATACCATCGGTCTGTCACTGGAACATTGGGTGTAGTCACACCAATAGGTAGTCTTCCCGCCAATGTAACTCCATGCATTTTTCACTCGCTATTGTCATCAGTAGGTCATTGGAACTTGTAGGAAAGTCACGCTAATGTGTCAAGGTTCTACCAATGGAACATGCTAGCCCTTATGCGGTCAAACAAACATAGCATGATGATGTAGGATTTCTCTTCACCCTGGATGCTCCTACATCATCAACCTCCATTGGTCACTTTCATTTTTTAGTTGTACTATTCGATGCTATTGCAAATTGTATGAATTTAATCAATGCTTCCATTAATTTGGTATTAGAGCATGCTATGTCTAAGAGTGTGAATTTGAGTGGCCATCAAAATCCCACTCTCAAAATCCCCTCTCAACTCTAAAACTCTCTCACAACTTATAAAAACACAGTAATAATGTAGAGATATGCATCCCTATTGAGGTAGAGAGCACCTCTGTTTATACACAAAGGTCAACAACTAAAGGCTAGAAATAGGATATCAAGAATGAAACTTCTCAACTTAATAGGTTCAACTCAAAAAGATTAAGAAAAGGTGGCAATTGAAATCGTTGCACAATAAACACATGCTCAACCATAGTGAATGAGTCACTTTACTCAATGTCCAACAAGAAAGATAATAAAAAATGCATGGTTTATGTCATCTACAAGTCGACTCTATTTGGCTAGCTTTACTCTTGACCAATTCACATAATTCAAATTGCTTTATAATCTGAAATTTATATTGCAAACTAGACTTCTAATTGGTTCATACTTCTTACTATTTGGCACCACATTGTTTCCTACACGCCCCATTCCTTTGGCTACTATTTTCTAATGACC
This sequence comes from Sequoia sempervirens, assembly GCA_007258455.2. Taxonomy (NCBI): domain Eukaryota; kingdom Viridiplantae; phylum Streptophyta; class Pinopsida; order Cupressales; family Cupressaceae; genus Sequoia; species Sequoia sempervirens. The sequence continues at coordinate 444,852,147 of VDFB02000003.1, read as the reverse complement.
AACTCAATACTTCATGTGTGTGAGTATTATCTTTTCCTTTGAATTTGACTTAGTCTTTGGAAATTAACTTACATGTTGGTTTGTAAATGATATTATGTGCTTTTCCTAGCACTATTTGTTGGAGTTAAAATGACACTGAGAGGGGGGGGGATGAATCAGAGTCTTAACTATTTGACCAATTTCTCAAATATTCGAACACACAGCTCAGATTTGATCTCAATATCACTCCGATTAAAGCATTCATGAGTTGAATGTAATCATTCATAAACAAAATTGAGAAAAATAATAACTCAACAGTGAACTGAAACAACAACAGTAAAACAGAGAGAACACAAAAGAACAAAGAGGTACAATATTTTGCAGAGTAGAAAACCCTCCTGGGGTATAAAAACCACTCCCTAAATGCCTTCCTGGCTTAATCTTATAATCAACTATTCACAATGCCTTAAAGGCTGATTTTTGAGCACCCACTCAAGGAGCACCAACCCCTCATTTAGAGATATTTATCTCAAGGAGTACCAACCCCTCAAATTATGTTTTGAACAATAATAATGATTCAGAGGGTTTCTCTATTTTTAGTTAAGCACATATCTCTATGTTTTCTTATCTACAGAATACCTTAAAGATTCAATAATTGAATCCCTAAAATACCTCATAGAGAAGAAACTCACAATCTCTGCATCTTGTTATACATATTTTATTGCAGAGTTTTATCCATATATTTTCATACAGCCAAGGAATGATTATCTCAGAATTACATCAACAATCGAACATAAAACTAAGTTTTCTGCTTCTATATATACATCTTGATTTACATGCCAGATAGGTAACTGTCTTCAGGAGTAATGGCAGAACAACCAACCCAGCTAAGAGCCATTCTCAACAAATCTGTAACGTATGAGTTCATTTTATAGCATAGAAAGCACAACCGTCCACCACAGAAAATCATAATCTCCAATGCATGAATTGCAATACTCAATCAGGGCATCATATTGACTGAGATGCAGAAAGCAGTTAAGAAAAATGGTGATAATAAATTAATATGCGTAGTATGAAACACATAAATAAAAATACTAGATAGATCTGTAACTCCCATGGCTCAATTATCCATTGTCGAGCTTCCAGTCAAAAATGCACCAAATAAACCTTCCATAAACCTCTGTAATAACCATTACAGTCATCAACAATAGAAATGTAAACACTCATGATGGCGGCCAGGCTAGGGTTCGATACCCAGTCAAAAAGAATAAGCTCAAAAGGTTTTCCCTAAACCTTTTTATTTCCATCAATGACATGTTATGCCGAAGGCAACTTTAACGTTGCTAGACATTCAATTCGCTTTCGCTGTGACACATCAGATTCAGAGAGAAGACATATTGAATACAACATGCTACGCCGATAGACTTCCTTAGTATATTATTCTTTTGCTGAGACATGAGGAAACTTCTTACCGAGATGCCCTTTAGTTTCATTCACTATCGCTGTAACATACAACCTTTGGGGAGACCTCTTGGAGAAAACTTTGTCATACCGAAAGAAATTCGATACACATTGTCACCATGACAATTCAATACCTATGCTGAAGGCCTTTATCATTTCCAAGTGGCCAAGACAACACATAGTTAGGGAGACACTATATAGACTGCCCCTTGTTTTTCTGAAACATCCTGAGCTCACAATAGATCACCAAGACATTAAAGATCTCACACCAACAAAAACCTTTTTCCTGATGTGCATTGCTATAACATTATGATATCAGTGAGACCTTTCGTAGAAAGTTTGAGTCATACCGAAAAACTTCATTCACTCGGAGTCGCTAAGACCTCCCTTCGAATATCACAAGCTCTTACCGAAAAGTATCCATCCACCAAGGTTAGTGTGACATTGCACATTCAATATAACATTTCGCTGAAGCAGTAACCTTATGTCGATAAGACATTCAATGCAATAATTGGTGAGACTTAAAATCTTCAGAGAGACAATATACCGAATACATTATGTTTGGCTGAAGAAAACTCCTCCATGTTATGTTTGGTAAGACAAAACCACTTCGCCAAGACCTATTCTGAAACCACTCAGCTCTTGCCGATGAAACTACATAAGCACTAGTCGGTGAGACATAATCCTTTTTGTTAAGACCTCATCCTGACAGCCAAACTCATGCCAATATACTTTATTCTGAAGTGGGTTGGGGAGACATAAGGAAATCAATACGACCTTATGCCGATGATATAACATATGTTGATAGAGAACACATTTTGTCATCGAAACAAAAGAGAAGTCTTGCCGACAGTAGCCTGTAAGATAAATTCAATCGCCATGACATCTGAAATGTCTTGCCGATAGGAAACTCAGACATTTCAAAGTGGATTAGGGAGACCCTACCATACTCATGCCAATATGTGTAAGCCCGAATGAGAAAAAATCAATACCTGTGATATGCAAAAAGAACCATCCTGACAAAGAAACCATCTTTCAAGCTCTGTCAGTCAAAGAGACAGCATTCATAACTTGAATCAGAATTCTCATCACCATGAAATTAAAGCATAACAAATAACTTTCTGTAATAGCCAAGAGACATCAAAGAAGTGCCATTATAAATCATAAGGATCAGAGATTTTGTCATCAAAGACAAACCATAAACACAACTGAGATCCAACAAACTCCCCCTTTGTCCTTGATGGCAAAACACAAATGACTCTCCCCATTTTTGCCTCAATGACAAAGAATAGAAGAGAAGAATGTGCATTGCCATGAAACACAACTAAGAAGCCAAAATATCATGAGAAACAACTGCAAAAAAAGAGAGAATTAGTGCAGCAACTAAAATTGTAGGAGAGCAGTAAGTGAATGAAAATATTTAATTTGCTCCCCCTAAGCAGTAGCTTGGAGATTCAGTGAAGTAATGATTGAGAGATAACTCCCAATTGAAGTCTTAGCCTTTCAAATAACTCTTTTGCTAAGAGCTTTGTAAAAATATTGGCTACCTAATCTTGAGATCTAACAAACTATAAGTAGACTTCATTAGCCAAAACCTTTTCTCGAGAAAATGAAACTTAATAGCAATATGTTTCGTGAAAGAGTGCATAACAAAATTTTTTGAAATATTTATCGCACTAGTGTTATCACAAAGAATGGAAACAGGTTTAGAAAAATCTATACCCATATCTGAAAGAGTCTGACCCATCCATAGAACTTGAGTATAGCATGAAGTGGCAGCAATGTATTCTGCTTTAGCAGTAGAGAGAGAAACAGATACTTGTTTCTTGGTATGCCATGCCACTAAATGATCACCAAGAAAGAATATAGCACCATTGGTGCTTTTCCTATCATCCAAACAACCAGCCCAATCAGCATCAGTATAAGCAATCAAAGAGAAATCATTGCTTCTAGGATACCAAAGACCTTAATCAAGAGTGCCCTGAATATATTTAAAAATCCTTTTAATAGCAGTGACATGGGATACTTTAGGTGATGCCTTAAACCATGCAATAGTGCAAACTGCTTGCATAATGTCAGGTCTAGAGGCGGTTAAATATAAAAGACTTCCGATCATTGATCTATATTCAGTTTGATTTGTATCAGGAGAATCATCAACCTTAGTAAGTTTGCATCCAGTAACCATTGGAGTGCTAACTGGATGGCATTCATCCATCTAAAATTTCTTAAGCATCTCTCTAGCATACTTGGTTTGAAAAAGAAATATTCCATTTTCACATTGAGAGATTTGAAGACCCAAGAAGAAATTTAATTCTCCTAATAATGACATTTTGAATTCAGATTCCATTAGCTGAGAGAATTTTTTACTCAATGTAACATTATTGCAGCCAAAGATAGTGTCATCAATGTAAATTTCAACAACCAGAATATCAAAACCTTCATTTTTAACATAAAGATTGCTATCTACACCTCCTCTAACAAACCCATTTGAAAGCAAATGACTGTCCAACCTAGAGTACCAAGCTCTAGGTGCTTGTTTTAAGCCATAGAGAGCCTTTTTCAATCTGTAAACATGATCAGGCTTATCTTTGCACATAAATCCTTCAGGATGTTCAACATAGACCTCTTCATCTAAATAGCCATTTAAAAAAGTAGTTTTGACATCCATTTGATAAATAGTAAAGTTTTTGTAAACATAATAAGCCAAGAATATTCTGATAGATTCTAGTCTAGCAACAGGTGCAAAGGTTTCACCAAAATCAATACCTTCTTGTTGAGCATAGCCTTTGTAGATAAATCTTGCTTTGTTGTGAATAAAATTACCATTTTCATCAACCTTGTTTCTATATATCCATTTTCCTCCAATGACATTCTTGTCATCTAGTCTTGGGACTAACTCCCAAGTCTGATTTTTCTCAATCTGATCAATTTTTTCTTGCATAGCATTAAGCCAACATGAGTCTGTGAGAGCTTCATTAAAATTTTTAGGCTCAAACTAAGTAACTAGAAAAAAAGCAATTTGTGCCTTTTCATCAGATTCTGCAGCCTTTCTTCTAGTTTGAACTCCTGCATTTTTATCCCCAATAATCTAATCTTTGGGGTGGTATATAGCTAGAGTTTTCAAAGGATCATTTGATGCAACCTTTTCAGGACTTGCATTTTCATTTTTAGGGCTTGCTGATTCAGCAATAGACTTTGTTGTTCCAACTCCTTCAGAAATTATTTCAAATTCAAGTTCTTCTTCCTCATTATTTTGCAAAGATTCAGCATTCAAATGTGGTCTTTCGTCAAATTTTACATTAACAACTTCAACAATCTTATTAAGCCTTTTGTTGAGACATTTATAAGCTTTGTTGTGAGTTGAGTATCCCAAAAAGATACCCTCATCACTTTTGGATTGAAAACTTCCAAGATTATCATCATCCTTTTTGATAAAACACTTACTTCCAAAAATTTTAAAGTATTTGACAGAAGCAGTTTTTCCATACCACAGTTCATAAGGAGTGTGTTTAGATTTCACCCTAAGCTGCACTCTATTCAAAATGTATACAGCTGTATGAACAGCTTCTTTCCAATACATATCATACAACTTAGCTTCATCTAGCATGGTTCTAGCCATTTCTTTTACAGTTCTATTTTTATGTTCAACTACCCCATTTTGTTGAGGTGTTTTAGTTGCAGCATACTACCTTTTAATATCGTGTTGTTCACAGTAATCAATAAAATCTTGAGAGGTGAACTCACCTCCTTTGTCTAATTGAAGGCATTTGAGTTTCAGATCAGATTCCTTTTCAACCATTTTACAAAAAATTTTGAACCTTTCAAAGGCTTCTGATCTGTGCTTAAGAAATGTGACCCAAACCATTCTAGTATAATCATCTACAAAAAGCATAAAGTATTTTTCACCATTAATAGACCTTGTTCTAGTTGGTCCACATAAATCAGTATGCACAAGCTGTAAAGGTTTTGAAGAAGAATGTTCTTTTGTCTTGAAGCTGATTTTTGTTTGTTTACCACTTAAGCATTCTTTGCACACAAAATTTTCTGGCTTGTTAAGAATTGGTAAACCTCTAACATTCTGATTCTTATTGATTCTAACCAGATTTTCAAATTTTATGTGTCCTAATCTTTTATGCCATAACCAACTCTCTTCAATTTGGCCCATTAGACACATGCCTTGATATTTTCATTGCATGATGAGTTAAGAAGATTGTACACATTTCCTTTTGTCCTCCTTCTAGCTACAATAGCCTTTCCAAGTTCATTCTTAATCTCACATCCCTGTGAAGTAAAAAGAACATGATAACCACTATCACATATTTGACTAACACTTAGAAGATTGTTCTTGAGACCTTCCACATAGTACACATTATAGATAGGAGTGTCTTCATTCAGAAGAAGTGAACCTCTACCTTTAATTTGAATACCAGAGTTATCACCAAACTTAACATATCCACCTACATAATCTTCAAGTTTTATAAACTTGTCCTTGTCGCCAGTCATATGGTTAGAACATCCACTGTCCAAGACCCATAAGTCCTTTTTCTTGGAATGAAAAGCAGTTTGAACCAACATAGTTTGTTCAATGTTGTTGATAGTCTTAGGTTTCCAAACCTTTTTAATTTTCTGCTGTTTAGATTGTAGATCAATTTTGCACTGTTTGACAAAATTTCCTAAAGTATTGCATTTAAAACATCTGATCTGTCTAACACAACCATAGTGTTGCTTAAGACCAAACCTAGGTATTCTATAATTCATAAGCCTACAAGTGCTCACCTTATGACCAAATTTGTTGCAGAAAAAGCAATAACCATAGAAAAAAGAATTGTCTTTGTATGAAGGTCTATTACCTCTAAAAAACTTAACATGATCCTTACCAAATTCTGAGTGATTTGAACCTGAGCCTTTGACTTCAATAGAGGAGTTTTGTTTTGCTTGTCAGTTGAGCATTCACCCTTTTCAAAACCAACACCAGATTTATCTTTGTACATCTTCTGCTTGCTGAGCATATCATTCAGTTTTAGAGTGCTTTCATATTTTTCAATTTCCTTCCTAAGAAGGACTACTTCTTGTTCCAGTTTTTGAATTTCTTGATCTTTGCAACTTACAGTCTCTCGAAGACAGACTTCAACTCTTTTAGCTTCTTCAAGTTGAGTTTTCAAAGAGACTAATTCTTGTTCTGGTTTATGTTCTTGAGCAAGAACTTGTTTTTTGAGTTTTCTGATATCTTGTAAAGCACATTTCAGCTCACTTTCAAGATCAACTTCACCTTCTTCAACATCAGTGGTGTTAGAATCATTTTACTGAGTAATTTCAGCCATCAACAAAGTTTCAACTTCATCAGCTGATGAATCTTTAGACTCAATATCAGATTCATCCTTACTAATCAAACTTTTCTTCTTTTTAAAATTGAAGTTTCGTTTAGGTTTGAAGGCCTTCTTCTTAGGCTGTATTTCAGTTGTCTCGTTGTCATAGATTTGATCATCATAGGGACACTTTGCAGCAAAGTGACCTATTTTTCCACAGTTAAAACATTTAAAGGGAAGTTTTCCCTTATATTTTCCTGATCCCTTTTTAAATCTTCTAACAAAATGAGATTCTTTAGAATCAGACAACTCTGATTCACTGACATCGACTTTTTCTTTCTTTTCAGAGTTAAAGGTAGTTTCTTTTCCTGTTGAATTGTTTTTGCTAGTTCTCATTTCATAGGTAGTAAGTATTCCTTGCAGGCTGTCTAAGGTAAGCTTATCAAAGTGTTTCTTTTCTTCTAGGGCTGAAACCTTAGATTCAAATTTAGATGGTAAGGACCTAACAACTTTTGTGACCACATCAAATTCATTAACCTCTTGACCTAGACCTTTCATTCCATTGACAACTTCATCAACTCTTAGGAAATATTCAGCCACTTTCTCATCATCCTTCATTTTCAACTCCTCAAACTGATGTTTGAGAGTAATGATTTTTGACAGTTTGACTTTCTCATTCCCTTGATATATAGTTTCAAGTTTTTCCCAGATTCCATGAGCAGATTTGCAATGCATGACTTTAATGAACACATCTTTAGTTAATCCACACAAGATGGCATGCTTAGCTCTGGCATTTGTTTCATACTTCTTTTTCTCAGCAGCATCAGTGGGAATAGTGGCTGGTACATTGTAATCTTCTAAAACAATGCTCCAAACATCAACATCAAAAGAAACAAGAAAAGATTCCATTCTTATTCTCCAGAACACATAATCTATTCCATCAAATAATAGAGCTCTGGTTATAGAGGCACCGTCTTGAGAATGTGCCATTAAAAATAAACTCCAAGACCAAGATCAATCCAAGGTAATTAAACAATCAGAGGACCCTATGCTATGATACCAATTGTTGGAGTTAAAATGACACTAAGAGGAGGGGGTGAATCAGAGTATTAACTATTTGACCAATTTCTCAAATATTCAAACACACAACTCAGATTTGATCTCAATATCACTCTGATTAAAGCATTCATGAGTTGAATGTAATCATTCATAAACAAAATTGAGAAAAATAATAACTCAATAGTGAATTGAAACAACAACATAGTAAAATAGAGAGAATACAGAAGAACAAAGAGGCACAATATTTTTCTGAGTGGAAAACCCTCTTGGGGTATACAAACCACTCCCTAAATTCCTTCCTGGCTTAATCATATAATCAACTAATCACAATGCCTTATAGGCTGATTTTTGAGCACCCACTCAAGGAGTGCCAACCCATCATATAGAGATATCTATCTCAAGGAGTACCAACCCCTCAAATTATGTTTTGAACAATAATAATGATTCAGAGGGTTTCTCTGTTTTTAGTTAAGAACATATCTCTCTGTTTTCTCATCTACAGAATACCTTAAAGATTCAATAACTGAATCCCTAAAATACCTCATAGAGAAGAAACTCACAATCTCTACATCTTGTTATACAGATTTTATTGCAGAGTTTTATCCATATATTTTCACACATCCAAGGAATGATTATCTCAGAATTACATCAATAGTCGAACAGAAAACTAAGTTTTCTACTTCTATATATACGTCTTGATTTACATGCCAGATAGGTAACAATCTTTAGGAGTAATGGTAGAACAACCAACCTAGCTAAGAGCCGTTCTCAACAAATCTGTAACGTATGAGTTCATTTTACAACATAGAAAGCACAACTGTCCACCATAGAAAATCATAATCTCCAATGCATGAATGGCAATACTCAGTCAGGGCATCATATTGACTGAGATGCAGAGAGTAGTTAAGAAAAATGGTGATAATAAATTAATATGCACAGTATGAAATGCATAAATAAAAATACCAAAAAAATCTATAACTCCCATGGCTCCATTATCCACTGTCGAGCTTCCAGTCAAAAATGCACCAAATAAACCTTCAATAAACCTCTGTAAGAACCATTACAGTCAGCAACAACAGAAATGTAAACACTCATGATGGCAGCCAGGCTAGGGTTCGATACCCAGTCAAAAAGAATAAGCTCAAAAGGTTTTCCCTAAACCTTTTTATTTCCATCGATGACACGTTATGCTGAAGGCAACTATAACGTTGCCAGACATTCAATTTGCTTTCGCTATGACACATCAGATTCAGAGAGAAGACATCGAATACAACATGCTACGCCGATGGACTTCCTTAGTATATTATTCTTTCACTGAGACATGAGGAAACTTCTTACCGAGATTCCCTTTAGTTTCATTCACTATTGCTATAACATACAACCTTCAGGGAGACCTCTTGGAGAAAACTTTGTCATACTGAAAGATATTCAATACACATTGTCACTGTGACAATTCAATACCTATGTCGAAGGCCTTTATCATTTCCAAGTCACCAAGACAATACATAGTCGAGGAGACACTATATAGATTGCCCCTTGTTTTTCCTAAACATCCCGAGCTCACAATAGATCGCCAAGACATTAAATATCTCACACCGACAGAGACCTTTTTCCTGATGTGCATCACTATAACATTATGATATCGGTGAGACCTTTCGTAGAAATTTTGAGTCATACCAAAAAACTTCATTCACTCGGAGTCGCTAAGACCTCCCTTCGAATATCACAAGCTCTTACCGAAAAGTATCCATCCACCAAGGTCGGTGTGACATTGCACATTTGATATAACATTTCACCGAAGCAGTAACCTTATACCGATAAGACATTCAATGCAATAATCGGTGAGACTTAAAATCTTCAGAGCGACAATATACTGAATAAATTATGTTTGGCCGAAGAAAATTCCTCCATGTGATGTTCAGTAAGACAAAACCACTTCACCAAGACCTATTCTGAAACTGCTCAGCTCTTGCTGATGAAACTCCATAAGCACTAGTCGGTGAGACATAATCCTTTTCGTTAAGACCTCAGCCCAACGACCAAACTCATGCTGATATACTTTATTCTGAAGAGGGTCGGGGAGACATAAGGAAATCAATAAGACCTTATCCCGATGGTATAACATATGTCGATAGAGAACACATTCTATTGCCGAAACAAAAGAGAATTCTTGCCAACAGTAGCCTATAAGATAAATTCAGTCACCATGACATCTGAAATGTCTTGCCGATAGGCAACTCAGACATTTCAAAGTGGATCGGGGAGACCCTGCTATACTCATGCCGATATGTGTAAGCCCGAATGAGAAACAACCAATACCTATGATATGCAAAAAGAACCATCCTGACAAAGAAACCATCTTTCAAGCTCTGTCAGTCAAAGAGAAAGCATTCATAACTTGAACCAGAATTCTCATCACCATGAAATTAAAGCATAACAAATAACTTTTTGTAATAGCCAAGAGACATCAAAGAAGTGCCATTATAAATCATAAGGATTAGAGATTTTGTCATCAAGGACAAACCATAAACACAACTGAGATCCAGCACTATCATATTTCACAATACACACAATTTAAAATGATTTAAGCATTTCTTATGTTTATGTGTTACTTTAATTATTATTTCCTTTGTTTTTTCCATGCAATACTTTGCTTAAGCTATGTTTTAATATGTTATGTGATAAATAATTCAGTGCTATCATTATCAAATAAATTCAATATAGATAACATATATATATATATAACATAATATATATATGTATGCATATATATTTATATACATATATCACAATTCACTATAAGTTTATAAAATATATTATTTGATACTTGAATACATATTCAAATATTCTCATATTTCATATATGGATGCATGCATACATATACATATATATACATATGTGTATATATATTAATATACTAGTATGGACGTATCCAAGTTTTTGTCAATACATACATGTATGTTAATATATATGTATATACACATATACTATATATATGTATACATCATACCTTGATATTTAAACACATAGAATCATAGTCATATTGATCAACATATAAACACAAAATGTAGAACCCTAATCTAGAAGCTTCTAAGCTTGTTATAAGAGGTTGGGATGAGAGTTACAGTATGATGAAAAATGTGATCATTCGTGAGATTGTGATAAATTTTGCACTGGAGAATAAAATCATTGGATGGCTGCAGTTTTGTGGATGTAGCCCAGATTGGATGAACCACGTTAAATTATCTGTGTTATTTTTTGTGTGTGTTTTAATTTCTTTATATTATTGATCAAATCCGCATTTAATTGTTAGATATCTTCCTTCTAACCCTAACAAGTGGTATTAGAGTGGGTTGTTTTTTATTATCATATGCAGGAAAGTCTCACGATTGAGTGAGAGTCTCATAGTTAAGTGGGAGCAATGGTGGACAAGGGTAAATTGAAGCTAGTTAAATTTAATGGGAATAACTATGAGCTATGGAAGATGTAGACATAGGATTATCTCTATCAGAAGGATTTATGGAGGCCATTGGAAGGAATAGCTAAGAAACCAACAATAATGAGTCATAAGGAATAGAATCTTCTGGATAGAAAGGCACTGGGAGCCATTCATTTATGTCTAGCACAATCAGTGGAATTCAATATCACAAGAACAAAGACAACTCAAGAGTTGATGGAAACTCTAGTGAAGTTATATGAAAAGTATTTCACTTTGAATAAGGTATTTCTTATGAAGCATTTATTTAATATGAAAATGGTAGAAGGTGGGTCAGTTGTTGATCATTTAAACGAGTTTAATACGGTTACTAGTCATTTCACTTATGTAAATGTAAACTTTGATGAAGACGTTAGGGCTCTTTTGATTCTATGTTATTTTCCTGAAAGCTAGAATAGCTTGGTAATGGTTGTTAGCAATTCTGCTTTTGGTTCGAATACATTGAAATTTGATGATGTTGTTGGTGTTATTTTGAGTGAGGAAATTCATAGGAAAAGCTCAGGTGGAACATCCACATCAGGAAGTGTTTTGAATACAGAAAGTAGGGGTAGAACAAAGGAGAGAGGAAATAATTCTAGAAGTCATGGGAAGTCACGAGGAAAATCAAAGTAAAAATGGTCCAAATCTAGAGAAAAGAGGGATTGTTGGTACTGTGGTAATCCGAGTTATTTAAAGAAAGATTGCTGGTTTTGAAAAAATAAAGGAGATAAAAAGGAAGGAAATAAAGAGGAAAATGTGGTAAGTAATAAATCTAATTAGGATTCTTTGATTCTTTCCCTTGATAATGTTGATGATTCTTGGGTGTTAGATTCAGGGGATTCATTTCATGCTACACCCCATAGAAGTTATTTTCTTGATTGTCCAAGAGGATTTTGGTCTGGTTTATTTGGGAGATAATGAACCCTGTCAGATTGTTGGAAAGGGAAGAATCAATATTAAGTTGTAGAATGAGAATCATTTGCAACTACATGAGGTAAGGCACATTCCAAAGTTAAAAATAAATTTAATTTCAGCAGGGCAACTAGATGATGAAGGTTGTGCTGTTACATTTAGTGATAAAAATTGGAAGGTTACAAAAGGTGCCTTAGTGGTAGAAAAATATGTGAAATTAGGTACCTTATATCTTTGTTCAGGTCATATTGTTCCTTCTACTTTAGCTATTGCAGATAAAAATCAATGTTGAAGAATAATTGTTGCAGGTTCACAGGAAGAGACTAAAATAGCTGTTGTAGGTTCTGAGACAACACTATGGCATAATAGACTTGGGCATATGAGTGAAAAGGGTATGAAGGTACTTCATTATAAGAAAGTTTTACCATGTCTGAAATGCATTAATATGGATTTCTATGAAAGTTGTGTGTATGGAAAACAAAAGAGAGTTAGTTTTCTCAAGGATGGAAAGCAAAAGAAAGATGAAAAGTTGGAGCTTGTGCATACAGATGTATGGGGACTGGCTTAGGTATCTTCTCTCAGTGGCTCTCAATATTATGTTACATTCATTGATGATGCAACTAGGAAGGTATGGATTTATTTCCTTAGGCATAATTCTGATGTATTTGAAACTTTTAAAAAATATAGAAGCTTGGTTGAGAATGAGACAGGTAAAAAGTTAAAATGTCTCAGATTTGATAATGGTGGTGAGTATTGCAGCAAAGAGTTTGAATATTATTATTCGTCAAATGGTATTCGTAGGCAGAAAATAGTTCCAAGGACTCCACAAGAAAATGGAGTGGCTGAGCGCATGAACAAAACAATAATGGAGTGTACACAGACTATGAGATTGCATGTTGGACTGCCTTTAAACATGTGGGAAGAGGCTATAAACACTATTGTTTATTTAATCAATAGAGGTCCCTCAAATCCTTTGGGTTGTGGTATTCTAGAGGAAGCATGGACAGGTAAGAGGGTGAGTTATTCTTTTCTCAAGACCTTCAGTTGTGAAGCATTTGCACATGTAGATTATGAAAATAGAACCAAGCTTGATGCAAAATAAAAGAAACATATATTTTTTGCATATGGCATTGATGAATTTGGTTATAGGCTTTGGGATTTTGAAAATAAAAAAATTGTGAGAAGCAGGGATGTCATATTCAATGAGAAAGTGTTGTACAAATATCAGTTGTAGAAGCATGAGAAGAAATAAAATGATTATGTAGTGCTAGATGATACACCAAACAACGATGTTCCAGTGGTTCCCCATGCTGCAAAACAACAACAAAAACAAATACTATTGATGGGTGTTTTTGCACTTCTCAACATAGGTAATACATAAGTGCATCACCTCTCTTGAAAAACAATTTCCTACAAGAAAATTGCAAAAAACTATCCCAAGGTCTCTCATGTGTCAGGTCATGACTTGCTTGGAATGTCTTAGTTGGTTCATGTGATTTTTTGGTAATCAAAGGGAAACCTTACATGTGTTAAGTTGGAGGGAGATTGGATTCTTAAATGGAGTTCCTAAGATTTTGAAGTTGATATGCAATTGCTACAAGTTCAAAACAATAGTCTAAAACTCCACTTTTATCATCAAATTTGGCTTTACAATGATGTCAGAATTTTTCCTAAACTAATATTTCAAAGAAAGGTCAAAAGGGAAGGGAAAGGAGGAAGCTCCTAGACCTGCAGTTACCAATGAACAGTGACAATAGAGGATGCTACATTGGACAACCTTCCTGAAACTAAGTTTCACTTAACCAAATCAGCTAACAATATTATGAAACTAGTGTTATCTTCTAAGGTCTATAGATTTTCAACTATTCATTCACCATAAAGCATGAATAAAAGATTAATTTTAAGTGCAGCAATGAATTTATGTCCATACTAGCTTTACACTGCTATTTATCATGAACAAACATCAAAAAGCATGAAAAAGGAAGGGCATCAACATAGTAGTATTCTTCAGCATCAATGAACAACATTCACTAAACTACTAGAAGCATGCAAAATACATAGAACAAAAAACCAAATCAACTCAAATATATTAACTATGAGGAGATGAATCATGAGACATGAAGGAAACTCAAGAATCCACCAAAACAATGAATTTCTATTAGAATTTCAGTAGCATGTGATTACAACAACTCAAATCTCTTTGAAAATGAGAGGAGACCCCCTATTTATAGTTTTCAAAAATCAAAATGAATGGAAAAGATTTAATCTCATTGTGTGGCCAAGATTCATTACAAATTAGGGTTTCACCTACCCCCAATATTTTATAATTTAAAAATACATTCCTTGTCTTTTCCCTATTTTGTCCTCTAGTGCCTTGTCATTGTAGCACTTTTGTCTTGTAGTGATTTTCCCTTTTGGTTACAACTACACTGTGAGGAACTTATCATCTATGACAAGATTTCCTTGATTTTTCTGCACAATGGCGTACTCTACAAATTTTCCCATTAGCATCTGAATTTTATTCCACTCTATTATATCTAATTGGAGCACTTGGAAGGTTAGTTTTTTGGACATGCTAGTGATCAAATCCCAATTCTTCGTACACTTAGGCATGTTCTTGATCACTTGATTTGATTGGGAAAAGGCTTGGGTAGAAAATTCCATGACATCCAATGTTAGTGAATCTGTAGCTGCATTCTCCATTTTCTTGTGAAAATATGGCCTAATCTTCTCAGGGTCTAGCTCAACGGTGGGCATGTCATAATCTGTCATGAGCTTCAAATATTCCTCACATTCCATTTGATGTTCCTTGACCCACTCCAAGTCAATCTCTACTTCATGGAGCACCTTCTCGAAGACTTCTCTTTTGAGTTCTAGGGCCATTTTCCACATCTTGACCAACTAATGATCATCCTTCACTATGGTCAGCTCCTTCTCCA
Organism: Sequoia sempervirens; assembly: GCA_007258455.2. Classification (NCBI taxonomy): domain Eukaryota; kingdom Viridiplantae; phylum Streptophyta; class Pinopsida; order Cupressales; family Cupressaceae; genus Sequoia; species Sequoia sempervirens. The sequence goes on along the minus strand of VDFB02000003.1, from coordinate 444,837,016 downwards.
GGTCTTCTTGAGCATCTCGAGGATGGCCTCAAGTTTAGGATATGTAATCCTATATAGTTTGGGGAAGTTATTACAAATTCTCTTTGTGCCCTTGAGCTGCTTTTGTACTTCCTAGAACTTGTTGGCCATTTGGATGACATAGCCAATGCCCATATCACCATGGTAGAGCACTCACTAGAACCACTCTTCAGTAGCCTTGGTCCAGTTCTTTCTCCTCTCTAACTTGCTTATGTGCTCTTTGGAAAGAAGCAAAGGCAAAGACGATGAATTTTTTGGTTGCTCCTCAGTGGAAGACCACTGTTGAATGTAGGTGGTGAGGTCTGCCACTTGTGCCTTCAACTCCTCCTTGGAGGACTGATCCTTGTTCATCTAATGAACGATCATGGCAACCGACCCTTGGAGCTGATCAATCTTTTTCTCTCTTGTAGCAGTACCTAGGTCAATGGTGGAGATATTATAGCTAACCCCTTCTGCTTTGTCTGCTAGTGGGGTAGAAATTTGCATCATTATTGATCCATAGGCATCAATTGTGATGTGGGATTGGACTGTTGGATTCTTTTCCTTCTTCGTGCCTATTTGAGATCGTGCAAAGATAGCCTCTAGTCTTTCCTTGGGATTCATGAGAATAGGAGTCTTCTTTTGTAGCCGCTTCTCCAACCACTCAGGAATTTGAGATCCCTCTTTTAGTGATTCATGATCACCTTCTTCTCTTTGGGAATTCTGGATTTCCCTTTCTTCATGGCCCAAGATTTCTTGCTCTATTTTCTCTTCCTCTTCCTCATCCAAGTCTTGGATCAATATAGGATTTTCCTCATTTATCTGGGTAGTAGCTACATTTTATTTAGGGTTGTCCTCTCCTCTAGGTACCCTTTCATCCTCTTGATCGAGCTCCGCATGGTGTTCTGGCTCGGGGCTCTTTTTCATTTCAGCCTCTTCTTCAAGCTTATCTTCTTCTTTAACTTCAACTTCTTTGTTTCCCTCCTTCTAAAGAGGTATTTCTACTTCTTGATCAAAGCCTTCATCCCATCTCTTTGTTGGAGGCTCTATAGATATTTCCATGTCATCACTAGTTTCCTCCTTTGCTTCAAAATATTGCCTCTCGACTTCTTCCTTGATATCCTTGAGTTGTTTGGACAACTCCTCAAGGTCCTGGTTAGAGGACTCCACTATATACTTGGCACTGGGGTCTTCAACATCTTCTTCCAAGGACTGTGACCCTTCATCTTCATATGCCATCTCATCGATGGTCATGTTTTGATGCTCTAGGTGCTCATTGTATTCATCCCTAAAGGGATCTTTGAGTTCTTCATCTATTTCTTTAATAGCTTCACTCTGTCATCTCTCCATTTATTCTAAGATTTTCATGGTTGCTCCCATCTTTGGTGGTTTTGTAAGAGGAGGGACAAGGAGACTAGCAACAACCTGAGACATAGCAGCTTGGACTACAAGATTCATTAGTACACTAGAGAGTTCCATGGGTATATTTTGCATCTATATAGTGAAGGTGCCTGATATAGTGAGAGTAGGCATTATAGTTGTAGCTGCCGAAGGGACTGCAGCTGAGGGAGACATTGAGGAGGATGAGAGTGGAGAGGTTGTTGTAGAGGAGGAATCCCTCACCATAATTGGAGTGGTTTGTGAGGTGGAGGCAAGGTGAACTGAGATGTCTACCATGGGCGAAGAGGAAGTGGGTAATGCTTAAAATGTGGGAGGAGGAGTAGTAGCAGCGGCAGTGGTAGTTACGGAAAGAGTAGAGGTGGCAGGTGGTGACTTTGGTTGGTTGGCCTCTTCTTCTTCTTCTTCATGTAGTGGGTCTTCTTGGATTGTTGGAATCTCATAGAATCTTCCTGATTTCTTTGCCTTCTTCGATGTTTCACCCTCTGAGTCCTTCCATGGATACACCTTATTCTTGGGATAGCGCTCAACTACCTCTTTCCTCTTCCTCAACCTTGTGGCTAGAGGAGATTTGGGAGCTTCCTTAGTTGGGGCAACAACAGTCCCACTATCTGTCGTGCTCTCGAGATCATCTTTGAGCTTGTCATATGTTAAAGTGGCACCCTAGAGCTTCCATTGAGTTATTTGAGTATCAATCCATTGTCTTGTTCTATGCTCTATTGGCTTTGTCAAAATATCGAGTTCGTTGACTTCTTCATCATTTTAGTCTATTAGGGGAAATGGCAGGTTGGTGACAACATCATATCTTAGATCCACAATAGCATTTTCATCTTCTACAATCTGATCCGGTACCGAGAATAGATTTACTATCTTGACAAAGTAAGCAGTCATTCACATATAATGCCTCATGTGTACCTCCTTGTCATCTCGATAGTTAGCACAAAAATCTTCAATGTGGTGCAAGTGGGCGTACTCTCTCCCAACAAACTTCTTTAACTTGTTGTAGGGATCCATCCTTGGCTAAGCAGTGTGGAGGCCTAAGTTGAATTCAATAATCTCTTTCTCTGAATATTTCACACACTGGGTAACTGTGAGGGCATACATTCCCTACCCGAATGTGAGGGGATATGGTATCCTTGCTCGATGCTTTCCACTGAGGAGAGTGTGTGCATGTTGCAATTGCGTGGAAATTTCTAGCAAAATTAGTCAATCGTTTGGGTATTGGGGTAGCTTGTATGGCATTTTGGAGAAGCTCTCTATTCTAATGTAAGTAAATTTTTGGAACTGTATGTACAAAAACCCAAACTAGTGAATGAACACATGGGCACTATGCAAGAATCTCCTCCCAAAGTCCCCTCTGAGAAGTCTAATAATATGCCCAATGAAGGCATTATTCACCCTATAGTAATCCTTCTTGAAATTCTGATATTTTAGTTGTGGGTGCTAGTCATATACTTTTAGTTCCCTTCCTGGAGTCGGGTCTGCGCAACAAATAGACTTCTACAGGGAAATGGCCCAACTAGGAGATACACCAAGTAAGAGGTCATATAGAATTGGGAGGTCTTCTTGACTACCATGAACTACTGATGCAAGTTGTCACTGATCATTTTGGCCCAATGAAACTTGGCCTTTCCTCTGATGGCCTCCTTAATGAAGTAGAAAATCTAGTCTTGGAAGTAAGCAGTAGTAGGAATACCCATGACTCTTCTTAACAAGGTTACCAAGTCATGATAATCTTCATAAAAGTCGCTCCTGAACAACTCTTGGGGCACCTTGTTAGCACTCCCTCTCTTCTCCTTTAACCAATATTGGTTGATTAACTTTTTGCATTTTAGGGGGTCAACCTTCCACATATTTTCTGCATATTCCTTTGTCGTATCCTCCATAGGTTCAAAGGTGGGAATGTGGAATGTTTGTCCTATGGACCTGGTAGACAGGTCAGCCAACACCTTACCCTCATGATCAATAATACTTTTGGTTTCTACTTGGTATGCTTCCGTACAAGTCATTACCAATTCTGGGGCCACAAGAGTGGGTGGAAAACTAGATGCCTTAGCCAAACCACTCTTTATGATTTTCCTAGAATTATATATGGTGGTGTTGATGATGAACCTCTGTTGAAATTCATCTTTGTCAACCTACGCGAGGTTGGTATCTCTAATTGTATCCCAGGCGGTAGTGACCCTAGAGATGATTTCTAATCCCTGGAACTAGTATTTCATCTAATCTTTATCCTCTTTCCCTCTTGGGACCTTGGTAGACTTCTTCCCTTTATCTTTCTCCATGGACACTCTAGATGGTCCTGCAGTTGATTCCATAAATCCTGCAAATAGAAACACAATAAGTACGTTCACATAAAAAATGAGGGCAACATTAGAAAAATCCTTCAAAATAGATGCTACATCAAGTAATTCATCTTTTAGAGATCATAATATTCATCATAAATCATCATTTGGATCTTGTTTGGGGAAGATAGAGAAATGCAGGCCCAGGTATGTGGGTTTCCCTAGGCTGATAGTAGTTTTGGTGAAGGAAATAGGGAGGTGGCCCACATGCGGTCATCTATACCAAGATTTTTGCATCATAAGTGGGGCCCACCAAGGTATTAAGGTGTTTGGGAACATGGTTCCATCATTCATGTAGCTTCAAAAGTGTTAATGCAGTCATTTTGGAATGCAGATCAAGAGGGTGTAGAAGTTGAGGTCATTAAGGCTGTTTGCAGCTCCATTGTTTGGAATGGCTTTGGCATGGTAGAAGTCCACAAACAGAGTTCTAAATTGTAGGACCCACAGGCAGAAAGGATGGCCCAGTGTTAGCTTCAAATTTTAAGTCATTCAGAATGATGTAGGTGGGGACTTGTAGGAGGATGCTAGGCAACAACCGTTTGGATGAACCAAGACAAGACTGTGGTCCACATTGTTAAATCTGCATTAGTTTTTACTTAGCCATTTTCACTTTCTAGGGACAAAGGGGAAATGAAAGGTGTGGGGTTGGAAATGCATATGGATAGGGCCTCACGACCGTTTGTGAATAGTGGAGGGAAGATGGTGTCCCGCAATGGGTGACCCACATGGGCAGGTCTACAGAGGACCTATGCACTGATTGTTTGCTCTAAGATGATCGAATGACAAAGGTGAGTTCTGGTTCCACCATGCGGAATGATGATAGGGCACAAATAATTTGTGATGATACTCACATAAAGGTGAACTACAGGTGATGGCCCAAAAAGAGCCACTCATAAAGGGTATCTTTCTTAGGGATTTTCAATGAAGGCTCAGGGGAAAAGTCATTGTCGGGGCCCGCAAGGAAAATGGGTTCGAGGATCATTGGTTGTTTGCAGATGGTGATGAGGAGGGAGTGGGATGCATATGGACCCTGCATGGTTAGACCCACAATGGGTTCATACTTAGGTTTTTGTCAAGTGAGTCTAGAGGGCGAAGGAGATCACAAGCCCCATAATGCAGAAAGGAGTGTGGTCCTAGTTGCTTGCGAGGGTGTTGATAACAATGGTGGAGAGATGGAAGAAGTCTACAGAGTGTGGCCCATGATGAAGACCTTAGAGTTTTGGTAATTTTAGCTGACGTAGGTTTTGTGGGGCCCATAGGGCGGGGTGGTGAGGTTAGATGATAGTTCAGGAAATGGCAATGGGTGCAGGGCTGCCCGTGCATGGAAGTCCAGAAACATGAACTCGTAAGGGCTTAAGAATCCCGTGTTACTCAATCTTCTTTCAAGTTTCAATGATTCATGGTAGAGGGATGGTGTCTGTCCACATGTGCGAACTCACCGAAGGTGAAGGCTTCAAGCCTCATGGTTGAAGTTCAGACAGGGGCATGAGGATTGCAGGCCACAAGGGCATGAACTCCTTGTTGATGAACAATGACCGAGGCTTGAAGTTCTACACTATCTTTGAGGCCATGTATGATGAGGTTTCAAATTTTTCCGAGGTAGGTTTTATGTGGAATTTGGTGCTCTAACTATAATAAAGGTTTTATTTCCAAGATTTTAATAACTTTGCAAAAACCATTGAAAAACACATAACCAGAGTGGTGGTGGAAAACCTACCTAAATATCCCACAAGAACTTGTTAAGAGTCTAACACCTTCAATGCTTGAATCAGCAATAAGATCACATAGGTGCAAAGGCAACAATGGAAGGTAGAGCTATGAACTTTTTTTGACTAAGTGCCAGTGAACTTTTTTGACATTTATTACTCACATTTAATGTTGTATAGCGACTGACGTAGTTGGTGGATGCGGGTTTCAAAATCATCGACAATGGGAATGGCGGAGCTCGCGATGTGGGTGACAGTTAGGTGATTTCCACTTGGTAATTTGATGAAGGGAATGACGATGGTGGATGTGGAGCCCGCCATGTGGGTGGACGCCCCAACTAGGCTGCCACAGAAACAGTGAAGGAGGGATGAAATCCTGCCAGGAGAAACCTATAGAGGTAGATCCACAACAAGGGAAGGACACTAGTTTCAAAGACCTAAGGAAAACTTCTAGACGAGCTCTGTGAAGGCAAAAGACATGAAAATTTCAAGGGTGGTGAAATTGGGTCAACTCAAGATGATAACTTTATGACTCCTTGACCACTTGGGACTCAAAATAGGGGGCACACAAAATGAGGCGAAGGAAAAAGTGACCTTAAAAAAGTGAAAAAGAGAGGGTCCCTATTATGAATGGGGCATGTGTGCTATAGGCACAACAAATGGTAAATTTGCTGGGAGAACACTCTCGAGTGTTCTAAGGGTAAAGATTCATTCAAAACCTAGAATCTTTGGTTTTGCAGACTAGGAGACAATTTCCATAAAAGAACTAAGGGGCTCAAAGGAGAATGGGATCCTTAACTAAATTAGACCACATGAACATCTTAGAAGTGTGTGTATGGTGCATTCATTCCATTTCTTTAGAAACTATGACAAACAACCATTAATCAGGTAAAGCAAGCCACGTAAATTGCCTAACCCCAAAAGTAACTTGGAAATTGCTTCGCTGTCAGTCAGGAGTCCATAGCCTCAATAGATTTGTCATTGTAATCCAACGAACATTTCTCTACTACTAGCTAGGCATCCATAGCCCCAATAGATTTATTCGTACACCCACACAGTTGCTTTATTTTAATTATTTTCTTCCTTTTCTTCTTTTTTCAAATATTACCTTTCGAAGATCTTTCTTTTGCTCAACTATGTAAGCATTGAAGCTTACTATGGGTTTGGAATCACAATAGTCACTAGAGTAGACTTAATATTTTCACTTGCTAGGCCCTCATAATAGCCACTATACAGTTCTTTAGAAATAATCTAATGTGTGTTTTGTGCAAGATCTAAGATGAGTGTGAAAGGATTCAACCAAGAGCCTAGTCCTAGGCCAAATCAGAGTTTAGATAGGGAAACCACTCCACATAAGTGACCAAAGATCAATGGTTGGGAGTGAATATTTATCCAAATAACACAAAAAGTGGGCAACAAAGTGAGCTATTCATTAAACTAAGCACAACCACTGCATCAGAAACACAAGAACACCCTCAACAAAACAAAGCAGCCAAGACAACAGACAAAGTAGCAGCAAAGTACGAGAGAAAAACAAAGGAAACCTAAACTAACCTATATATAGGTATTTACAAAGATTATCTCAGAAGATCTCAGGAAAGGAAGTAATGCTTGAGGTGCTACCCATTGATAGGCAATGAGACATCTTCTCCAGTTAGCGTCTTGAGGCGGAAAGCATTATCTCCTAAAATCTTAGAGATTTGAAAGGGGCCAAGCCAGAGCTTGTCAAATTTGTCATGTCCCCCTTTATTTTCATGGGCCTTTCCCAACAAAGGACCAAGTTAGTAATTCTAAAGGACTTAACCTTGGCTCATCGATCGAACCATCTTTTAACTATGCCTTTATGTTTAGTGAAATTTTCAATAGCTTGGTCGCAAAATTCTTCTAAGTTGAGTAGTTTAGCTAAATGGGCTTCTCGACGATCTCCCTCTTTGTAAAAGGTGTTGATAAATTGGAGGGTAGGGATCTTGAGATGGATGTGAAATACAGGCTCCAAGCCATAAACAAGATGGAATGGGGAATCACCCAGAGAGGCCTTGTGGCATGTACGATCTACCCAAAGGGAAAAATGTAGGTGGGTGTGCCAGGATTTGGGGTTTCTATCAAGGAGCTTCTTAATTAAAGTGATCAATTTTTTGTTTGTGGATTCGGCTAGGCATTTTCCTTGAGATTACTAGATGGATGAGAACTTAAGGGAAATTCCATTGTCAAAGGCCCAACTAGAAAATTTGAGTGAGGAAAAGGTGGGGCCATTATTGCAAACAAGAGCATATGGGCAACCAAAATGATTCAAAATAAAGCTTTAAAGGAAACTAGTAACCACCTTAGTAGTACATTGCCTAAATGTAATTGCTTCTATCCATCTAGTACAATAATCAGAGGTGGTTAGAATGTACTTGTGACCTGCAGAGGAAGGTGGGATTACTAGACTAATGAAGTCAAGACCCCACTTCATGAAGGATCTTACCTCTAGGACTGGTCGAAGTGGAACAACAACATTCTATTCTTTGGTTGTAGTAGTCTGGCACACATGGTAGGGTCGAACATGATTGTGTGCATCCTTGAACACTGTCAACCAATAGTATCCGGCCCGCAAGATTTGGTGAGCAATGGAAGGTCTAGACTTGTGGCCTGTGCCAAATTTATCATGAAACTCTTTTAATACTTGTGCCTCCTTTTTCCTAAGGCATCTAAGGTAGACCCCTTCATGATTCCTCTTGTATATTATAGATCCCTATAGCATGTAGTTGTTGCTTTTCAATTGGAGAGCACATTTTTGGACTCCTTGTAGGTGAGGCAGGCACTTGTTATTTAGTAGGTAGTAGACAATGTCGTCATACCACTCTCTAGGGGAGACATCTTCAAGTTGATATTGCTGGACAATGAGCTTAGGTCTAGCCTCAGCCAACGTTTTAGCTATCGTTTGGGTGAGGGATTTCCCTCTTACTAACTTCATGGGCTGAATCTCCATGTCATATTCTTGCAACAAGGTGAACCACTTTTTTGTTCTTTCACCTAACTCATTCTGCATCAACGTCTTTATTGCCAGGTTAGGAACTATGGAAAACACCTTGTTTCGTAAGATGTAATGTTTGAATTTCTTGACTCCCCTAAGGCATATGATTGCTTCTCCACATTATGGTACCTTAGTTCAACATATTTTAGTGGGTCACTCATGAAGGTGATTGGGTGCTCATTTCCTTCACCATCCTTTTGGATCAATATGTTGGCATAGGAATGGTTTGAAGTGAATGAGTAGATGTAGAACGACTTCAGATAATCCAGGCTGACTAGTATAGGTGCATCAACAATTTATTTCTTGATTTCCTTGAAGGATTTCTTGGCCTCCAGTGTCCACTCAACTTTGGTGTCCTGCTTTAGCATACCATTGAGTGGCTTGACTATCTCAGCAAAACTGGTGATGAATTTTCTAACAAAATTTATCTTTTTAAAGAAAGATTTAACTCCTTGCTGCCTGGCAGTTGAATTTTTAGGATGGCCTAAATACACTCAGAGTCTATTGAGATTCCTTTCTCTGAGATCACACGCTTGAGCAACTTTCCTTTAGTAACTCTGAAGATACACTTCTTCGGATTTAGGGAAATCCCAAATTCCCTACACTTTTGAAAAAAATTGCATAAATCAGAAACATGATCACTTCGCTTGTTCGAAAACACCGTGAGATCATCCATGCAGATGATAATGAATTTTCCTATTAAATCTTTAAAGGTGATATCCATTGCATGCTAGAAAGTGGTGCCAACATTGATGAGTCCAAACAACATCCTTTTGTATGCAAAGTTTCCCCACTTGGTGGTGAACACTTTCTTGTGCCTATCCTCGTGCTGCACCATTACTAGATTATACCCCAAGTATCCATCTAAGAAAGACATCATTTGAGACCTGTTGACGATTTGAAACACCTCATCCAAAGAGGGCACTGAATAATTGTCCTTCTTTGAAGCTATATTCAAGTTGCAGAAATCTAGACACAACCTGATTTCTCCATTCTTTTTCCTAATCGGGACCAAATTGGCCACCCACATGGAGTGCTTAATTAGAAATATAATTTTGGCAGACAACTTTTGAACTTCCTTGTAGATGATGGGTTCCAATATTTCATTAATTGGGCGCTGACACTTCCAAAAAGGGCACACATCTGGCTTGAGAAGAATGGTGTGCATGATGATCAATGTGTCGTATGTCTTTAAATCCTCATAACTCCAAGTGACCACATCATGGTACTTGTGTAAGGCATCAATGATCCCTTTCTTTTCTTCTAGCATGCACACCTTGCCAATGAACACGTTCTTAACTTCTTTAGTTGTTCCATGATTATGAGTGTCACATTGGTTATTGATGAAATTCTTCCTTGCTTGTTGATCCTGCTCCTTGATATGATCTAAGTCAAATATTCATTCAATTTGAACCATACCCCTAGGAATCATGTTCATCTTGAGGTTGATGATCCCTTCTATATCTAGTTCAACTTCTTCAAGCTTGGCCTCATCAATTATCTAGGTTACAAAAACAACAAAGTTGGTGATGAATTCTAAGATGTGTTTATCATCATTGAACACTTGAAACTTGGAAACATTGTCTGACACCGACGGAGTGGAAGTAAGCTCAACAATGAATTTTTTCAGGTTAGTTAAAGAAATGGGTTGCAGTGTGCTAGCTTCCTGAGTTAAAGCATTAGTGGTATGATTTTGGGAGTGAGGGATCAACTGAATATTAAATGCATCTAAGCTCTCTAAAAGATTCCAAACCCTATGCCTATAATTGGCTAGCCTTCTATCATGGAAATAATACAACTTTCTACCTTGGTTTACCACTAACTCTGAGTCACCAAAGACTTGCAACATTTTGACCTTTTTTCTTAGAGCCATTAAAAGACCATGGACTAGTGCTTCATACTTTGCTACATTGTTCATATAATAAAATTGAAGCTTATGAGCAATAAAGTAGGTCTTACCTATGGGGCTGATGAGATCGAACCCTACTCCCACTCCTTTCTTGGACTTACATCCATTAAAGTATAGTGTCTAAAACTTGGAGGATTCTTTAATTCTAGGGCTGGTCATACATTCATCTTTCTTTGGCTACACACTTGCATAAGTGACTTCTAGTGAGGACAAGGATTCATCATTACTATGGTCGGGTGGTCCCATTCAGGGTTCTCTCTTTGGTGAAATTTGGCCGCTGATATGCTCAACTATTGTCTAATACAAACAACATTCGAACTCTGAGTGGGAAACATTATGTACTCGACACCAACTAGGCAATAGGATCTCTTGGAAATCCATCCTCACTCCCAAGTTGAGTTGATCTTGCACACATTTTTCAATGAATCCCTAGAATCCATCCAATAATCCCAAATTTCTATCCTTATTGAATTCCTCATTATATGACTCAATCAGGACCTCGGTGCTCTTAGGTGTATAAGTTAAATCAAGAGGAGGGTTGTACAACACCAAGAGGACTTCTTCAGCCTCCTCCTCTTCTTGGGGTTCTGGTTCTTCTTGGTAAGATACAGGGCAATAATTTCCCAACTTTGTTTTAGTAAACAACACCTCATTGGTGTTGTTGTATTCTGTAATCAAAAATTTCATGTGTGGTTTCTGATCTATGCGAATTTGATTTGGTAGCCCCTTCCATGGTAGCCACATATGAGAAAATTTAGTCCTGACATATGCATTCAATTCCCTGGTGAAGTCTCATCCCAATATTATGCCATAGGTGTCAGGAATATCAATGACTTGCTACACCCTTGGGTTTGTAGTAATCTTTATAGGAATCCGGTTGATTTTTCCAACTATATTCACCTCAGTTTTGTCTAGTTGGGTCACCTTTCACCTAGAAGGAGCCAGATCTATTCCTAGAGCCTTGCATATAGTGAGCGACATAACATTGGATGATGCTTCTGAATCAAGCAAGAAATTGTGTAGGTTCTTCCCAAATATTCTGATAGTGGTGAGGGAGGGTGGTGTTTCTAACTTCCCCTGGAACAAACCCAGGGGAGTATCTACCTGAACTACTTGATTTTTATCTTTTTCATTAGTATTTTCCTTGGTTAGCTCTTGGTTTTTCTCCTTCACAGGTTGCTTCCTTGTTTGCTGATTTGAGGGCGCATCTATTTTCTTGCCTAAAATTTCCTTTATTACAAGCTCATTTAATGATTCATCAAAAGAGACTCTCTTGACAGGTACTTCTTGTGCTGACTTAGAAGATGCAGTACCATTAATCATTCTAAAGAAAGCATTCCTGACTGCGGGGACTTTAAGCAATTTTTAGGGAGAAAAAATTATTTTGACCTTCTTGAATTCTTCAGCTACATATTCACCCATTTGCTCAATTTTAGCCTCAAAGGACTTGCCTTGGGAAGAGTTAGCAAAATAATTTTGCATTTGATTTGACTGCTTGTTTTTGTTAGAGTATTGAGTGGGCACATGGGGGTAACCTGGATTGTTACTAGCATTTGGATCAGGCGGAGTGTTAAAATTATTAGGTGGAATAGATGTTGTGAAAGGTCCTCCCGCTTGTCTATTTCTCAAGTTATACAGGGTCACTTTTTGGTGAAACATTTGGACCTCGTCCTCACGTGACCCTTGTTCATCTACTGGACCATTATCTATTGGAGTAAAGAGCGGGGATAGAGAGTCTTCGCTACTTACGTCTTTCACTTCCTCATATTTTGAGGCAAAAATCTCCTTTTTAGGCATGTTATTCTCGCTTCGTGGAAAGGAGGTTTGATTGACCATGAGTAGTGAAGATTTGTATGGCTTGGATGGAGGTTTGCCTCGGTAACCAGAATTTTCCACAACATTTTGGACCTCCATTTGAAACATCTCTATAGCCGTGTGGAACTCCAAACAATCCAATTCAGAATGCCTATTTGTTTTATGGATCCGACACCATCTAGACAAGGCTGCCTCGACTAAATACAACCACTGGTTGTCTTCTCTGCACTAGAAGAATGATCGAGAGGGGTAGGAACACCTCCAATGTTGGGCCTCGTATTCCATGTCCGGTTGTACCTCTATGAAGGCCTCCTTTTGAAGTTCTAGTTGGAACTTTTTCCTCTTTCATAATTCTTCCCAGATGAGGTATCTACATCATGTTTATCTCTATTATCTCGATTGAGGAATGCTTCATTGAGAATCTTGTAGTTGGTTGTTTTGATTTCTCAAGTGTGTCATTTCTATAGAAATTTTCTTAATCACCTCTATAAATTCATCTATCTAATCCTTCTCTGTGTTATTTGGTTGTAGAGCTTGGGTTTGGAAGAAGACCGGTTGCACTGCTGGTTGATTTTGCTAAACAGGTGGAAATTTGAGCCCTTGCAAATATGTTCATACTTGAGGTGGTTGAGGATAGACCTACTGCTGTTGTGGCTGCAAGTAATACTAGTTCATAATGGGTGTCTAATGTGACAAGGCTTGGGTGAGTCCTGGAACTTGCATGGGATGGGCAACTAGCCCCAAAGAGGGTAATGGACCAGAAATATTTTTCCCCAAATCAGTGCTTACTATGACCGCCTTGACATAGGCATACCAATTTGGCAGGTGGTGGGTGCATTCTTTTCACTAGTACACTGGTGAGGTTGTCTAGGGTAGCATAATAGACCAACATGGTTGAAGGGTCATCAACCACATACGAAGCTTGTAGCCTCGTATATGCATGATGAAAGTGATCACTAAAGGAGTTGATTGGTTCATTGACTTCTCTCTGAATGGACATAAATTACTGATATAACTCTGAAGGGCTAATTGGGATCTTATATTTTTGCAAGAAAGAGTTCTTTAGTAGGTTCCAAGAGGTGATGGATCTTGTAGGTAATTTAATGTACCAATAGAAGGCCTCTTCCCCCAAGGAGTAAGGAAAGAGTCTGCAAGCCACATCCTCATGATCTATTTGCATATCCTTCAATGTCATTTGAAATATCTTGATATGTTCTTCTTCTATTCTCTATGGGTCATGTGGATAAAACTTTGTACAAAAGCTCTCCAGATTCTTTGGCATGTAATGATAATCATTGAAAGACAATGGAGAAGGATTGTTCCCAAGCCAAGCCATGATGAGAGGCAAAGGTTGCACCGGTTGTGTGACAGTAACTTGGGGCTACACCAGCGCAGCAACAATTGGCACTATGCCTTGGAATTGAAGGGTTGGGGTAGGGGTAGTGCCCTGGCCATGGGAAGTGAGCAGCTAGAAGGCAACTTAGGGAAGCTGAGAAGAAGTGGATGTTGGAAATGAAGGATGAGTGGGGCGTGAAGGGATGGAAGGGAGAGGTGAGGATGAAGGTGAAGTGGATAGAGCAGATGAGGCTGATGAAGTTTCTTCCCCTCTTTTAGGTCTCTTAGCCTTGGTAGGGGGCTTTAGTTCTTGAAATTCCCCTTTATTTGGTGTGGATCTTAAAACTTTGTGGAATCTCTTAGGGGAGAATGAACCAATTTGATCCAACTTAACACAAGGAAATACCTCCTTCTAGTGCTAGTTCTGTTGATGGGTTTTTTTACACTTGTCAACATAGGTAATGCATAAGTGTATCACCTCTCTTGAAAGAAAATTTCCTACAAGAAAATAAAAAACTATCCCAAGGTCTCTTGGGTGTCAGGTCATGACTTGCATGGAATGTCTCAGTTGGTTCATGTGATTTTTTGGTAATCACAGGGCAGCCTTATCTCTGTTAAGTTGGAGGGAGTTGGATTCTTAAATGAAGTTCCTAAGATTTTGAAGTTGATATGCAATTGCTACAAGTTCAAAACAATAGTCTAAAACTCCACTTTTATCATCAAATTTGGATTTACAATGATGTCGAAGCTTTGCCTAAACTAATATTTCAAATAAAGGTCAAAAGGGAAGGGAAAGGAGGAAGCTCCTAGACCTAAAACTACCAATGAATAGTGACAATGGAGGATGCTACAGTGGACAACCTTCCTGAAACTAAGTTCCACTTAACCAAATTAACTAATAGTATCATGAAACTAGTGCAAGCTTCTAAGGTCTACAGATTTTCAACTGTTCATTCACCATAAAGCATGAATAAAAGACGAATTTAAGGTGCAACAATGAATTTATGTTTAGATTATCTTTACACTATTGTTTATCATCAACAAACAACAAAAACCATGAACATGGAAGGGCATCAACACAACAATATTCTTCAGCATCAATGAACAACATTCACTAAACTACTAGAATCATGCAAAATACATAAAAAAAATTAAATCAACTCCAATCTATTAACTATGAGGAGATGAATCATGAAACATGAAGGAAACTCAAGAATCCACCAAAAAAATGAATTTCTATTAGAATTTCAATAGCATGTCATTACAACAACTCAACTCTCTTTGAAAATGATAGGAGACCTCCTATTTATAGTTTTTCAAAAATAAAAATGAATGGAAAAGATTTGATCTCATTGTATGGACAAGATTCATTACAAATTAGGGTTTCACCTACCCCCAATATTTTACAATTTAAAAATACATTACTTGTCTTTTCCCTATTTTGTTCTCTAGCGCCCTGTCACTATAGCACTTTTGTTTTATAGTGATTTTCCCTTTTGGCTGTAGCTACACTGTAAAGAACTCATCATCTATGATAGGATTTCCTTGATTTTTCTAGACAGTGGGGTACTCTATGAATTTTCCCATTAGCGCCTCAAGTTTATTCCACTCTATTATATTTGATTGGAGCACTTAGAAGGTCAGTTATTTGGACCTGCTAGAGATCAACTCCCAATTCTTCGTACACTTAGGTGTGTTCTTGATCACTTGCTTTGATTAGGCGAAGGCTCGAGCAGCAAACTCCATGAAGTCCAACGTTAGTGAATCTATAGCCCCATTCTCCATTTTCTTATGAAAATATTCCCTAATCTTCTCGGGGTCTAGCTTGATAGCGAAAATGTCGTAATCCATCATGAGCTTCAAATATTCCTCAGAGTTCATCTGATGTTCTTGACCCACTACAAGACTTCTCTTTTGTGGTGATCTAGACCCAATTTCCATGTCTTGACTAGCCAATGATCATCCTTCACTATGGCCAGCTCCTTCTCCCAAGTCTTCTTGGGCATCTTTAGGATGGCCTCATGTTTAGGATATGTAATCCTATATAGTTCAAGGAAGTTATTACAAATTCTCTTTGTGTCCTCGAGCTCCTTTTTTACTTCCCAAAACTTGTTGGTCATTCAAACAACATGGAAAATTCCCATATCACAATTGTAGAACACTCACCATAACCACTCTTTAATAGCCTTGGTCTATTTCTTTCTCCTCTCTAACTTGCTTATGTGCTCTTTGGAAAGAAGTAGAGGTGGGGCTGATGAATTCGTTGGTAGCTCCTCAGTGGAAGAACATTGTTGAATGTAGGCGGTGAGGTCTACCACTTATGCCTTCAACTCCTCCTTGGAGACTAATCCTTGTTCATCTAATGAATGATCATGGCGACCAACCCCTGGAGCTGATCAATCTATTGCTCTATTGTAGCAGTACCTAGGTCAATGGTGGAGATATTATAGCTAACCCCTTTTCTTTGTCCACTACTAGGGTGGCAATTTGCACTGTTCTTGATCCAGAGGCATCCATTATGATGTGGGATTGGACCCTTTTCTTCTTTTCCTTCTTCATTCCTATTTGAGCTCATGCAAAGATAGCCTCTAGTATTTCCTTAGGATCCATGAGAACAGGGGTCTTCTTTTGTAGCTGCTTCTTCAACCACTCAAGCATTTGAGATACCTCTTTTGGTGATTCATGATCATCTTCTTCTCTTTGGGTATGCTGGATCTCCCTTTCTTCATGGCCTGAGATTTCTTGCTTTGTTTTCTCTTCATCTTCCTCATTTGAGTCTTGGATCAATATAGTCTTTTCCTCATTTAGCTCAGTAGTAGCTTCATTTTATTTAGGGTTGTCCTCTCTTCCAGGTACCCTTTCTTCCTCTTGCTCGAGCTCTGCATGGTGTTCTAGCTTGGGGATCTTTTTCATCTTAGCCTCTTCTTCAGGCTTATGTTTTTCTTTAGCTTCAACTTCTTTGTTTCCCTCCTCCTTCTCAGGAGGTATTTCATCTTCTTGATCGAGGCCTTTGTCTCATCCCTTTGTTGGAGGCTCTATAGATATTTCCATGTCATCACTAGTTTCCTCCTTTTCTTCAAAAGATTGCCTCTCGACTTCTCTAATATCCTTGAGTTTTCTAGAAAACTCCTCCTCAAGCTCTTGGTTAGAGGACTCCACTATATACTTGGCACCAAAGTCTTCAATGTCTTCTTTCAAGGACTGTGACCCTTCCTCTTCATATACAACCTCATCGATGGTCACATTCTAATGCTCTGGGTGCTCATGATAGTCATCCCTAAAGGGATCTTCAAATTCTTCATCTATTTCTTTAGCATCCTCCCTTTGTCTTCTCTCCATATCTTCTAACATATGCATGGTTGCTCCCATCTTTGGTGTTCTATTAGTGGAGGGATAGGGAGACCAACAACAGCCTGAGCCATAGTAGCCTAGACTATAGGATTCATTAGTACCCTAGAGAGTTTCATGTGTATATTCTGCATATGTCTAGTGAAGGCCTCTAGTAGAGTGAGAGTAGGAATTGTAGTTGCAACTACCGAAGGGATTGCAGTTGAGGGAGACATTGAGGAGGATGAGAGTAGAGAGGTTGTTGCAGAGGAGGAATCCCTCACCATAATTGGAGTGGTTGGTGAGGTGGAGGAAAGGTGAACCAAGATGTCCACCATGGGTAGAGAGGAAGCGGGTAATACTTGAAACATGGGAGGAGGAGTAGTAGCAGTGGTAGCGGTGATTATGGCAAGAGCAGAGGCAGCAGGTGGTGACTTTGGTTGCTCGACCTCTTCTTCTTCTCCTTCATGTAGTGGGTCTTCCTAGATTGTTGGCATCTCAAAGAATCTGTTTGATTTATTTTCCTTCTTCAAGGTTTCACCCTCTAAGGCCTTCCATGAATACACCTTATGCTTGGGATGGCACTTAGTTACCTCTTTCCTCTTCCTTGACTTTTTGGCTGGAGGAGATTTGGGAGCTTCCTCTGTTGGGGCAGTAGCAGTCCCACTATCTGTCTCACTCACGAGCTCATCTTTGAGCTCGCTATATGTCAAAGTGGCACCCTGGAGCTTCAATTGAGTTATTTGAGCATCAATCCACTGTCTTGTTCTATGCTCTATTGGCTTTGTCAGAATATCAAGGCCCTTGAACTCTTCTTCATTATAGTCTATTAGGGGCAATGGAAGTTTGGTGACAACATCATATCTTGGACCCACAATAGTGTTTTCATCTTCTACAATTTGATCCGATACCAGGAATAGATTAACTATTTGGACAAAGTAAAGTGGTCATTTTCATATAATGCCTCATGTGTACCTCCTTTTTTTCTTGGTAGTTATCCCAAAAATCTTCAATGTGGTGCAAGTGGGTGTACTCTCTCCCAACAAACTTCTTTAACTTGTTGTAGGGATCCATCCTTGGTCAAGCAGTGTGGAGGCCTAAGTTTTATTTGATAATCTCTTTCTTTGAATATTCTGCACACTAGGTGGCTATGAGGGCATACATTCCCTGCCTGAATGTCAGGGGATATGGTATCCCTACCTGATGCTTTCCACTGAGGAGAGTGTGTGCATGTTTCAATTGCATGGACACTTCTAGAAAAATAAGCCAGCAGTTTGGGTACTGGGGCAGCTTGTATGGCCTTTTAGAGAATCCCTCTATTTTGATGTAAGTAAATTTTGGGAATTGTATGTAAAGAAACCAAAACTAGTGAATGAACACACGTGAATTGTGGGAGACTCTCCTCTCAAAGCCGCCTCTGAGAAGTCTAATAATATGCCCAATAAAGGCATCATTCACCATGCAGTAATCCTTCTTGAAATTCCAATATTGTAGTTGCGGGTGTCTATCATATACTTTTAGTTCCCTTCCTGGAGTCTGGCTCTGCATGAAAAATAGACCTCTATAGGGAAATGGCTCAGCCAAGAGATACACAAGTAAGAGGTCATATAGAATTGGGAGGTCTTCTTGACTGCCACGAACTGCTGATGCAAGTTGTCATTGATCATTTTCGCCTAATGAAACTTGGCCTTTCCTCTGATGACCTCCTCAATGAAGTAGAATATCTAGTCTTAGAAGTAAGCAGTAGTAGGAATACCCATGATTCTTCTTAACAAGGTTACCAAGTCATGATAATCTTCATAAAATTCATTCTTGAAAAACTCTTGGGGCACCTTGTTAGCACTCCCCCTCTTCTCCTTTAATCAATATTGGTTGATTAAATTTTTGTATTTTAGGGGGTCGACCTTCCACATATTTTCTGCATATTCCTCTGTCATATCCTCCATAGGTTCAAAGGTGGGAATGTGGAACATTTGTCCTATGGACCTAGAAAACATGTTAGCCAATACCTTACCCTCATGATCAATAATCCTTCTAGTTTCTACCTGGTAGGCTTCCCTACAAGCCATTACCAATTTTGGGGCCACAAGAGTGGGCAGGAAACTAATTGCCTTAGCCAAGCTACTCTATGATTTTCTTGGCATTATCCATGGTGGGGTTGATGATGACCCTCTGTCTAAATTCATCTATGTCAACCTACCCGAGGTTGGTATTTGTAATTGTTTCCCAGGTGGTAGTGACCCTAGAGGTGATTTCTACTCCTTGGAACTAGTATTTCATATGATCTTTATCCTCTTTCCCTCTTGGGACCTTGGTAGAATTCTTCCCTTTATCTTTCTCTGCAGACACTCCCGATGGTCTTGTAGTTGATTCCATAAATCCTGCAAACAAAATTGCAGTAAGCACGTTCACATAAAAAAATGAGGGGAGCATTAGCGAAATCCTACAAAATAGATGTTAGATCAAGTAATTCATCTTTTAAAGATCATAATATTCATCATAAATCATCATTTGGATTTTTTTTGGGGAAGATAGAGAAATGTGGGCCCAGGGATGTGGGTTTCCCTGGGCTGGTAGCCGTTTTGGAGAAGGTAGCAGGGAGGCGGTGTGAAGGGTAGGGTGGCCTACATGCAGCCACCCGTACCAAGATTTTTGCATCATGCATGGGGCCCACCAAGGTGTTAAGGTGTTTGGGAACATGGGTACATCATTCATGTAGCTTCAAAAGTGTTAATGCAGTCATTTTGGCATGCAGGTCAAGAGGGTGCAGAAGCTGAGGTTGTTAAGGCCATTTGGAGCTCTATTGTTTGGAATGGTGTTGGCATGGCAGGAGTCTGCAAACAAAGTTTTGCATTGTGGGACCTGTAGGTAGAAAGGATGGACCAGTGTTAGCTTCAAAGTTTAAGTCATTCAGAATGACATGGGTGGAGACCTACGGGAGGATGCTAGGAAATGTCCATTTGGATCGACCAAGATGGGACAGTGGTCCGCACTACCAAATCCACATTAGTTTTTACTTGGCCATTTTTTATTTCTAGGGTTGAAGGGGAAATGGAAGGTGTAGGGTCTGCAATGCAGATGGACAGAGTCTCATGTCCATTTGTGAATAGTGGAGGGAAGGTGGTGTCTTGCAATGGGCAACCCACATGGGTGGGTCTGCGCAAGACCTATGCACTGGTAGTTTGCTCTAAGATGACTAGAAAACAAAGGTGAGTTTGGGTTCCACCATGTGGAATGATAGAAAGGCATGACCGTTTTGCAATAGCACTCACACAAAGGTGAACTGCAGGCGACGTTTTGCAAAGAGCCGCCCATAAAGGGTATCTTTCTAAGGTATTTTGATGAATGCTCAGTGGAAAAGTCACTGTCGAGGCCCACAAGGCAGACAAGCAAGGATCATCAGCTATTTGTAGACAACGACAAGGAGGGAGCAGCCCACAGACATACCCCCACATGGGTTCATACTTGGGTTTTTGTCGGGAGAGTCTAGAGGGTGAAGGAGATCGCGAGCCCCGCAATGTAGAAAGAAGTGTGGTCCTGTCCACTTGTGATGATGTTGATAATGGTAGTTGAGAGATGGAAGAATTCCATAGAGAGCAACCCATGATGAAGACATTAGAGTTTTGGTAAGTTTAGCTGATGAAGGTTTTGCGAGGCCTGCAGGGTGGGGCGACGAGGTTAGATGGCAGTAAAAGAAGTGGTGATGGGTGCAAGGTCGCTCGTGCATGAAAGTTTGTAAATGTAGACCCGTAGCAGCTTCAGACTCCTGTGTTACTTAGTCTTCTTTCAAGTTTCAATGATTCATGATGGAGGGATGGCGTTTATCTACACATGCGAACCTGCCAAGGGTGAAGGCTTCAAGCCTCATGGTTGAAGTTCAGACAATAGAAAGAGGATTGTGGGACGCAAGGTTATGAATGCCTTGTTCACGAATAGTGGTCGAGGCTTGAATTTTTGTGTGATCTTTAGGGCCATGTATGATGAGGTTTCAAATTTTTCTGTGGTGGGTTTTGCACAAAATTTGGTGCTATAACTGGCCTAAAGGTTTTCTTTTCAAGATTTTAATAAATTTGCAAAAACCATTGAAAAACACATAACCAGAGTGGTGGCAAAAAACCTACTTGAATATCCTGCAAGAACTTGCAAAGAGTCTGATGGCTACAACACTTAAATCAGCAATAAGATCACATGGGCACAAAGGCGATGACATAAGGTAGAGCTTTGAAAAATTTCTAAGTGTTGGTGAAAATGATAGGTGGATTCTTACTATTTATAGCAATATTGACATTGATTACCCCCATTTAATGTTGTACGGTGACTAGCATGATTGGTGGATGTGGGTTTCAAAATGATTGGCGGCAGGAACGGTAGAGCCCACGATGCAGGTAGCAGTCAGGCGATTGCCTCTTGGTAGGTCGATGAAGGGAACGGTGATGGAGGATGCAGATTCCACCATGCAGGTGGATGCCCCAACTAGGTAACCGCATAAACGGTGAAGGAGGGACAGAATCCCACCTGGAGTGACCCGCAGAGGTGGATCTACAACAAGGGAGGGACACCAGTTTCAAAGAACTAAGGAAAATTGCTATAGGAGCTCCATGAAGGAAAAAGACATGAAAATTTCAAGGGTGGTGAAATTTGGTCAACTCAAGATGATAACTTTATGAATCCTTGACCACTTGGGACTCAAAATAGGGGGCATGCAAAACAAGGTGAAGGAAAAGTGACCTGGAAAAAGTGGAAAAAAGAGGGTCCCTGTTCTGAACGGGGTGTGTGTGCTATAGGCACAACAAATACCACAAACTCTGAAGAATGTTAGATGATATTCAAGGATAAGTAAACCCCTTGAAATATTTTCTCCCTTTCTGTATTCTTTTTTATTAACTGATGCTAGTGAAACAAAATGTTATGATGAAGCTATGCAGGTGGATGCCAAGATTCGGTGGGAGCATGGAATGGAAGAAGAAATGGACTCCTTCCTAAAAAATCAGACTTGGGAATTATGCAAGTTGCTTGTAGATAAAAAGGCTTTACCAAACAAATGGGTTTATAGGCTCAAAGAGGAGGATGGAGGTAAGAAAATATTTAAAGCCAGATAAGTTGTAAAGGGATTTGCATAGAAAAAGGCTATTGATTTTGATGAAATATTTTCTCCAGTTGTTAAAATGACTTCTATTTGTATTGTTTTTAAGTATTGTGGCTGCTAAATATTTGCATTTAGAATGACTTGATGTTAAAATATCCTTTCTCCATGGTGATTTGGAAGAGGAAATATACATGGAACAACCACAAGGATTTGAGGTCAAAGGTAAGGAGAAACTAGTGTACAAATTGAAGAAAAGTTTATATGGCTTGAAGCAAGCACCTTGACAATGGTATATTAAATTTGATAGTTTTATGGCTGAGCATGGCTACACCTTGTGTAATTCAGATCATTGTGCTTATTTTAAGAGGTTAGATGATGATAGCCACATTATTTTATGTTTATATGTTGATGATATGCTTGTAGCGGGGTCTTAAAGGAGTTAAAACAATAGTTAGCAAATTCATTTGCTATGAAGGATTTGAGGGCAACAAAGCAAATCCTTGGCATGAAGATTACAAGAGATAGGAAAAATAGAAAATTGTTTTTATCTTAGGTTGATTATGTTGAAAAGGTGTTGCAGAGATTTCATATGGAGAATGCAAAAGTTTTCAACATGCCTTTGCTGAGTCATGTTAAATTGACTAAGGATATGTGTCCAAAGACACAAGATGAGGAAGAAAAATGTCCAAGGTACCATATGCTTCAGTTGTAGGCAATTTAATGTACACCATGGTATGCACAAGACTAGATATTGCACATGTTGTAGGAGTTTTTAGAAGGTATATGAGTCATCCTAGTGTTGAGCATTGGAATGTGGTAAAATGGATTCTTAGGTATTTGAGAGGCACATCCAATAAATGTTTATGTTTTAGGGGCTCTAATATTGATTTAAAAGGCTATGTTGACCCATATTTGGCAGGGGATGTAGATATTAGGTGGAGTACCACATGTTATGTATTTATAGTTGGTTGGACAATAGTAAGTTGGATCTCTCGGTTGCAAAAGGTGGTTGCTTTATCCACCACAAAGGCAGAGTATGTTGCTGCAACAGAGGTGCCAAAGGAGATGATATGGCTGAAACTTTTCATGGAAGAGTTGGGAAAACAACAGGCTAAAAATTACTTTTGTATAGATAGCCAGAGTGCTATACATCTTGAAAATAATTTTTCCTTGCACTCTAAAACCAAACACATATAGTTGATATATCATTTCATTTGGTTAGTGTTGGAGGATGGACAAGTAAAGCTGGAAAAGATACATAAAGATGCCAATCCAGTAGATATGTTTATGAAGGTGGTGACAAGGGAGAAGATGAGCTCCTCTTTATCTTTGGTTGGCCTTCAAGGTTGAATTAAAGTATAACAAAGCAACAGGGTCCAAGGTGCTTATTTCCAGCTAGATTTGTAAGTGCAACAATGTCGTCTAGGACCAATCTCCAAGTGGGAGATTGTGTTGGTGTGGAGCCTGATCAGTCTCCAAGAGGGAGATTGTTATTATATGGTGACTGATAATGCTATACTATACACTCTTCATGTATCCTTGCTAGGGTCTAGGGCTAGGTCGGGCCTCTGGTGGGGGTTCGGGGACGGCAACACTCGAGAATTTTTTTTCCCTATTTTTTGTGTCGTCACCAAAAAAGGAAAGAAAAAATTTGACTTTGTAGAACCCTAATTTGGAAGCTTATAAGCTTGTTATAAGAGGTTGGGATGAGAGTTACAGTATGATGGAAAAGGAAATTATTTGCGATATTGTAATAAGTTTTGCACTAGATAGTAAAATCATTGGATGGCTGCGGTTTTGTGGATGTAGCTTGGATTGGGTGAATCATATTAAATTCTGTGTTATTTTCTGTGTGTTTTAATTCCTCTATTTTATTGATCAAATCTACATTTAATTGTTAGATATCTTCCTTCTAACCCTAACAAAATGTATATATATATATGTATGTATGTGTATATATATATCACCTTGTTCGATTGATATTCCCATGTATATGGGTAATCTATCAATGATCATTCATAGATACGTCTATCTACATACTCTTGCACATATTTACTCATATGTATGAGTTTATCATTGACATATACATACACATATATATATAATTTTATGTATATATATCCCATTGATTAAATATAAACACATAAAGAAGAAATCACACATCACAAAGAGACTCAACACTTTTAACCCCTAGACAAGAATGTTCACAAACAAAACCACAAGCAAGACTAAAGGTAACTTACTATTTCCCAAGCTATTATCCGGACTTGACCGAACTTGAAGTGTGTGTGTGAAAGCTCAGTTTAGGTATTTATCAAAGGTTACTAGACCAAGTTCTTCTCCTTGAGTGATACTTCCCCTCTCTTCAGGAGGCTTGATTCCAATCCTGCACACAACTTAGTACATTTCCATACTAGTTAGCTAAAACAAATACACACATTTGCATCATACATTTAACAATCAGAATCATTATATAATGTTAAATAAATCAAACATTAATTCTTCATATTTTCAATTTACATAAAGCACAAATACATTTATTTAAATCATTTTCACCCAACTAGGTAAAAGTAAATAAGTAGTAACACAATGGGGTGTAAAATATTTCATGTCATATACACATCACATTACACAAGTCAATAAAAATAAATAACATTAATTATGTTAGACATGCTAGGATAATAAATTGCATCAATTTTCTATACCATAAATTCATTTATTGTGTCAAAGCCTCATAATCCTAGAGGTTCTTTGATGTAGTGGTATCCGAATTTTTTACCATTGAAATTGAGAAAAGGTATAGGGTTGATTATTTGGATGAGAATGTGCACTTATATCCATTACAAGTTTTCACTTGTAGCCACTAACATTTAAAGGGTCACCAGAGTGTAGAGGTGCTAGCAACAAAGGTGGCTACCTATAGCCATAAGACTCACAACAATGGGGAGGGTGAAAATTTTCTCCCTTGTACCAATAGGAAGTTGTGATGGAACAAGAGGCTACTTGTAGCAACTAGAAGTCTATCCAAAGAGTGATGGGAACTTATAGCAATCAAGGAGGTTGCTAAGGTGATGAGGAAGTTATGACATGGAGTAGTGGTGATTTAGTTGAATTTGTAGCAAGGGATAATGATGTGAGTGCTTATGTGGTGGGTTGCGAGGCTCCAAATTTCAATGGGACATTTATATTGTACCAAAGGATTTTATAGTGGTTACAAGTAGAAAATAACAATAGTAGTTGAGTGAGATTTTGTGTATGTGAAAAGGTAATGGTATAATTATTTTGATGTGGAGATTAGTAAAATGGTTGCAAGGATAAATTGGGCAGCAAAAAAGGCCATGAAAACATTGAAGAGAGACATTGGATGAAAGATAATAGTAAATAATTTAATGAGTAGGTTTTGGTGGTAAAATAATTAGCCACATTGGAGGAAACACATGAATTTAATGTGTGGGATGATTCGTAGGAAAAATGGCCTTAAATAGGCTATAAAATACATTAATTAATGACATGAGGATGGAACACAAGTTGAAGGTTAGCATAAAAGAGTTGGAAAAACCAATTGAAGGTTGTTACCCTTGCCAAGATTAATGACATGCAAGAGTAGTAGTAGTAATGAGACATTTTGGTGCTTGTAGAAGGATGATGAGTTAGGTGATTTAAAATGACTAAATATTTGTGTAAGATCTAAGAAGGTGCACAATCAAAATAGAAGGTTCTAGAAGAGTGCACAAGAGTTAATAAGAGGTGGTAGTTTGGGCATGTGAATGACCTAAAAAAGAGGAAAGATAGTAGTTGAGAGGAATGATTGGCATATGAAAATTAAAGAGAGATTTGATCCATTAGAAGATGGTTGGAAGAAATTTTTTTGCAAACTAAGAGATCAAATGGAGATTCCTTAGAAATGAGTGTAAAGTGTGAAAAATTGTAGACCATGGAGATTTAGAAAAGATGGGGCCAAAGAGAATGGACACAATATCAAGTTGAGGTCCTAGAAAGGAGGAGAGTTTGTGAATATGAAAAAGGAGGGGAAATACCACACATGAGATGGGGTTAGTAGAGTGGAAGAGGTGAAGAAGATTGAATATAAGAAACTATAGTTCTAAAGTTGTGCATGAAAAACATGCCCGAGAAGCTACATGTGGGTAGTGAGGTCATGAGAAAGAGATCTAGAGAGAGTTTGTGAAAGTTAAAGTTAGTGTATACTCAAGGAGTTGAAGGAATGTATGTGTGAACCAAAAAGTGAATCTCAACTTCTTATGTACATTAAAAAAATAGTAATAAAGTGTGGTGTTTGGTTCTATTATCAAATAGTGTCAAATAGGTGTGTTTGAGTGTATATAGGGTATGTCTCCATTGTTATGTGTAGTTTTTGTAGGTGGGTGTTAGTATTAGAGTGTAATTTTCCATAGGTTGGGAGAAGGGGAACCCTCATTTAATTTTGCATAGCTAAGCATCAGGGACCTAGAAAAATATGAGTTGGTTGTGGCTTGGACCGACAACTAGTTGACATAATACAACAAAAGAGAAATCTAAGATATTAGAAGACTAGTTAGTTGGTAGAAAATAAGGAGGCTAAGATATTAGATGAAGAGGTCATGAAAATGGGAAATAAGTGAGAAAAAGATGTAGACCATGGAGGTTGAATAGAGATAGTGCTAAAGAGAATTCCTAAGGAGATTGGGTGAGATACCAATAACAAGGACACACAGTGAGAAGGTTGGAGGAAGATAAATATCATGTGTGAGAATGGTTTATAGTGTGGAAGAGAGGGAGAAGGCTACATATGAGTAACTAGAGTTGCAAAGCTACATGTGAAAGGAATGTGTATGAAAGGGAGAGGTTGTGAGATTGAGATTGAATGTACAATTGAGGATCTAAAGGCATATATGTACGAATTAATAGGGGAAGCTCAAATACCTAGATGTGAAAAAATAAATATTTGAGTAATAAATGTGTTGTGTATGTAGTCTAGGTCTTTGTTTTGTGCATAGTAGTTGTAGGTGGGTGCTAGTTTTAGAGTGTAAGCTACCATAAATTTTGAATCCTTATAGATTAATCTATAGCTAAAAGGGAATTGTCATTTTCTTCCATACAACTACTCATGAGGGTCCTAGGTAGCTATAAGTGAGGTGCAATTTGCACCATGATTACTTAATCTTAACTTTAATATAGTCAACAAAGTACATAATTATCATGCCAAGGTCATGTAGGTTTAGTATAATCCTAATCAAGTTTCTTGAAACAAAAATTTGAAGACCTTTAGGTAATGTGAAAACCCTACCTAGAAGAACCATTGTGTATCTCTAAAACTATTTCATTATAATTTAGATTCATATGTATATTATAATTAAAATATATATTGTTCCCTGAGGGTGTAGATTGGTTGGTTGATCCATTGAAAGACACAGATGATCGGTCGACGTAGGTTCAAACCTTGACTCACCTAGCCATGCATGTTGTGGGGTAGGTGTTGGGCTCGTGCGGCCTAGAGGGGATTAGTCTCGCTTGGTAATGGAAACTTAAGAGAAGCCCGACCGGTTGTAGGGATACCCCTTTGAGATATCAATAAATAAATAAATAAAAATATCTATTGTTAGGGATTTCCCTATTAGAGTTGGTGTGGTTAAGGCTTAGAAATTGACATGTATAAATATTTCTTTAAGACGATGTATTTGAATAACTCATTTAAATTTTCTATACTAAATATTTTAACATATGAGATGACAATTAAAATTGATTCTAAATTAGATGTAAATCTAGATCTAAATAATGCCTTTGAATAAAGAATGAAAATAATAAGAAAAATTAAAATATATCCAAAAATAAATACATAAAAGATATTTTTAACTATACCAATGGATGGAGAAAATATAATAGCATAAATTTCAAAGAGAAATCTGTTTATTAATATTCCACAAACACACATACTATAAGATTGATTTATTAAACAAATCCCTTGACATTAGAACTTTTACTTAGCAGTGCACAAATGAGTTAACATACTCGAAAGAGGAAAAAATATTTGACAATCTAATTCAAAATTATCTACAACCAAAATTTAAATAGAAATTGTTCAAATTCTGTAGTACTAAGAAACTCTCATTACATTCAATGGAATTTTCTCTTTCTTTTTTCTTTGATGGGTCCAAATAACTTTCTGATAAACTTCTATAAACAATAATGGTGGCTATAAAGCTCAACTCCCCACCCAACAATAAACAAATATTTATAACGTCCTCAAGGATAATATGTTTGGAAGTGAAAAGCAATGATATGAGTGATAATTTCTCAAAGTCAAAACTAAAAATCAAAATTAAAATTTCATTAGTTGAACATTGGGAAATGGGATTTGTAAATAGGGGTTCTAGGAAAATTCACCGTTGAAAAATTCACCTCCAACAATTCATCACCAACGATTCATCACCAACAATTCATCGTCATGAAAAATTCATCTTGTAGAAAATCCACCTCATATCATATTGGTGGAGGTGAACTTTCCATGAGATGAATTTGTCATGGCGATGAATTTTTGGCAATGAATTGTTGGAGGTGAATTTGTTGGCGGTGAATTTTCCTAAAGCCGTAAATGGGCACAAAAAAAGAAGGTAGTTTAAGTTGATTAGATCCATCCTTAAATGGAAGATAACTTTACCTCCTTGTTCTCGAACAACCATGATAAGGATTGATGTTGAATTGTATATAAATAAACAAATCTATCTTTTATAAGAAAAATGTTGGTTTAATCACTTTTGTCTATGGAGGTTAGGTTGTATTTGATTAGCATATATATATATATATATATATATATATATATATATATATATATATATATATATAAACAATGAACATTGTTTAAGTAACATTTTCTCATCAGTTAAATAATTTGTTGGTTTTATATCCACTCTGATTAGCTTTTGACACATTTCAAATTATTATTTTATTTTTTCTATCTTTTTCTCATGCCTCACTATTAACATGAGCAATTGTAAAGAATAGAACTCTACATATATTAGCACTTGCACCTATAAGAGGTTCAAGGATTATGTCGATAGAAAACTATATATATGCTAAAATTTTAGAGAGTATGTGTCAAACAATTAATAATAATAAGTGTCAAAAATAAATGTTAAGCAATTAATAATAAATGTTATATAATGAAATGAAAAAAACTTAGATGGATCTAATTTTTTTCCTTAAAGGAATTAGATATTATCTGATTTTGAAATATTTGCATGCAGATTTAAAACATAAAGCAATGCAAATGAAAAAGAAAAGTTTCCATCAAATTGGAAAAAAACCACTCCAAATAGAAATAGAATGTTCCCACCCAATTGAAAAATAAATATTTATCTAGATTTTACATGATAAGTGAGATTTTGGAGGCTTTCATCCAATATTTTGGAAGCTTGCACCACTGATTTACCATTAAACAATAGCTGATTTACCATCAAATGATAGCAAAAACTTGTTTTCTAATGACTCAATAGTTGTTTGCAAGCATGAGATTTTTTTAAGCTCAAATCTCACACTATATGTAGCCTATTGGCTGATAATGTATAAATTAAAAATAAAATTTTGTCACCTAGGTGTACATGAATATTTTATTACTTTAAGAAAAAATATACATAAATGAGACATTTAAATATAACTGTCATGTTCTCTCCATGAAATAAGAAAAGGTAAAAGCTACAACTTATGTATAATTTATCATCATAACCAACTCAATTTGTATACCAAACTAAAATAAGTTAATGATAATCTATTTATTGGTATTTAAACTATTTATAAGCTAGACTAATAGGAGGACATGATTATCAATTATAACAAGCATGACCTTATTACAAAGAAAACAAATGTTTCTTTACCATACTAGCTAAAAAGTTACTTTTCATCCAAATGCAACATAGAGCACATTGAACAAACAACAAGTTGACAATGAAACTTATAAAAAATGATTTAGTCCAAGGGATTGTTATTTGTTGGTCTTATTAGTAGGAGGATGATAAAAATTATGTATACTATTTTTAGAAATCAATATCAACAATTAGTGACACACCACATTTATATGTTTAGCGCACATGCATAAAAATGAGATCTTTATCTATCTTAATGTGATTGATTATTAATAGGACTAAGAAATCTATACACATAAACCATCAATAATATATTGGAAGAATACAATCTCATGTGAAGAATCCTAAGCTACAATATATTTTAATCATTAAAAGAGCTTTTTCCCATGATTTTTTCTCCTTTTCTCTAGTTATGAGAGATATCATTTGTTTGTACATGGGTACCTCATCAAGCCTTTTATTCGAGACTTATCCATGCATTCATAAGAAAAGTGGCCACTTAAGACCTGATGAAGGTACTCCCCTTACAAAACCACACACACACACCACTAAACAAGAGAGATAAATAAAAAATGCAAAAAGGAACACTTGCTTTCTATTATCTTGATGAAGTGAAATTATAATACTTAGAAAATAACATACTATAACCACATGGGCCTTCTCATTACAAAAATTTGCAAGCCAAAAACCACAATCTACACTATCAGAGCTCCCTTTTGTAACCCCTATTATCCCTCTTTATCCAAGAAGTGTAACTACCTTAGAATATTCTGGAAGGTGTAACCCCATTTGGTGCCAAAAATTCCACGTTCTATTTCCCACTCTAGAAGATTTTTTTATATATATGTATATTTACAACTTCTCTAGGTCATAAATTTCTATCTGACTGTTAGATTTTTAATTGTAATATATCATTGGAAAGCTTGTGAAGAGATCTACAACCATCTTCTGCTAGATCTATAAGATTATATTTTTTTCTCCTTGTTCTAAGGCTCCAAAGGGCCTTAATTTTTAGTTTTAAACTTCATTGGAGAAATTCCTTAGGATGAAAATTCAATATCTTCTTAACGGTATAGGATTTTGAGATGATTCATTCACCAAAAACCTTATTTTCCAATTTCACTCCTTGGGGTCAATTTTTGTGTCCATAGGAACATGAATAGCCTGACTTACTAAAAATAACATGTGACTATTTTTGGCTATTTCAAACTTCTAACTACCCCAAAGATGGCATGAGTCACCATGGGCCCCAAAACAACTAATGAAATTGCAAACAAAATAAAAATACAATATGTTTTTGGGTGATGCAAGATTTCCCTTACACCACTGAATGCTCCTACATCAAGACCCCTTTTTGGCCCCTCATCTTAGTGCACTTACCTATTTATAGTCTTTCAATTTCAACTTTGTGGGATGATGACTTGAAAAACATTGCAAAGTTATTTGTTGAGTCACATATAAGAGATATAGGTCACATACTTGAGGATATTCACTTTCTATTTGATAATATATACAGCCCACTAGTCATCACTTCACCATTTCCTTTAGAGGTTGTTCTACAAGTATCTTCGTAGCTGTTTGGATGTGCTTCATCTAATTTGTCTTCTTTTGATTTATACATGTGGAACCTTGAGAATTTTTCCATGACATCCATCATGAGACCTCTTCTCCTGAGATAGTTTCTTCTACATTCATCATTGGATGTGTTTCTTCCTAAGGGGAGGAAAAATGTTTATTAATTTTGGATCATCTTTAGGATTCTTCTTTAAGCATTCACTTTTCGTAGAGGAGCTAATTCCTTTTGGGGGGATTCATTGTCTCATATTTTCTCTCCTATGGGGAGATTTGTATTGTACACTTATGATACCAAAGTACAACTTGGGGAGATATGTTGAGTCCAACATTCTTTTGTCACATGCAAAATTTCATTCATTCTTTCTCTTTTGTAAAAGAGTTTTTTCCCATGAGGTTTTCTCCTTTTCTCTTGTTATAAGAGATCTCATCTTTTTGTACATGGGTACCTCATCAAGCCTTGTAGCTCAGACCCATCCATGCATTCATAATTTAATTCTTCATTAGGTTCTTAGCTTCTCCCTAAGTTGATCTTAAGGGGGGGTGCTAGAGTAATAGGTCAATTACATAAGTAATTAATGATTCATCATTAATTAATTGGGTCCCCTTTTACTTTAGTGATTTAAGTTGATGCAGGAGCATCTAGGGGTACCAAGCAATCCTACAAAACCAAAAATATTTTAAAGTTTTATGCTTGTGTTTTATTTTGATTTTTGGTCACAGGTGCAAATTGTTGAAATTTTCAACTCCTCCAACACAGTAAAGTTTAATGTTAGGGTTTTGAAAAATCAATTGATTAATTGATTTTCTTTTCTAATTGTTTTAAAATATTTGGAAAGTGTCAATTTTTCAAAAAAAGGAAAACTTCCATGTCCGAGCTTGTGAGTGGACATTTATTATAAAATCATAATGTTGGAACTATAATTTTTTTAAAATTTTATAGTGACCTACACTCATAAATTCCCCAAAGAAAGCCATATATTGAGTGTAAAATGGATATAATCTGCTCTGTATAACATAATTACTTGTGATCAAATTAGTTTTGACCATTTGATCTCTAAAAATCCCTCTAAGCAAAAGCATTTGAATAAATAATCCATATCGAAAAGAGTTGGTGCAAGTCTCTTTGATCTATAAGCTATTACATTCTAATGCTGGTGTTTTCGACATATCGGCGAGATGTCAAAATTGTCACACTGATCAAAATGCATTTGAAGATACATATAAGGAAGATACAACTCATGGTCTCACCGATGAAGAAACTCATTGGCAAGACATATACTATCGGAGTGAAATTTTTAAGTTAGCTTGAGTATATATGTCTTGCCGATTAAATACTATCGTCGAGATACCCATCCTATCTCATCGATGAAGCAAGAGGAAATGTATCGACAAGACAAATACTATCAGAATAGGTTTGGAATGTCTTCCCAACTCTATGTCACACTGATAGAAGTTATATTGGAGAGATTCTTGCTGACTTACTTGAGATGAAAGGAATACACATCAAGGAGAGTTATAACGTTGGGGAAGCTTTTAAATGTCCCAACAATGCTTGTTCTCTTGCTAATAAAGATACAAATAGATCAAAAGGTTCATCAGGGTGACACTTGGTGATATCTATGACATTTTGAAGGTGGTATGATTGACAATGTGGTATCGGCAGGAATGATATGATGTCTCCTCGATCAATAGGGTGTTCAGTGAACGTTGGCTTAACCCAAATAAAAAGGATCGCCTAGAATTTAAAATTGTCTTGCCAATAAGATCATTTGATGTGACAATGGGAAATTCAAAAAATCTGCTCCACTCGTGCTCAAAGCTAAGACATTAATGGTAGCATGAGCAACCAATGCATAGATAAATCCTTGAATTGAAGAGGAGTAATTGAAGGCGATTGTGTAGAATCGACAGTAGGAGAAATGGGAGCAAATAGAGGGCCAAGAGATTTTGCAGCCAAAGATCTTCAAACAAAACTTGTAAGTTCTTTGCAATTTTTTTTTTTGATTTTATAATCTTGAGAAAGTAAAATGGAAGCTACCAGTTCAGGAAAATTGAAAGGTAGGAGGTAAGGTGAAAGTAGTCATCCTAAAGGGAAAAAACAAAAAAATAAAATTGGGAATGAGCCAAAGGTAGCTAAGAGAAAACTAAATCAAGACCTTATGGATTAGCTGCTTGGCTTAGGACCTAAAGCCAGGTGCTTTTCCCAGCTTAGGGTAGAGGTAGAAAAATTGGAGGATAAATGCAAGCACACAGGCGATATATGGACCTCAATTAGGGGATATGAGTTGTTCATTTTTCACTACCATAACAGGAATCGGTTTGAGCCCATGTGTAATCCCTGGAATTTCAACTTAGGAAAGGTAGTTTGCTCAAATGTGTTTGTGAATGTGGAATTGGTGAAACTGTTAGTTTCCCACTATAACCCAGAGTTCAAAGCCATTTGTGACCCATCAAGAAAGCCATTCACACATATATCAGAGGTTGTAATATGTGAAGTTTATAACTTAGAAGGGGAATGTAGCGAAAAAATTGTGCATGAAGAATTAGAAAAAGAGTTATGGAGGATGGACACTATATAAAAAGATTGGAGGCTACGATTACACAGATCTAAAAAGGATGGAAATTCAGTTCCATTGGAAGACAGTGATGGACCCCCATTTCATATTGAATTGTTCGAGCCCTACATGAGATACACATACTTCTCAGCATGCCAAGTGTTAGGGATGGAGGCCCCTGAATACATGTCAATCGTGCCCATGGTGATTGCAGCAGATGTCCAGTGTCATAAGTCTAGACCCTTTGATTATGCCTCATATATTTTCAAAGGGCTTGATTTAGGATTGATGGCAATAAAAAATGGATCTCCTATTTTACACTTCAAGCATTATTTATTCTTTATGCACATAGTATTGTATTATGGACAGGAATTGGGGATGTGGCCTGAGAAATTGAGGGTTTCACAGTTTGACAGGGAGGGAAAGTTATTACCAATTTAGCTATGGACTACTATTTGGGATAACATGTTTTCCAACTTTTGCTTTGTACATTTTGAGGAGTATTTCATGAAACCATTATAGATTCTACAATCATCCCTATGAATATTCACTATTTGATGAGATAAAAGGGTTTCTCAGACCCAAAGACTTCAATGGGCCTATAACCACAATTGGGTAAATTTGTATTGTTTAGAAGATGCCACAATGATTAGAGTATATGGATTTGAAGATACACCTTTTATTCTGCCTAGAACGATGCTTGACATAATTACTTATTTGGAGATTGTTAGATAGATGGACTATTCAAGTGTCATGAATTTGAGTTCTTTTGGAAAACAAGCATTTATGCCCAACACACTATGCTTTGATGATTTTACTGTGTTGTCAAAAGAGGGATATGATATGATTCTAGATAAATTATTGCAATATAACATGAAGAGAGGTCCACCATGAAATAGTTTTGAACCAGAGGGGTACATTCATTCTACTAGGAAAAAGATGAATTTAGGCGGGTATGATCATATACCCTATCAATTTGATGATTTAATCGGGAATTTGGAAGAAGAAGAAGCATGAAGGGTAGTTGATGAATACAACTAGGGACTACAAGATACAAAATTGCTATCTTCTAGAGAAGAAGTATCTAGTGAGGATAGGCCTCAAAGCCTAGCCAACAAAATCTTCTGATTAAAGACTCAGGATTACAAGTGTCCTCCTAGAGAACTAAATGTTGAAGAAAGTTCAGATGCAAACACAAGGAAAATGTCATAAATATCATTTTTGGATGATGATGAATTTGTGAACCCTCCAGAATTTAAGGCTTTCTTATATAAACAAAAAGGAAAATCAATAAGGGAGATAGTTGACAATATAACACCAAGTAATGAAGGATAGTTATTGAACAGTTTAAAGTCAAGTGTGGAGAAAGAGATGGAAGATATGACTCATGATAAGGGAAGAAGATTGTTGGAAGATGTAGGTGTTATGATTTTCCCAGGGTTAGATTTAAATTCTGCTTTGTTTCTTGATAGTTTTATGAAAAACAACAATGCGACACACAAGCTTAGCCCTAAAGGGGTAACGAAGGTATATGTAGGATCCAAATATAATCCAAATGAAGGATCACTTATGATATGGGCTTTGTATCTGCCACACAAAAATTCAGTTGTTATTGATACCGAAAAATATTTTGGGCATGTTATGACTTTAAAGGTTGGAGAATTTGATCCCATGGCAACAATAGGGATTGGAATCTATGTGTGTGTTGAATGTGGATAGATGCAATGTCAACATAAACCTTAATGAAATGGTTTACATTCAAAGTTCAATCAATTAAACTATTCTATTTGTAATACAATCAAACCTTTCAAATACATATCATTGTCCTCTATTTCTAGGGATTTATCAAACCATCTGGCCCTCATATTTCTATGGGAACAATGGTTGTTAAAATGACAACCTAGAAAATTAGATTTGATGCTTAATATGAAAGCTAAGATGATTTCTATGTGCAAATGTGTGTTGTAAGGATTAGTGGTATGCTTCTAAATGAAACAAAAGGATGAAAAGGAAGATGAATACAATGATAAACAAAGGATGATGTTGATGATAAATGGACAAGTATAGATGAGTGAGATGATGTGAAACTAAAATGAACTATTCATGATTATGTGTATGATCAAATGAAAACATAAAACAAACTAACCTAAAATGTAACTATGATGCAATGGGGATGATAAAATGCAACTATGAAGTAATTAATTAATCTAAAATGAGAATGAAAAGTAACACATGATATGAGAACTAATTGTAAGACCCCGTGAAAGCTCCAAGCTCCTAAGAGAAACCTACATAGTACCTTTACTTCAATTGTGGATGATAAATGCAAAGGCAAGGGGGTGTATTTATAGGGTTTCTCAAGAATTTTGTGAGGTGGCACCTATCAACAGTCTAGATTCGAAGGAGAAAGAATAGACGGTGGAGATGGAAAGAATCAAGATGTTGTCCCCTTAACCAAAGACAACATACCATGTGTGTGGGAGGAATCTCTTGACCAATGGGCAACATGCCATGTGTGTGGGAGACCCAAGTGTGAAACAAAGACCCATGTGTTCCAAATTTGTTGGAAGTGTGGGAGAATAAAGCTATGTTCTTTTTCCCATTGGTGGAAGTGTGTTAGGATAATTCTAATTAATAATTAGGCTTATTTATTTTCATGTGACCTTTGTGAGGTGGCATGAGAAAATGTAGTAGACATGTGCTCTAATTCTTAATCAGGATTAAGGAAGATTAATTAAATAAACACGTTTAGGATGCTTTGTTTATTTAATTATTTAGAAGAATATGATTGTGGAGAATTAATAGAAGAGTGAACAATATAAATAAAGTGAGACTTTATTTATACGTAGTCAAAACATTAATCAAATAGGTTGTATTTAATTGATTGAATATGATGACCATTTTTAGGTGTATACAGAATCAATGTCGCCAAATTGAATAAGGCCCAAATCCAAATGTTAATTAAGGAGAAAGAAATGTACAAAATGAACAATGAAAGAATACTTAGAGAAAATGATCGCCTAAAATATATGATGGGAATCACAATGGGATCTACCAAGCTGCTAACTCATGGGGAAAGCTCACAAACAAAAGATCAATGGGAAAGATCAAGTGCATAATCTCAGGGTAAATATGATACACTTGTTGCAATAATCAAAAAGAGGCAATCCAACTTGATGAATTTGTTAAATAAACTTTGGGGAACACATTCATAGAATTATATTGTAGAGAAAGAACACAAGAGAATAGATGGTATAATCCAAGAGAAGTTCCAAGAAATAAATAAGAGGGATGTTCCTAATAGTGTGGCTATTGATACTGCTAATCATTTCATAAGAAAAAATAGAGATTTCCATGAAGAATTGCAGGGGGATGCACAGGGACTAATTGACTCCACGAAAAAGGGATTGCCAACATTATTTGAAGATGAAGGAAAATTGAAAGAAAGGGCTAGGTGGATTAATGAATGTGAGATTATGCTGCAAAATATTTTGGAGACGACTACAAGAAAAGATTTGATGTTGGATGAAGCCTGCGAGCAGAATGAGAAGATGGTGAAAATGGAGATATCAGTCTGGAATGCACTAAGAGATGCTGACACACATGAGCGATAGGATTACCTGGACCATTTTTCAAAAGTTCATTTGCGGCTAAATAGACCCTAATTTCTTGTTTTAATTATTATTGTTAAGCAAAATTATTTTTTGAAGGGACACATCCTTTCACGATTTTGATATATATATATATCTATTTTATAGTGTCAAAACAAATGTAAGGGAATAGGAGAATGTATACAGTAAATAATTTTCAATAATGTTTACATTTAGGAGACTATGATGCATGTATAAAATTCTAGAGGAATCAATGGAAGTCATATGATTTTGTGGCATATTTCTGGTGTCAATTGTTTGTTGGATTAATTTAAAATATTACTAAGTTGTCTCCAAGGTTGATAGTTCTCTATTATTTAAATTGATATATCAAGCATATAATAAGTTTATCAATGCATATTTACTGCATTTGTGTGGTATGATTGTTTGGTTCTTTCAAGCAAAGATTAAATCCTTCAAGTCAGTCATGGTAATTGGGGAATATCATTTGGATCAATAAGAACTTGGTGATTACATTTTTTGCATGTTTATACAAGTTGTAAACAAATATTAAGATGCCAAACAATTAGAATTTATGCCAGATAGAAGTCACTCATCTCATACTTTCATTTGACTTGGTTTTACCCAATAAAGCACTGGTCTCATATAGTTCATCTCTCTATTTCATTCATTTTATTTTTTAGATTTGTTAACTGAACATATTGATCTATACTTTAGGATTAATTATACAATCTATACCAAATTAAGACTTCATCTCTCCACTTTAAACTACCATAGTGGACAAACTACTTAGGGAATAAACACACAGTCCAAATTTGCTTCATTCACATAGGTTTACCCACCTAGGTCTGGTAGAGGCTGAAGAGAAGAAGATTCAATTGCATTAATTGGTCTTGTACATTAGCCAAAAATGTTGTGAGAGCTTGGCAACCTCTCATGGTTCAAAATTTCATATTTGAGACCTAATAGTTTGGCGACTTTGTTGGGCAGTCAACTCAAAGTCAGAGCCTTTGTCATAGAGTCAAAAATCTTATACAAACTCCGCTGGGAATAAGAAGTTATAACATTTTCTCACTTTTAATAAAGTGAGTGGTGACTCTGATAAAACAAAGTACATATTAGAGCATCACAACAACTCAACATGAATGGTATAAGGTCCCAATACAGAGGAGGTCCAACTGGTAACAATAAATGGCCACATAAGGATGATAAGGGTAAGAAGGTATCTAATGACATGTGCATGATAAATAAGGGAAAAACATCAAAACCAAAATTTGGGACATATGATCGTTATGATACATGGAAAAATAGTTCAACTAGAGAACCTCACACTCTTGACCTGAAAAAAGAAATCCTTTTTATAATCCTCAGAAACAAGAGGAATTCAATGTTGGTTTGGAGGCTGAAAAGAAAATGATACAACATGAGTATGATTGTAGAATGGAAGGTGTGAACGGGGGAAAATACTTCTTAGAAAATGAGAAGCAAACAAAAGAGTGCAAGCAACAAATATAAACACCCTACACCTCAAGATTGGGCATATGATTAACTTAACAAAACAAAATGGAACCTTTTACCTTGTTGAGTTGTCCTTTGGTTGGCCCTTCGATCTTTGATGTAGTGTATTCTCCTTTGATGGAAAGAGATGCAAGATGAATGGAAAATAGGTGATAATGGATGCAAATGCAAGTATTTGGCTAAGTATGGCTCAAGAGAAAAAATTGCAAGAGTTTGGCTAGCATAATGATCTCCCCCCAAAATAAGAGAAAAGAGGGGGTATTTATAGAGAATTTTGGATTCTCTAGAGAAATGGATGGTTGAGATTAAAACAACAAGGCCATGATGTAGGGCTATGGTGAGTTGAGAACTCATAAGCCCTCACATCTTAACATGTGGCATGCGAAGTCGCTTGAAAAGGATGATGTGGACATGAGTTGCAAGGAGAGTACATGATATGGAGGTACTACATAGTACCTTGGGATTTGGACAAGATCTCCTCATAAAGGAAGTCCTTGTCCCAATGTGGGTGAAAGGACATGTGAGGAATTAAAAATTCCTCAAATATCCACATGGGAATGAGAGAAGGAATTTAAAATTCCTTGGAATGCATTGCGGGATTAAATGTGAATTAAAAATTCACATGGGGAAAGGGGTGCCTTCTCCAAAAAGAAAAAGAATTTAATAAGGTTGACGTAGGACACATGAAATGGAGATTAAGTTGACCTAATTAAGTGATTAAGGTTGTACAAGTACCTGATTAGACAAATTAATGACATATTAGAGGCAAGTGGGAGATTAGGAAGAGTTCACATGTGGTTTGATGTGACAAGTCAAAGATCACATGGGGAAGAGAAAAAGGAATTTAATATTCCTTGGAA
The DNA here is from genome assembly GCA_007258455.2 of Sequoia sempervirens. Classification (NCBI taxonomy): domain Eukaryota; kingdom Viridiplantae; phylum Streptophyta; class Pinopsida; order Cupressales; family Cupressaceae; genus Sequoia; species Sequoia sempervirens. The sequence goes on along the minus strand of VDFB02000003.1, from coordinate 444,797,107 downwards.
GGATAAAAGGAATTAAAAATTCCTTGAGAGGTTGATTAGGCTAGTTAATGAAGGATTAGAGGCCAACTTGCAAAAGTTGGAGGGTGTGACACATCCTAATCAAAGATAAGGCATGTGCACATCCCTAATGATGAGATTAGGAGAATAATTAGGATTAAGAAAGGGATGAGACATGTGAGGAATTAAATAAATGTCATATTTATTTAATTCATTTGATGAAAAGGAGGATTAAAGAGATAAGGTATTTATTTATTAATTAAATACCTTAGGAATTTGGAAGAATTAAGGATATTAATTAAATAATAGAAATATTATTTAATTAATGCAAATAAGGGGATGCTTAGACGAAAGGGGATAAATTTGGATAAATTAAGTGTCCAATTTTAGGTGTCTACAGAAGGAAATCATAATGGGCCCGTTAATAATGTAGCCCTTGAAGGAGATTATGAATTCATGACTAAGCAAGAACTAGATGCACACTTGGAGTTTGAAAGACAAGAAGTGGAGAGAGAAAAAGTATAATATGAACAAATGAGGCTCCAAACAATAAAAGAAATCCAAGATTTAAAATTGCAGAAAGCTCAAATTAATGCTCAGACGGCTAGCCTTTCTAAATATGTACCACCTCACAGACAAGGAAACAATAATGTAGGACCTTCAAATCCACAAAAAACCACAATAGTATTAGACAGGGAATCAATACATACAACCAATTGTTCCACCAAAGAATACATCACATCATCCAAATTCTCAACCACCTCATAAGCAACAATATATGCCACCTCCTCATACACAATACAACAATCCATTATACCAATATTAACATCCTCACAACCCACCTCCTCAGCAATACACAACCATGATCAAAAAATTTGACTTAGCAAGATTTCAACAATATCCTTACCCTATAGATAGCAGATGGAGAAGCCTTGTCCCAAAATTTACAAGAAGTAGTGCAATCACTGCCAAGGAACATTTAAGGAGTTTCAATGCTTTTATTCAAGACTTGGAAATGCAATACGAAGATATGCAGATGAGATTATTTATGATGTCATTAATTGAAGAAGCTAGAGACTGGTTTAACAATTTACCAATAGCTTCTATTGATTCCATTCAATAATTTCATGTTCAATTCCTTGAACAATATGGGAACCAGTGTGCACCAGAATTTTCCTTTCATGAGTTAGTGAATATCCAAGAGAATTAGAATGAGTTAATTTATGACTTTAATCGAAGGTTCAACAAATTGAAAATAAGATACCACTTGGGTCAAAATTGGTAGACCTTGCAACATTGAGTATTTATCTGAAGGAATTTGATCCAACAATATTATATGAGCTTAGCAATAGGTGTGCTACGAATTTAGCTGAAGCTCAGAAAATAGCATTGACTATTAAAAACAATAGGAAGGCTGTAGGAATGGTTGCTAAAAGAGATAATCCTAGGGTTCCTCAACAATTCAACAATCCTTAGCATAGAAAAGAAAATATATACAGAAATGAGAGGCCGAGGTTACATGACATGCCTTACAATACAAATTGGAAGGACATAAAGCCTATGATGGATAGACCTAGAAGCAAGGAAACTCCTGACCCCTTAAAGAAGAGATGAGTGTACATGGTTAACAATAGTCCTTGGTGTGAAATTTGTGACACACCACATTCCCCTAATCACTGTTTTGTAGCTTAGAAAATACAAGAAGAGGAAGTACTAGTAGACAATTATGGAGAAGATCATTCGATATATTTAACCTCTAACACCCTTCATCCTGTTGAAGAGAGATATTCATCTCTAGAAGAAGAAGGTTATGAGTATAATGTTGATCATCAAAAATATAACATTCACATGGCATAACAACAAGTCTTTTCTGATCATGAAGAAAGTAACGATGAACAATGCCCTCCTAGTGCATCATATCAGTCAAGAAAATGCAATATAAGGAGACTAACAGAGGAAGAAATTAGGAAATTGACTATTGCTGCAATAGAACAAGCCAAAAGAAAATATTGGTTGAGAAATAGAATAGTGAATGAAAATGAGGGTGTACCAAGAGGAATATTTATAAAAGGAAAAACAAAAGGAGCACCAAAGAAAATAGAAAATAAGCAACATGACAAAAATATTCAGAAGCATGTTCAAAAAGAAGGAAGAAAAGAGTTGCATAAAAATGAACAAAAGCCTGATAATACAGATAAAAGAGAAAAGGAGGAAAACAAAGGAGAAGCGTTGGATCAAAAGAAGGTGATAAAATCATAAGGTACCTCCTTTGACTTTACACAAGCTTTATCCTAGGTAAAAATATTCGTCCCATTACTTGAAATGATGAAAATTAAGGAATATAGGGATAGTTCCATTCAATTGATATCTAGTGGGAATGATAGAAACACAAGTATTGAAAATAAAGGGACTAATAAGGCCAACAATAAGCAAGAATAGGTGAAAATTCTTGAGTTATTTTCTAGGGGATACACTGATAAATCCTCCATAGGTTGACCCATTCTTCAATACATTACTTATAAATAACAAACTAGTGAGGAACTGTATGATAGATTCTAGTGTTGCAATTAATATCATGCCAGTAGCTATTATGAAACAACTTGGCATGTGGGTGGATACCAATGGTGGAAAATGTTGTGCTATGGACCACAAGCCTATTCCAGTGGTGGGGATAATGAAAGATGTAGAGGTGAAACTGGTTGCTTATCCACAAGTATTATATAATATTGATATAATTGTGATTGATACACCTCCTCACTTTGGAATGCTCTTATCAAGGAAGTGGAATGCGGAAGTTGGAGGGAATGTACAATTTGATCTATCCTATGCTACCATACCCATAAATGGTGAATAAGTTAGGTTGTATAGAGAACCAAGGATGAGTCAAATTGTAGACTATGTGCCTCAAGATCAATTGAATTGTTTTTGTGATGTAGATTTTGGGAGTTTCAGGATAGAACTAGTCCAGCTTGAACTAATCAATGCCAATCCAATTGAAAAACATGTTTCCAAAAATCATTATGGTGTGTGGAAGATGTATTTCGATGGAGCATGTAGCTAGGAGGGCAATGGAGTAGGGATATTCTTTATTTCACCTGAAGGGACTACATTCAAATATTCATTTCTGCTAGCATTTGAATGCACAAACAATATAGTAGAGTATGAAGCTTTGCTAACCAGTTTAAAAATGGTTAAACATAAGATCAAATTGCTAACTATTCTAGGTGATTCTGAGCTAGTTGTTTCACAAGTCAAGTCAAAATATGTTGCAAAACAAAAAAGACTGAAGCAATATAGGAATGTTGTATGGGATACCATTGAATTATTTGATACCTTCTCCATTGAGTGGATAGACAGGTCAAAAAATATAATGGAAGATTTTTTAGCTAATATAGCGCTGAGAAGAGATGATATTACACTGGCTGGAGTATCTCAAATTGAATTTAAAACAAGACCTATTGTCCCTAACAACATATATAGCTGACAAGTTTTCAATGATGATACTGACCTCCTAAAATTTCTTCATTGCATAGATCAATATGAGGCTCAGGAGATTGAATTCAATGCTTTTGTGGAGGAAGTGGATGGGAAGCAGACTGTATTTGGAAAGGAGGTCTTGCAACTTAAAACCAATAAGCTTCCCAAAGGACTTGTGGAATTAGAAAGGGTATATGATAGAAATGATCGATCTCTCAAGAAGCAGACACCAGTCAAGAGGGAGGATATTGAAGAAATCAATCTGGGGACTGAGCTAGCACCAAAAAAGGTATATATTGGAAAGAAAATAAGTCCGATAATCAGAAGAATGTTGATTGCGTTGTTAAGAAAATACAAGCATGTGTTTGCATGGTCCTATGAAGATCTCAAGGCGTATAGGGAAGATTTATTTCAACATGAGGTCCCATTAAAACCAGACGCAAATCCATTCAGACAAAAGAAAAGGCCCATCAACCCAACTCTGGAACCAAAAATGCAAGAGGAGCTAGAAAAACTCAAAGATGGAGGTATTATCAAGCCCATTAAACATTCAACATGGGTCTCAAACTTGGTTCCAGTAAGAAAGAAGAATGGGGATATTATACTGTGTGTAGATTTCAGGAATTTAAACGTTGCTTCCCTCAAAGATAACTACCCTCTCCTCAATATTGAAGCTATACTACATAAAGTGAGAGGGTGTGAATTGTTGTTCATGATGGATGCATTTTCTGGCTACAATTAGGTCAAAGTTAAGGAATCTTAGGAATATAAGACAACTTTTACCACTCCATGGGGGACGTATGTTTATGTGAGAATGCCATTTGGTCTTACAAATGCAGGGGTGACCTTCCAAAGGGCCATGGATGTGGCATTTGCAGATTTGATCAATGCTATAATGGTAGTATATCAAGATGACCTTACTACTTATTCAAAAAGGGATGAAGATCATGTGGAACACTTGGAGAAGATATTTATCAAGGCTTTGGAATATGGTATTAGTCTAAATCCTAAGAAATGTCACTTCTTTGTTACAAAGGGTAAAATTTTAGGGAATATTGTGTCAAAAGAAGGAATTAGAATAGACCATGAAAGGGTAGAAGCTATAGATAAAATCCCCATTCCCAAGACTGTCAAAGCTATTCAATCATTTTTTGGCCAAATTAACTTTGTTAGGAGATTTGTGTCCAACTTTGCTGAGATTGTTAAGCCCATATCCAAAATGTTGAAAAAGGGAGAAAAGATGGATTGGACTGTAGAAGCCTTAGAAGCCTTTATATCTATCAAAAAATCCATCAAAGAAGCCCCTATCCTAAAGTCTCCCGATTTCTCCAAACGTTTTCAAATATTTTTGTTTGCTTCATTCCACACTATAGCAACTGTCATGTTACAAAAGAATGATGAGGGTCATGAGCAGCCTGTATCCTTTTTTAGCAAGTCAATGTAGGGGTCAGAGTTGAAGTATGACATCATGGAAAAGTAAACTTTTGCATTGGTCAAAGCAATAAAGGCTTTTAGACCATATCTTGTTGGAGCCAAAGTAATTGCCTATGTCCCACATGCAGCTATGAAGGATATTTTGATATTGATAGAGGTAACAAGGAAGAGATGTAGATGGATTAATAAAATCTAAGAATTTGATATGGAGATTCAAATTACCAAGTTAGTAAGGGGACAAGGTTTGGACAAGTTGATGGCAAAGACAAACATTTAAGGAAATCAAATCTGCAATATAGAGAGTGAGGAGAATGCAGTTGCAAGCATTGAACATACTTCTTAGTACACAAATATTGTGTATTACCTCAGACACATGAAGTGCACTGAAGGATTGAACAATAACCAGAGAAGAACTTTGAAGCTGCAAGCATCTAAGTATGTGTTTATAAAGGGTGATTTGTTCTAGAAAAACAAGGATGGGATGTTATTATTGTGTCTAGATGAATCACAAGTTGAACATGTCTTGAGGGAGGTACATGAAGGAGTGTGTGGAGGTCACTATTCTGCCAAAATGACTGCACACAAGATTCTTAGGGCAGGCTATTACTGGCCTAAGGTCTTTAGTGATTCCTTTTCATATGTAAGAAGGTGTGAGGCTTGCTAGAAGTTCTCAAGAAATATGAAATATTAGGGAACCTTACCACTTAGACCTTTACAAGTTGAAGCCCCTTTCCATCAATGGGGAATTGATTTTATTGGAGTAATATAGAAGTCAAGTGGGAGACATAAGTGGATATTGGTAGCTACTGATTATTTCACTAAATGGGTAGAGGCCATCCCAACTAAGCAAGCAACGAGAAAGGCAGTAATAAATTTCCTAATGGAGAGTATTTTGATCAGATTTGGTACACCAATAAGATTGATCATAGACAATGGGATGTGTTTTAGGTCTGATGAGTTTAGAAATTTTTGCAGTACGTATGACATTACTATCTCTAATGCAGCCCCTTACCACCCACAAGCAAATGGTCAGACAGAGTCTAGTAATAAAAGTCTTTTGAAGATCATAAGGAGGATGTTAGATGGGAACAAAAAAGCATGATATTCAAAGTTGAGAATGGATGTGTGGGCAAATAGGATCACTATGAAGAAGGCAATTGGAAAGTCTCTGTTTGAACTGGTATATGGAACACAAGCTAGGATGCCATTACAAAACTTGTTACCAATTTACAATTTTATCCTTCAGGAAGATATAAACATTCTAGAACCAATGGAGGAAAGAATGGAGCAGCTTGTAGAACTTGATGAGATAAGGAGAGTGGCTCAAAACCAAAATGTGAAGTTATAGTCATAGATGAAATATCTATTTGATAGGAAAGCTAAAGATATAAAATTTGAGGAGAATGAATTGGTACTAATGTGGAATGCAAGATTTCAGGAGAAGGGTAAGCATGGAAAATTTGAATCCTTGTGGTTAGGGCCCTTTGTTATCACTGGCAAGGGGGGAGAAGATTCATATTACTTGCAAAATATGTCTGGTGAGGAATAGGAGTTTCCTGTACATGGGCAGTACCTTAAGCATTTCTTCTCTTGAAAAACATAAAGGATTAAGGGTTGCTAGTGCATGGAAAACTCTTGACAAACCTCTTAAAATAATTTTTCTCCATGCACAATAGTTTAGGGAATCAAAAGGAATAGGAATTGCCAGTACATGGACAATCCTAGAATTCCTTCAAAAAACAAAAACAAAAATTCTTTCCATGTACAGTAGTGTAGGATCATTTCCAAAATTTTGCCATCTCCATATCCATTTTTCATTCCATCCTTTTCACAAATCCATTTTCATAACCCATGAAAGTCTAGTATGCTCTTCTAGAGATCTAAATTCTTGCAATGATCTCACAATCATTCATCCCCAAATAGAGCCACTATTGGAACTATAAATTTTTTAAAATTTTATAGTGACCTACACTCATAAATTCCCCAAAGAAAGCCATATCTTGAGTATAGAATGGATATAATATGCTCTATATAACATAATTACTTGTGATCACATCAGTTTTGACAATTTGATCTCTGAAAATCCCTCTAAGCAAAAGCATTTGAATAAATAATCCATATCGGCAAGAATTGGTGCAAGTCTCTCTGATCCATAGGCTATTACATTCTAATGCTGGTGTTTTCAGCATATCGATGAGAGGTCAAAACTATCACACCAATCAAAATGAAAGGAAGATACATATCGGGAAGATACAGTTCGTGGTCTTGTTGATGAAGAAACTCATCGGCAAGACAAATACTATCAGAGTGAAATTTTTAAGTTATCCTGAGCATATATGTCTCACTGATGAAATACCATTGACAAGATACCCATCCTATCTCATCAATGAAGCACGAGGAAATGTATCAGCAAGACAAATGCTATTGGAATAGGTTTGGAATGTCTTCTTGAATTTGTATGTCACACCGATAGAAGTTATATCGGTGAGAGTCTTTCCGACTTACTCGAGATGAAAGGAATACACATCGAGGAGACTTAGAACATTGGGGAAGCTTTTAAATGTCTCAACGATGCTTGTTCTCTTTCTGATAAAGATACAAATAGATCAAAAGGTTCATCAGGGTGACACTTGGCGATCTCTATGACATTTTGAAGGTGGTATGATTGATAATGTGGTATCGACAAGAATGATATGATGTCTCCCCGATCAACAAGATGTTCAATGAACATTGGATTAACCCAAATAAAAAGGATTGCCCAAAATTTCAAATTGTCTTGCCGATTAGATCATTTGATGTGACAATGGGAAATTCAAAAAATCTGTTGTACTCGTGCTCAAAACTATGAAATTAATGGTGGCACAAACACCCAATGCATAGATAAATCCTTGAATTGAAGAGGATTAATTGAAGGAAATTGTACAAAATTGGTAGCAGGAGAAACGGGAGCAAACGAAGGGCCAGGACATTTTGCAGCCAAAGATCTTCAAACAAAACTTGTAAGTTCTCTGGAATTTTTTTTTTTTGGTCCTGTAATTTTGAGAAAGTAAAATGGAAGCTACCAGTTCAAGAAAAATGAAAGGTAGGAGGCAAGGTGAAACTAGTCATTCTAAAGGGAAAAAGAAAAAAATTGAAATTGGGAATGAGCCAGAGGTAGCTGAGAGAAAACTAAATCAAGACCTTATTGATCATCTTCCCCTGCTCATGACCTAAAGCTAGAAACTCTACGCAGCTTAGGGCAGAGGCAGGAAAATTAGAGGATAAATGCAAGAACATAAGCGATATATGGACCTCAATTAGGGGATATGAGCTGTTCATTTTTCACTACCATCAGAGGAATCAGTTTGAGCCTATGTGTAATCCCTGGAATTTCAACCTCAGAAAGCTAATTTTCCCAAATGTGTTTGTGAATGTGGAATTGGTGAAACTGTTAGCTTCCCACTATAACCCAAATTTTAAAGCCATGTATTACCTATCAAGAAATCCATTCATACATATATCAGAGGCTGCAATATGTGAAGTTTTTAACCTAGAAGGGTCATGTAGCGAAAAAAATATGCATGAAGAATCAGAAAAAGAGTTATGGACGATGGACACTATATACAAAGGTTGGAGGCTACCATTACATAGATCCAAAAAGGATGGAAATTCAGTTCCATTGGAAGACAATGATGGACCCCCATTTCATATTTACTTGGTCAAGCCCTACATGAGATACATATACTTCTTAACATGCCAAGTGTTAGGGATGGAAGCCCCTAAATACATGTCAATCGTGCCCATGGTGATTGCAGCAGCTGTCCCGTGTCATAAGTCTAGACCCTTTGATTATGCCTCATATATTTTCAAAGGGCTTGATTTAGGATTGATGGCAATAAAAAATGGATCTCCTATTTTACACTTCAAGCATTATTCGGTCTTTATGAACATAGTATTGTATTATGGACATGAATTGGGGATGTAGCCTGAGAAATTGAGGGTTTCACAGTTTGACAGGGAGGGTAAGTTAGTACCCATTTAACTATGGACTAATATTTGGGATAGCAGGTTTTCCAACTCTTGCTTTGTACATTTTGAGGAGTATTTCATGAAACCATTATACAGATTCTACAATCATCCTTGTGAATATTCACTATTTGATGAGATAAAAAGGTTTCTCAGACCCAAAGACTTCAATGGGCCTATTAACCACAATTGGGGAGATTGGTATTGTTTAGAATATGCCACTATGATTAGAGTATATGGATTTGAAGATACACCTTTTATTCTGCCTAGAAGAGTGCCTGAAAAAATTGTTGATTTGGAGATTGTTAGGCAGATGGACTATTCAAGTGTCATGAATTTGAGTTCTTTTGGAAAACAAGCATTTATGCCCAACACACTCTGGTTTGGTGATTTTATGGTGTTGTCAAAAGAGGGATATGACATGATTCTAGATAAATTATTGCAATATAACATGAAGAGAGGTCCACCACAAAAGAGTTTTGATCCAGAGGAGTACATTCATTTTGCTAGGAAAAAGATGAATTTAGGTGGGTATGATCATATGCCCTATCAATTTGATGATTTAATTATGAATTTGGAAGAAGAAGAAGCAAAAAGGGTAGTTGATGAATACAACCAGGGACTGCAAGATACATAATTGCTATCTTCTAGAGAAGAATTAGCTGGTGAGGATAGGCCTCAAAGCCTAGCCAACAAAATCTCTAGATTAAAGACTTAGGATTAAAAGTGTCCTAGAGAACTAAATGTTGAAGAAAGTTTAGATGCAGAAACAAGGAAAATGGCATACAAATCATTTGTGGCTGATGATGAATTTGTGAACTCTCCAGAATTTAAGGCTTTCTTATATAAACAAAAAGGAAAATCAATAAGGGAGATAGTTGACAATATAACACCAAGTAATGAAGGATAGTTACTGAATGGTTTAAAGTCAAGTGTGGAGAAAGAGATGGAAGATATGACTCCTAAGAAGGGAAGAAGACTATTGGATGATGCGGGTGTTATGATTTTCCCAGGGTTAGATTTAAATTCTTCTTTGGTTTTTGATAGTTTTCTGAAAAGCAACAATTCCACACACAAGCTTAGCCCTGAAGGGGTAACAAAGGTATATGCAGGATCCAAATATAATCTAGATGAAGGATCACTTATGATATGGGCTCTGTATCCACCACATAGAAATTCAGTTGTTATTGATCTCGAAAATGCTTTTGGGCATGTTATGAATTTAAAGGTTGGAGAAGTTGATCCCATGGCAACAACAAAGATTGGAATCAATGTCACAAAATTGAATAAGGTCCAAATCCAAATGCTAATTAAGGAGAAAGAAATGTACAAGATGAACAATGAAATAATACTAAGAGGAAATGATCGCCTAAAAGATATGATGGGAATCACAATGGGATCTACCAAGCTGCTAACTCATGGGGAAATCTCACAAACAAAAGATCAATGGCAAGGATCAAATGCATACTCTTAGGGTAAATATGATACAATTGTACTAATTAGAAAGAGGCAAGCCAACCTAATCACCTGGTTAAATAAACTTTAGGGAACACATTCATAGAATTATATTGCAAAGCAAGAACACAAGAGAATAGACGGTAGAATCCAAGAGAAGTTCCAAGAAATAAGTGAGAGGGATGTTCCTAATAATGTGGCTATTGATAGTGCTAATCATTTCATAAGAACAAATAGAGATTTCCATGAAGAATTGCAGGGGGATGCATAGGGACTAATTGGTGCCACGAAAAATGGATTTCCAACATTATTTGAAGATGAATAGAAATTGAAAGAAAGGGCCAGGTGGATTAATGAATGTGAGATGATGCTGTAAAAGATTATGGAGATGACTATAGGAAAAGATTCGACGTTGGATGAGGCTTGCAAGCAGAATGAGAAGATGGTGAAAATGGAGATATCAATCTGGAATGTGCTAGGAGATGCTGACACAAATGAGCGATAGGATTACTTGGACCATTTTTCAAAAGTTCATTTGTGGCTAAATAGACCCTAATTTCTTGTTTTAATTATTATTGTTAAGCAAAAACCATTTCTGAAGGGACGTGTCCTTTCATGATTTTGATATATATATATATATATATGTTTTATAGTGTCAAAATAGATATAGGTGAACAGGAGAAAGTATACAGTAGATAATTTTCAATAATGCTTACATTTAGGAGACTGTGATGCATGTATTAAATTCTAGAGGAATCAATGGAAGTCATCTGATTTTGTGGCGTATTTCTTGTGTCAATTGTTTGTTGGATAATTAATTGAAAATATTACTAAGTTGTCTCCAAGGTTGATAGTTCTCTGTTATTTAAATTGATATATCAAGCATATATTCAGTTTATCACTGCATATTTACTACATTTGTTTGGTATGATTGGTTGGTTCTTTCAAGCAAAGATTAAATCCTTCAAGCCAGACATAGTAATTGAGGAATATCATTTGGATCAATAAGAACTTGGTGATTACATTTTTTGCATGTTTATACAAGTTGTAAACAAATATTAAGATTCCAAACAATTAGAATTTATGCCAAGCAGAAGACACTCATCTCATACTTTCACTTGACTCCGTTTTACCCAATAAAGCACTGGTCTCATATAGTTCATCTCTCTGTTTCATTCATTTTATTTTTTACATCTGTTAAATGAACATATTGATCTATACTTGAGGATTACTTATACAATCTATACCAAATTAAGACTTCAACTCTCCACTTTAAATTGCCATAGTGGATAGACTGCTTAGGGAATAAACACACAGTCCAAATCTGCTTCATTCACATAGGTTCACCTGCCTAGGTCTGGTAGAGGCTGAAGAGAAGAAGATTCAATTGCATTAACTAGTCTTGTACGTTAGCCAAAAATGTTGTGAGAGCTTGGCAACCTCTCGTGGTTCAAACCTGTGTTTTTGAGACCTAACACATATATCCATTCAGAAAATTTGAAATTATATTTCATTGGAGGATTGGAATGGTGGGCATTGATGGAAAGGAGAGAGTGGGTGTAATGTGGGAAGACAATTTTTAGTATGTCATTGAATTCTCAAGCCAAAAAGAGAAAACCTACAACCAAGAAGGAATAAGGGGGTATTATGAGAGTTGACTAGTAGGGTGGAGGAAAATGGCCTAGGGTTAGATCTGTGAGACCCAGTCTCAGTAAAACGGCCATAACTTTTTCATTTCTAAATGGAATCAAGAATTTCAAAATGTTCTAGATAGCTTGAAAGGAGGTGCACAAAACCTAACAAGTTGAGAAGATTTGTATGAATGAGGGAGTAGTGATTGACAAAAAGTGACAAGTTTTCTTGTTGCAATACGAAAAAGAAGCTTTATTAGGAAAATAATGAGAAGAATATGTGAAAAATGATGATTGCAAGTGAGGAGAAAGGATTTGATGTCATTTGAGGAGTGTTGTAGATTTTTTGTATGTTGAAATCTCAGATTGAAAGGAAGCTCATGAGCTTCATGTTTATGTAGTCATTTTCAGTTGTAAGAACTTATTGTATGTTGTTGATTTTGCTTTCATATTTGAATAACAAAGCATATGATTGCCTTCTTGCATAGTGTTGTGGTAGTTGTTTGATTTCAGATTTGAAGGAGAGTTTCACTATTGCATCATTAATTAATTAGGGCTGACACAAGATTTCCAACTACCATGGATTCTCTTGTATCAAGAATAATGTTTGGTTTCCATCCAAACATTCGTTTCGGAGCATCCATAAAATGACTTTAGTTTTCTCATTCAAACTCTCATGTTTTACATGGAAATCAATGACAAACTAAAATTACATTTTTTATCCTTATGGGGTGATGTAAACCATCTAAAATATGATATAAATCAGAAAACCAAACAACAAAAATCAAATAAAAATTAATTTTCAACTCAACTTCCTTTACAAGATTCTAGCTCTCATAACCTACAAATTTTCATGTGCAACCTTGCTGCAATAAAACCTCTGTAACCCCATCTATATGTTGTTGTAACTTCATCTTCTGACTTGAAAATTCATGGTGTTTTGGTCTTCCCTCTAATGGCTACACTGGTGATGAAGGGTACTCCTTTTACAATCTAAAACTCACAAAAACCACAAATAATGGCACAAACAAGATGCAAGAAGGAAAGCAAATATTTTCTATTATCACTAAAATGAAAATGAAATTACAACATTATATTTTCCATCACATGGGCTTTTTGATTACATAAATATGCAAATCTGCAAATCGGAGCCACCATCTACTCTGCTCTGCCTCCTCTCTGTAGTCCCCCTTTACATACTTTATTTGGAAAGTGTAACCACCCTAGAATCTTCTAGAAAGCATAACTTCCTTAGGAAGATATTTTGAAATTTTATTAATTTTGGTATTACAACTTCGCGAGGTCATAAATTTTGATTTGACTATTGGATTTTCTATTATAATACCTTTTCAGAAAGGGCTCAGAAAATCTTGTGCCAAAAACTAAGGCCTAAAGGCCATCCAAATTCATTTTCCACCAATTTTTAGGCCCATCCGGAGCCTCTAAGTGCCTCAAAATTGACCCCAAAGATTTTACTAGGATTTTTGAAAATTAAAATTTTAATCTCTCAAATGACAAATGGTTTTGAAGTGATTTCTTTGCCATTGGCTTCAATTTACCATTTTGGAGGTCTGTGTAAGATTTTCTGTCCAACTATGCATAAATGAAAACTTACAAAAATAGTAACCCTACCAAACTTAGCCCTTATTTAAAAGAAACAACATTTTTCTTTGGGTGATGCAAGATCACCCTGGATGCTCCTGTATCAACTAGGCAAGCTTTCCTCTTCAAATTTTTGGCATCAAGACTCCTTGAAAATTGCTCAAAATCAAGCCTTTTCAAGAAAGACTTCCATCATTTTCCTATAACTCCTAAACACTATGACCAATCCAAGAATATGCTCAATAAAATGCAATAATAAAAATTTACTAAATGATAAAAGCATCTTTGAACCCATTTTTAAAAATTTCCAATTCATGAAGACAAATTGATTTATCCACTCCACTTGATAGACCCTAGAATAGAAAAAGCTATAATCACAATTTTAGGTACCCAACTTTTTGAATGATTTTATGAGATGAAATAAAATAATTCTTAAAATATTGTAACCTCTGAAAAATCCACACCTAGTCCTTATTTTTGATTTTTTTTATTCTACCAATTTTCCAAGTCACCTCCACCATTATCTCCCACTCAGAATTTACAATATAAAAAAAGACAAAAAGTTTAATATGAATTATTTAAGCCTTAATATTGTATTTTTTCTCCTAATAACATTATTTCACAAAAAAAAGGATAATAAAATAAAATACTCTTTTTTTGTTGATCTGATATGCCAATTTATAAACATTCAAAAATGAACTATGCTCAACTATGTGAGCTCTTGCAAAATATTTCACTTTCTAGTACCTCAACTCCACCTCCAGCGTCTAAAGCTTCAACCTTTTGATTTGGAAACATAAAGGACTATTGCAAATAAATCCCAACCTGCAACAACACCCCAAGAACACTCTCCCAGAGAATGCTACTCCTTGCCTTTCCTATCTCGCTTCTTTCTCTTCCAAATTTTTTCTATGAAAATGTTTTTTCTGTGTTTACACCCTCTATCATGAAATTAATTTTAAATGCTTTATTACCCTTTGTTGTTGTGTCTAAAATGCAATTTCTTCATTTCTTTTAAATTGTTCTTGTGTAAATTTTAGAGAGAGATTTGCGAGCATCAAATCCTCTCTACATTACTAAACTCCCTTCATTTTGGAGCTTCATCATTCTATTGATCTAAGGTAGAGAGGGATTTGAGCTATGCCCATGAGCTTCTCCCTAAGTTGATCTTAAGGGGGGGTGTTAGTGTAATAGGTTAATTACCTAATTAATTAATGATTAATTAGGTCCCTTTTTACTTTAGTGACTTAAGCTAAACTTAGGAATTGTTTTTTTTCTATTAGTCTGGCTAAATATAACATATATTGTGTCATTACATAGGATGGTGACACTTGTAACAAGATAATTTAATCTTCACCTAGGATAATTTTTTTTGGTAAAAGTAGCAAAGCTACTATATTAATGTATTCAAAAAAAAAAAATTTATACATAGCATAGCTCCAAAGAGCAGATACAATGCTTCTAGGAGCAAAAACTAGTGACATCGTAGATCATATACAACACTGCAAAAAATAGAAAAAAAAGAATCTCCCACAAAAT
>VDFB02000003.1:444697390-444781867 GCA_007258455.2 Sequoia sempervirens | reverse complement strand
TCTTTAATGTTTTTTCTAGGAAAATTCAAACTTTTTTTTTCCAAAAATTACCATCCAATTCATCATTTGGCAACTCCACTCCCTAGACACTAGCATCATGGAAAATATTTTATTCCCAAATCATTTAATTCTTTGTGGTCCGAGTTACAAAAAATAATAATAAAAAAATACATTTCTCTCAGTAATGAGAAATTACACCAAATGTCTTCACGTTTCATCTGAATTTGGAGCCAAACAAAGTGTAGAAAGAAGGGGCCTTTTCAAGGTTGCTAAAGGAGAGTTAATTCATGCCCGCAAGATAAAAACAAACCCAAAATTGGAAAAGACAAAATTAAATAAAAGACTTTTTTTTGGTTGTGCAGGATAGCCCATGCACCTGGATGCTCTTGCATCATTTTATCATGCTACACAATACACAATCCTAATACTTGGTAAAGATGGATTCTTTTATAAACAAAAAAATGTACATTGGCTAAATACAAGTCTATTTTATAGAGTTTAAAAAAAATCTTCAACCCTTTATTACATCAGAACTTCTAACTATATATGTTACATACCAAAATAAATTACAATTCACCCCCCTTTTCATATCTAACAAAATGATGAAATATAAGATACATTTTCCTAAAATAAATGTGAATGCTTTCTTTAAACTATCTAGTCAACTTTCCTTGGATACTTTGGGAAACTAGTTTCCTAGTCCAACTCCTTGACATGATCTAGTAAAGCATTAAGGGGATGATTCATTGACCTTTCCAACTTATTCTCCTTTGCATGCTCCTAAAAGGACTCAAATCATGAATCTCCACTCTCTTGAATATTTGCAAATTATTGAAATTGTTGTTACATGTGTCCTTGAAATGAATATGGGACAAGTTTCCCAACTCTTATAAATTGTTTTACCCTCTTGATATTCTTCCTTATTCATCACTTCCTTATTACACCTTCATTGAATTCACCTCGGTAAATTTTTCTGTACCTTTTTCATTCTTCTTTTTTTCCCCTTTACTCCATCTATGTTGAGCCCTCTTCTTTATTTATGATTTATTTTCTTGACCTTTCCTTCTTAGTTATTTTCATTGGAATGGTAAGTATTGGGAACCTTATTGGAGGTTCACCTAGAAACTGAATTATTGGAAGTTTGGGTGGTTCTAGGAACCACTGAAAGCTCTAACACTTTCTTATTTGTCATTTTTCACTTTAACCTCCACCACTTGAGCCTTAGGAATTATTTTATAGCACTTTGGCCTTTCTCTTTTGATCATTTCCTTAATCCTTGGTGCTTTTACATTACCTTTCTCTATAGGAGGAATTGTCAGGAACAAGAACTTTGTTTAGAGGTTCCTATGAAGCTCTCACAAACACTTAGTGTTTGGATTTCCTTCTATTATCTTACCATGTTGTTGCCTATACTTCATCCTTTATTGGAGGTTCATGAGGATTAGAGAACCATTAGATGTTTCCATAGTTCCAAGAACTTGAAGAACTCCTGACAACTCTTTTCTTGCTTCTTCCCACTTTGTTCTTTTGTTTTAATCTCTTATTCTTTTCCTTTACTGGGGGCGAGGAAAGAATCAGGAACATTGTCAGTACCATGGGAAGCTCTAACACTTAAATGATTCATTTATTCCTTGTATTGACTCCATCTTCTTTAGATTTGTGTTCCTCATTAGGGGTTCACTTGAAATTAGGAACCTTACATAGAAGGTTCCCATAGTTTTGGGAACCATGAGAATTTTTGAAACATTACCTTTGTATTTTTCTTGAACACATGTTAGCCTTAGAAGTTCATCTTGTGCTCCCTTTGGTCAGTTGTTAACTGAGAACTAGGAACCATTAGAGGTTCCAATGGTTTTGGGAACACAAAGAATTCCTAACAATGCTTGAAAATGGCTAAGACATGAGAGGGAGCCTATTAGAGAAAGAAAAGGATCCATGAACTATCATAATTTCCTATGGTTTCAGAAACCATGTCAGGGGCCGACAAGGTTCCAAGAACTAGCTAAAGCTCCAACCAGCTATAGCTTATCCAATTTCAACCCAGTTTTGTCCAAATTTTAACTAGGAGATACCCATTTGGCTCTACAAGATCAAAGACTCAAAGAAAACCTCACACATATTCAATCTTAGGAATTTCAAATTTGTGAAATTGACCAAGGTTAGGGGAAATGGGAAAAAAACCTAGGAGCACTTTTATATAATTAACCCACATAGATCTCTCAAATAAATGATAATCAGTGGGAAAATACAAGGGGGAACAAAGTTTCAACATGCACAGAATAAAAAAATGTAGCAAAATAAATAGTTTAAATTTAAGAATGATCCATGCAAGATAACTATAATTGAAATTCAACTCCATGCAATATTTAACAATTTAATTAGATTATCTAGATGATGATGATTAATAAATATTTACTAATTTAATGAGATCAACCACCATGTCTAGAGCTTGTGCAGATTTTATATATCAACAATTTTTCTTTTATATAATAATTTACAATATTATGAGTGAGTATAACTATAAAAAAATCCTTTGGATAATGAGTAGGGGAACTATTTTTTCAAATTCATACATGGGTTACATGTTCGAAAGATTTGAACCTTTGTGAATAGTGTAATTAAGGAGCATACCATCATCCTTACCATTTGAGCTAAACCAAATATTGAGAAAAATGACTTAAAAGTAGTAAATAATATATTCACCTTATTTTCCATAGGAATTTGGATTGAAGAAGGTATGATTAATATTATTCCAATTGACACAAGTTCAATATTGAATGTTCTAGTATTTAAGATCACTTTTCTATTGAAATATGCAATTATTGACAAAATAGAATTTATATGTTGTTATAGCCTCAAAATAATTTTAGGATAATATTTCCTTGGATGAGAATATCATAATTATGTCTTTAATTATAGATCTTAGATATAGTATTAAATGAACATTATTAGAACTTAGATTATTGAGTAGTAATAGAAATTGGTTATAGCATAATATAGTCTAATAATCTAATTTAATAATTATTCAATATTTTTTTGTAGGGTGATTATAAGTATATCATAGCTAGAAGAAAGGTTTTAGAGAATTCCTACCTCTTAAATTAAATTATAATCTTTCAACTATTGAATAAAATTTTAATCTCTTATTTTCTTCCAAAAATAATATTAGATTTTAAGAATTACAACTTGCTTCCTTAATCGTTATTTGGAACCCTAAAGTTTCACATCCAAATCAATAACTTATTAGATGTATGTATACTATGTTTTTTTTAAAACTAAAATGTGATTCAATATATCACTTTAATCTCAAGAAAAAGTGATAATTTAATTAATGTGATGTGGGTAGGTGTTGAGTGAGAATACATGTGTAGAAGGGATAGGGTGTTTGGAAGTGTTATTTTGTAACATGCCCATTGTTCTACATAGTAACTTTCCTATGTTTTAACCTCAAGTAAATATTTTTAAGCATCTAACCATCACAAGTTAAATTTTTTTTCTTTTCAAACATAAAGATAACATGCACATTTGAAATAACATCTTTCCAAACTTTCCCTTTGCATTATATCAAAGTATTGCAACTTTCCAAAGTATAGATTTCATAGTACATAATTTCATGACAATATGATAACATTTTTCTTTTTCAATATTTCTATCAAAATGTATACAAAACACATACAAGGTTCTATTGATCTTACTAGCAATAGATATATGAATGGTCTAGGTGCACTCCATCAAATATTGGTCACCAACTGATGAGAAGAAGCATCACTCAAGCGCTTTTCTGCCAACCATGGACTAATTGCAGTCCCCCACACATCTACCAAACTGGTAAGATGGCCCTACCCTTCAACAAAGAGGTATCTTCACAATAAAAATGACCTTTCCTGAGCTTGGTATTGTGTCCTACATATCTAGAACCGTCACACAATGGTTACAACCTACCATATGACATTACCTTCCTAGTATGTAATCTTGGATCATAGTGAACTGATACTGTATATAGTGGAAACATACACTATTTTGGCCGAAGTATTCATCACCCCTAATTTGGAATGGATGTCACACACTCACCCACCTTCCTAGCTCGATTTCTATTTGACCATTCATATTCTATGAATAGGCTATTCCCTTTCCCATGGATTAATCTAACCCCAAGAACAAACTATAACCATTTAAGAATATTATGACACTACTTCTAAGTAACATAAAGTACTACTATGATAGAATTAAGTTAAACATTAGCAATATTTAAGCTCTATTCACAATATGATATTTAAACCCAATATAAACTCCCATTCCTTAATATGAAATATGTACAAACACTCAATCAAATAAGATCTTTACACTAAGTACATCAAGTATTCTTTCACTCACATAAATATCAAAGTAACTTTCCCTAATAAGCAATTGAACTAACTTCCCAAATCTATAAAATAAAGTATAAAATAGTAGAAATCAACATGCCTATTTATGCAATGCTCCAATTGATTGACTGGGTTCCAAGCCTAGCCTTCCCAAATCAGTAAGAAAAAACCCAATTATCCTTCTCTGTCTACCAAAATATGATGCAGGAGCATCAACCTCATAAATTTTTGGCTTGCATTTTATTTTGAATTTTGGTATTTCGACTTGATTTTGAAGTGTGACACAAAAATGATTAGGAGGAACATTTTGAATAATCGTTCAGTCTCGTCGTTTTCAAAACTCAGGAAATCAGTTCATAAGAGGTCGGGTCTCGATAAAATCAAAGGATCTCATAAAATTGACAAGGATCCCGTCCGGATCAGGGAAAACAATTAAAAATTGGCTCCCATGTGACATGAGTTCAAATTGTGACAAAATTGAGTTTCAGTCTGTAGAAAGAAGAGGGTGTTTGGGTTGTGTATGAAAGAATGCAAACAACACATAAAGAAATTTATTGTCGTTGTAATTTATAATATGAAGTTGTTCTTGCAATGTACAATTTCCTACACTGTGCTCTATTTGTGAGTTTGTATTTCTGCTTTTTTTTTGTTTTGAGGAAAGGAATGTGTTTCCCTCTTGATGGTTGAAGATATGTTTCTTGTTTCTTCGATTGATGAATGAAATTGGTAGTTGTCTCAATGGATAAAGCTATGTCTTCTATTTCATTATTGATGAATGCAATTACTAAGGTTATAGACACTTTCTTGAGTAGTAGTTTGAAATTAAATGGTTTTGTCACCTTGACTATGAATCAACTTCCATTGGTCACTTTCATTATGTAGTTACTGTTCGTTGATATTGCAAATTGTCTGCATTTAAACAACACTTCCATCAATTTGGTATTAGAGCATGCTGTGTCTAAGAGTGTGAATTTGAGTGGCCATCATTTTGGTATTAGAGCCTAAAAGTTCTGGGAAATGGAAGTTGGTCATATGCTCGAACGGTTTTGACAAGTATGTGTGTTAGAGTTTGATTGGTTAACAAGAAGAACCTAGGTACCAAAAGATTGCGCAGAGGAAAATGAGAGAAGCCTTAGGTGAGGTATCGAAAGCCAAAAAGAAAGATAATAAGATGCAAAATTTATAGTGGGATGGAGATATGGAGAAGTGTAAGCTTGCGGTGAATCAATGGTTTGAGGAAAGAAGCCAAGTAAATGGTTGGTTTTGGTATTTGATAAAGAAGCTGAAGTGGCCTATGTAGATGATTGTTTAGAAAAGAAGAGGGTAAAATATGGCTACCTTGAAAAGAGTAGATGAAAGAGGTTTAGCTAGTAGATAGTTTTCAAGTGAGCACCATTACTTCAGAGAGTTGAAGGAAAAAAAAGGTGTAGTGAATGCAGAAGATTTTTGGGAACAATTTTTAGTGATAGAACAGGAATGGATGGAGAAGGTTGCTGGTGATGTGTGAAGACAAATGGTACAACGTAGGATACAGAGATAAAGTTGGTAGTTGATGATAAGGAAGCTATTGTTGTGGAAAAGGAAGAGCTATTGGCTATTGAAGAAGAATGGCTGGAAAAGAGGACTGATGATGGTAAGCAAGTTAATTTGGATGATTTAAATTGTGATGCCTTTATATCTTTGAATGAAATTGTTAAAGGGAAGATTTAAAAAAAAAGATGCAAAGGATGTGGAATTGAATTGTGACAATGATATATATGAATGTGAGATGGAATTTTGGAGATTTTTAGATGAAAAGGCCATAAGAAGGAGAAGATACAATAAGAAAAAAAAAATCAAACGAAAATAGATTGAACGCATGGAAATTGTTCCAAAGCGATGTTGGAAGACACGAAAGAAACACAAAAAGAGGAATGAATTTTGGTTGATGACCATGTGCAGGAGCACATGTTTTTTTTGTCTCCTAGGGAGTTTGATGTAGGAGCATCAACCTCAAAAATTTTGGGCTTGCATTTTATTTTTAAGTTTGGTATTTTGGCTTGGTTTTGAAGTGTGTTGCAACATTGATCAGGAGGAACATTTTAAATATGTTAGTTTATAAAATTCTTGCAGTATCATACCCACATGAAGAAAGGAATAAAGGAAGAAACATGATAGGAATGTAGGAGAGAGTGGTCACATAAGGAGTCAAAGGAAATTACTATTTTTCAGTTATCAAGAATAGACATTGCATCGTGAGAGTAGAGGGATGCTTGGCGCTGCCAAGAGAGAAAAAATATGTAATATAAAATTTAGGCCCAAGCTAAAAAAAACATAGAAGGGAAAAAATCCCAATCCAAAGTAGTGAGAGCAAAGAAATGGTTCTTGGGGAAGGCATCAACCAATCAAAATGAAATGATACTTTGAGAATCAAATCCATGGTATGAGTTCAACTTGTGACAGAATTGAGTTTCAGCCAATAGAAAGCAAAGGGCATTTGGGTTGTGTATGAAAGAATGCAAACAACACATAAAGACGTTTATTGTCCTTGTAATTTGTAATCTGAAGTTGTTTTTCTTGCAATCTACAATTTCCTATGTTGTGCTCTATTTGTGAGTTTGTATTTCTATTTTTCTTTTTGTTTTGAGGAATGGAATGTGTTTCCCTATCGATGGTTGAAGATATGTTTCTTGTTTCTTCAATTGATGAATGAAACTAGTAACTATCTTGATGGCTAAAGTTATGTCTTCTATTTCCTTAATTGATGAATGCAATTACTAAGGTTACAATCACCTTCTCTAGTAGTGGTATGAAATTAATGGTTTGTAGCCTTATTTGCAATTGATGGAGGGTACTCCCCTTAAAATCAAAACAACAATACACAACCAAGTTTTCACAACAAAAGAAATGATCTTTATTACTGATCACTACAAATTATAGAGAACATGCCATCTAATTGGCTTCTTATAGGCATCTACCGAATCAACAGATTTGAACTTACAATATGATATTCTATGATTCCTTAGTCCTCTACAAGTTGTTCCCACACATGTTATCCCGTGGCATTTTTATTTCTCACAAAATGTCTATGTTGGCATTGGTCTCATGTTATAGTAACATTCCTCGCCCAATCAACTTTTAGAACCTCCAAGTCATTACATCATAGTCAACACTAGCCAATAGAATTATATTTCACAACTACAATGTGAAATATTCAATATCGCTTTGGTGCTATATCCATATGAGTTCCTGACCATCAGCGTGGAGTAGTCAGTATTTATCACCATTGTTGCCTTCCTTGATCATTGCATCTCCCACTTTGGAAATATCACCATGTCTCACCGACATCACATTATTGTCATCGGGGGAGACCTCAAAAGTCACCTTCTAATTAAATTCCTAGGGGTTTTGGCGATGAACTTGCTCCTTGAGGGAAACCATTAAACCATCAATGGAATGGCATAGAGTTTATCAGTGGTGACAGCGATTGAGCCATTAGGAAGCTCAGTTGGAGTCTCATGAAGTGCCCCCCTCAGATGTAGACGCCAATGTCAACTCTCCTTTGTCCAGGGCCATTGGTCGAAATAGAAATCATCTTTGGCGATGAGGAAGGAATTATGCCAATGAACTTCACATGCTCAACGACATTGTTCTAATACCATTGGTCTATCACTAGAACACTAGATTAGTCATGCCAATAGGTAGTCTTCCCGTTGATGTAACTCCATGGCTGTTTCCTCCTCATCATAGATCATTGGAGCCCAGGAAAGTGCCAATATATGAGTTCACAATAGAACATGTCAACCCACTTATTTAGTTAAACAAACACTGAGAATGTGATGTTACAAAATTTCTCGCCATGCTTGAATCCTCACACGTCAAACACCAAGATGGACATCTTTGACTTTGTGCCTTCAGTTGGATCTTCTCATTCCTTTCCACTTTTGAGATACTCATTTGTACTACCTACTCTTGGTGCTTCTTCCCTGCGATTGTCAAGATCTCCTCCAAATCTCTTTGTTTTGCTACAGAAGTCTTGGAGTGCTCCCCTAACTATGCCTCTGCCAGTTGTCATGTTCCTTATCGCCGCTTCATGATGCCTGGGTCCAGGATTTGAAATGGTAAATGGGTGAAACATGAATCCCACTTGGTAGTTCCACCTCATATGCATTTCTTGAGTCATGTTTCTTCAAAATATTACATGGTCTGAACTTCTTCATCTTCAGCTTGTTGTATGTACCAATTGGAAATATTTCCTTCCTCAAATGAACCATGACTTCATCTCCAACTGCAAACTCCTTATGTCTTCTTTTTTGATCTGCCTTAGTCTTGTACTATGTATTCATCTTATGAATATGCTTCTTAACTTCTTCATGCACATTCTTGATATGTTCAAAAACATCCTCTGCGTTTGCACTACACTTTCCTTCCTTATTCATTTTCCTCAATTCAGTAGTAGTTATCGAGCTACTTCCATACACAATATGGAATGGTGATCAACTAGTGCTTCTATTAACCAAATTGTTATAATCAAACTCTGCTTGTGGAAAAACCAAATCCCAACCCTTGGATCTATCACCTACCAAGAATCTCAACAAGTTACCCAAACTCCTATTCACCACCTTTGTTTGTCCATTTGTTTGTGGATGGTGTGTTGAGCTAAACTTCAGGTCAGTTTTCAACTTCTTCCACAACATCCTCCAGAAACACCCAACAAACTTGGTATCTCGGTCTAAAACTATGCTATTTGGTAAACCATGTAGTCTTACCACCTCCTTGAAAAATAATTTTGTGATATGAACATCTCTGGTCTTATGACACAAAATGAAGTGTTCCATCTTTGAAAGTCTATCCACCACCACAAATATGGAGTCATGACCACACTATGTCCTCAGCAAACCAAGAATGAAATCCATGCTATTATCCCCCCATGGCTTCTTAGGTATAGGTAATAGTTGATATATTCTAGTATTCTAACTGGTGCCCTTCACCATTTGACACAACCTGCAACCTTGTACAAACTTCTTCATGTCATACTGTACTATGGCCAATAGTAATGTTCACTTACCACAGTGATTGTCTTATCCTATCCAAAGTGACTTGCCATTCCGCCACTATGCTTCTCTTTGATCAAGTTTTCTCTCATTGAACTCCTAGGAATGCACAATTGATTCCTCCTAAATAACATACCACCTTGAATGGTATAATCCAACCACCTGGTCCTATCTAGTGTGATAGGCTCCTTTCAAGCTTTCCAAGCTTCTGCAAAATTAGGATCTTTTGAATAAAATCTTGTGAGTTCATTGAACCCGAAAACTTCAAACTGCATTTCTATTAACGAATTTTGCCTCTTGCTCAAGGAATCTGCAACTCTATTTGATCGCCCACTTCTATGTTTCAAGACAAAGGTATAAATTTGTAGAAATTCAACTCATTTTAGATGTCTTTAGTTTAATTTTCCTTGACTGTTCAAGTATTGTAAAGCTTGATGATTAATGAATAAAAAAAACTCTTTTGGCAAAAAATAGTGTCTCCACTTTTTAAAATCCTGGACTATGGCGTAGAATTCCTGATCATACACGAAATATCTCTTCTTTGCATCATTCAATTTATCACTAAAGTAAGCAATGGGCTTACCTTCATGACTCAAAATGGCTTCAATGGTGCTACCACTAGCATCATAGTCTATCTGAAATACTTTATTGAAATATGGGAGTGCCAAAATAGGCTGCTCCATGACCTTCTTCTTCATCAAATTGAAACTCTTTGCTACTCATGTACTCCATTTGAATTCTTTTCTATCTCCTCTCATTGATTGAGTTAGGGGTGCACAAATTGAATCCTTTAATGAACTTCTAGTAAAAACTTGCTAAACCATGAAAATATCTTACCTTAGTAGTGATTCTTGGCATTGGCCACTCCACAATGGTTTTCACCTTTTCTGGATCCAACTTTAGACCCTCTATTGAGATAAAAAATCAGAGATACACCAATTCATGTTTCACAAAACTACATTTTTTCAAGTTGATCAACAACTTATGTTCTCTCAGCTTCTCAAAAACCTCTCAGATATACATCAAGTTCTCCTCCAATTTCTTATTGAAAATCAAATTGTCATCCAAGTAAACAATTAAAAAATTACCTAGAAATTCTTTCAATACCTCATTCATGAGCCTCATAAACGTGTTGGGTGAATTGGTCAGCCCAAAAGGCATGAATAACCACTAGTATAGGCATTCTTTGGTCTTGAAAACTATCTTCCATTTTACTCCTCTGATTTGAATCTGATGGTAACCACTCTTTAGGTCAATCTTTGTGAGATACTCAACTCCACTTAGGAAATCTATTATATCATCCATTCTTGGCAAGGGAAATCGATACTTTATTTTGATCTTGTTGATGGCTCTTGAATCAGTACACATTCACCATTCGCCATCCTTATTAGGTGCTAGTACTGTAGGTACTACACATGGACTCAAACTTTCTCTAATCAATCCCTTTCACAACAACTCCTGCATTTGTTTGTTGAACTCTTCACTCTCTGCTAGATTCATTCGATGGGCTTCCTTGTTTGGAAACCTATCTCCATGAATCAGATCCATCTAATGAATAATCTTTCTTACTAGTGGTAATCCTTTAGGAACATTATAAAAATTAATACTTTGGAATTCATCCAAAAAACCACACACTTCTGCAGGTACCTCACTACTAGCTTCCTTTTCAGCTCTTGGAATTAATGCAAAGCACATGGGCTCATGTTTCATACCTTCCAGGAATTACCTTCCATCAACCAAAAAAATTCATGCATTGTTGCATACCTTCTTGTTTTCTTCCTTCAGAGGCTTCATCTTATGTCAAACTCCATCCTTTGTTAATGAGTGAGTGTTTGTATTTCCATCATGTATTGCTCATTGATCAAACTGCCATGGGTATCACATCACACAAAACCTCGTTCTTGTAGTTACCAATTTTGAATTTTATCAGGCATTATTCATTGACTAGGACCCTTTGATCCTTCTGCAACCACACAATCCGATATGGGCTTGGGTGCCTTCGCCTCTCCAACTGCAATTTGGTGACCATTTCTTTCGACACTAGATTTCTAGTGCTACCTTTGTCAATGATGATATTGTAGGCCTTTCCTTCACATTTACAATGGGTGCAAAACAAATTATTTCGTTAGTCAAGCTCCTTCTCTTCATTCACCAAGGCCCTTCTGACAATAAGGGACTCACCCTTTTATGCATCTTCAGACTGTGAAGACCAAGTGTCTTCATCTACATGGGCTACTCACACCTTTCCTTCAAGCCTCTTATTCATCCTCTCTTGGTGTTGCAAGCAGTTGTAGGCCCTATGTCCCTCTTCAACACATTGGAAACATGTTCCTCTGAAACCTCATCTTCCAGGTCTATGCCCATACCTTCCTCAGCCTCTTTGATCTACACTATTCTGATGACGAGGTTGATATGAGTCATCTCTTTGTTGACCTTCACTAGTACTAGATCCTTCATCCTTCTTATGATCACCACCTCGACCTCCATATGGCCATTTACTAGTCTTTCCACCTTGATCTCCTCTTTTTTTGCTTTCAAACCTCTGGTTCAATTGCTCTTCAAATTTCAGAGAGAACTGATAAGAATCCTCAATGGTAGTCATTCTTACCAGTGTCGATTCTTCCTATATAATAGGCTTCAACTTGTTGATATACTGAGAAACCATCTCTTTGTTCACCTCAGAATGTTCAGTTTGAATTAGGACCTTGTGAAATTCTTCAGTGTATTCTTTCACTATCCTTGTTCCTTGTCTCAGACTCTACATTCTCTTTAGCAACTCTAGTTCGTAATCCACCAAAATGAATTGTTTCTTCAATTTTTCCACCATCCTCTCCCATCTGGAGATTTTATCTTTTCCTTGTCTACCTCTTTTGAGTTGGACCTCCTTCCACCAAATACTAGCATGGCCCTTCAATTTGGTCTTTTCAAACTTTACTTGGTGAGGATCTTCAATCTCCTCGAATTTGAATAATTCTTCCATATCGTTGATCCAATTGATAAATTATTTTGGGTTCAAGCTTCCACTGAAGGTTGAGACTTCCATCTTTGTTTCTTTCCTAGACTAGATATTGCTCACAACAACTTCATCTCTCCAGGATCTACTTGATCCTGTTCTTCCTCTTCCAATTCTTATCACTGTCATCTCTTTCTTGGTGTGCTCCTCTTCCTCTTCGGACCTCTTCTTGCAAGGATTGCATATACCTTATGAGGGCTCTAATTTCATTTATCGGTGGATCTCCACCTCTATCCCTACCTCTACCACACTGGGCCATTCTTGGAGGAATTTTTTGCTTAACCCACACTCACAGGTCTTGTTGCAACTTCCTTAAATTTGACACTTTGCTATAGACTTAGGAACTCTTGCTCTAATACTAATTGATGAAGGGTACTCCCCTTACAAATAGAACAACAATGTACAACCAGGTTTGCACAAAAAAAGAATGATCTTTATTATTGGTCACTACAAATTTCAGAGAACATGCCATCTATTTGGCTTCTTACAAGCATACCAATTGGTAGATCTGAACTTACACTATAGTATGATATCCTATGATTTCCTTTTCCATTCTATGATCTCTATCTCTTTGTCCCTACACATGTTCTCCCATGGCCTTTTTGTTTCTCAAAAAATCTCCATCTTGGCCTTGGTCTCATGTCATAGTACCACTCCTCACCCAATCAACTTTCTGAATCTCCAAGTCATTACATCACAATCAACACTGGCCAATAGAATTATATTTCACAACTACAATGTGAAATATTTAATATTGCTTCGCCACGTGTCAGCCTCAGGTTTGCTTGACCATCAATCGTTGTTGACCACCAAGTATTTATCACCATCGGGTTATTTCCTAGACCTCATTTCATCTCCCACCAATATCACCATGTCTCACCAACATCAAATTATCACTCCATCAGGGAAACCTCAAGTCACCTTTCGCCGATACAAGGGAGTTTCAACAATGAACACTTGCTCATTGAGGAAACCATCGAACCATTAGGGGAATGAAATAGGGGGTTTTGCCGATGCCACCGGGTCACATCGATTGGGCCATCAAGGAGACTTAGGTCAAAGTCCCATAGAAGATGCACACCCTTTCCAATGAACATAACATCAACTCACATACGATCGGGCCATCGACCAGATAGGGGAAATGTTCCCATCAATAGGGAAACCTTATGCTGACAAACTTCACATGCTCAACCACATTGTTCTAATACCATCGGTCTATCACTGGAACATTGGGTGTAGTCACACCAATAGGTAGTCTTCCCGCCAATGTAACTCCATGCATTTTTCATTCGCTATTGTCATCGGTAGGTCATTGGAACTTGTAGGAAAGTCACACTAATGTGTCAAGGTTCTACCAATGGAACATGCTAGCCCTTATGTGGTCAAACAAACATAGCATGATGATGTAGGATTTCTCTTCGGCCTAGATGCTCCTACATCATCAACCTCCATTGGTCACTTTCATTTTTTAGCTGTACTATTTGTTGCTATTGCAAATTGTATGCATTTAATCAACACTTCCATCAATTTGGTATTAGAGCATGCTATGTCTAAGAGTGTGAATTTGAGTGGCCATCAAAATCCCCTCTCAACTCTAAAACTCTCTCACAACTTAGAAAAACACAGTAATAATGTAGAGATATGCATCCCTATTGAGGTAGAGAGCACCTCTATTTATACACAAAGGTCAAAAACTAAAGGCTAGAAATAGGATATCAAGAATGAAACTTCTCAACTTAATAGGTTCAACTCAACAAGATTAAGAAAAGGTGGAAATTGAAATCATTGCACAATAAACACATGCTCAACCGTAGTGAATGAGTCACTTTACTCAATGTCCAACAAGAAAGATAATAAAAAATGCATGGTTTATGTCATCTACAAGTTTAATCTATTTGGCTAGCTTTACTCTTGACCAATTCACATAATTCAAATTGCTTTATAATCTGAAATTTATATTGCAAAATAGACTTCTAATTGGTTCATACTTCTTACTATTTGGCACCACATTGTTTCCTATGCGCCCCATTCCTTTGGCTACTATTTTCTAATGACCAACTCAATACTTCATGTGTGTGAGTATTATCTTTTCCTTTGAATTTGACTTAGTCTTTGGAAATTAACTTACCTGTTTGTTTGTAAATGATATTATTTGCTTTTCCTAGCACTATCATATTTCACAATACACACAATTTAAAATGATTTAAGCATTTCTTATGTTTATGTGTTACTTTAATTATTATTTCCTTTACTTATTTTTTCCATGCAATACTTTGCTTAAGCTATGTTTTAATATGCTATGTGATAAATAATTCAGTGCTATCATTATCAAATATATTCAATATAGATAACATATACATATAACATAATATATATATGTATGCATATATATTTATATACATATATCACAATTCACTGTAAGTTTATAAAATATATTATTTGATACTTGAATACATATTCAAATGTTCTCATATTTCATATATGGATGCATGCATACATATACATATATATACATATGTGTATATATATTAATATACTAGTATGGACGTATCCAAGTTTTTGTCAATACATACATGTATGTTAATATATATGTATATACTCATATACTATATATATGTATACATCATACCTTGATATTTAAACACATATAATCACAGTCATATCGATTGATGTATAAACACAAAATGTAGAACCCTAATCTAGAAGCTTCTAAGCTTGTTATAAAGGGGTTGGGATGAGAGTTACAGTATGATGGAAAATGCGATTATTCATGACATTGTGATAACTTTTGCACTGGATAATAAAATCATTGGATGGCTGCAGTTTTGTGGATGTAGCCCAGATTGGGTGAACCACGTTAAATTATCTATGTTATTTTTTGTGTGTGTTTTAATTCCTCTATATTATTGATCAAATCTGCATTTAATTGTTAGATATCTTCCTTCTAACCCTAACAAGTGGTATTAGAGTGGGTTGTGTTTGATTATCATATGCAAGAAAGTCTCACAATTGAGTGAGAGTCTCATAGTTAAGTGGGAGCAATGGTGGAAAAGGGTAAATTGAAGCTAGATAAATTTAATGGGAATAACTATGAGTTATGGAAGATGTAGACATAGGATTATCTCTATTAGAAGGATTTATGGAGGCCATTGGAAGGAATGGCTAAGAAACCAACAACAATGAGTCATAAGGAATAGAATCTTCTGGATAGAAAGGCATTGGGAGCCATTCATTTATGTCTGGCACAATCAGTGACATTGAATATCACAAGAACAAAGACAACTCAAGAGTTGATGGAAACCCTAGTGAAGTTATATGAAAAGTATTTCACTTTGAATAAGATATTTCTTATGAAGCATTTATTTAATATGAAAATGGTAGAAGGTGGGTCAGTTGTTGATCATTTAAACGAGTTTAATACGGTTACTAGTCATTTCACTTATGTAAATGTAAACTTTGATGAAAACGTTAGGGCTCTTTTGATTTTTGTGTTCTTTTTCACGAAAGATGGAATAGCTTGGTAATGGTTATTTATAATTAAAGTTTTGGTTGAGGATACATTGAAATTTGATGATGTTGTTGGTGTTATTTTGAGAGAGAATTGTAGGCTTCGAGGTGGAACATAGACATCCAGACAATTTTTGAATATAAGTAGAGAGCGGAGTTTCTGGGAGAGGAAAAAAGAGATGCAAGTCCTCATGGGAAGTCACGAGAAAAATAAGAAAAATGGATTTAATCTAGATACAAGAGGATTGTTAGTATTTGTGGTAATCCGAGGGTCATTTAAAAAGAAAGATTGTGGAAGCTTTGAAAAAATGAAGGAGACAAAAAGGAAAGGAAATAAAGAAGCAAATGTGGTAGTAATAAATGCGATGGGGATGCTTTGATTCTTTCCCTTGATAATGCTGATGATTCTTGGGTGTTAGATTCAGGAGTTTCATTTCATGCTACCCCCCATAGAAGTTATTTTTCTTGATTATGTCCAAGGGTATTTTGGACTGGTTTATTTAGGAGATAACGAACCTATTAGATTGTTGGAAAAGGAAGAATCAAGATTAAGTTGTGGAATAGGAATCATTGGCTACTACATGAGGTAAGGCGTGTTCCAAAGTTAAAGAGAAATTTAATTTCAACAGGGCAACTAGATGATGAAGGTTGTGTTGTTACATTTAGTGATAAAAATTGGAAGGTCACAAAGGGTGCCTTAGTAGTAGCAAAAGGTGTGAAAGTAGGTACCTTATATCTTTGTACAGGACATATTGTTCCTTCTACTTTAGCTAATGCCGGATAAAATCAATGTTAGGAATAATTATTGCGGGTTAAGTAGGAAAGAGAGACTAAAATAGGCTGTTGTAGGTTCTCGGACCTATGGCATAATAGACTTGGGCATATGAGTGAAAAAGGTATGAAGGTACTTCATTCTAAGAAAGTTTTACCAGGTATGAAATGCATTAATATGGATTTTTGTGAAAGTTGTGTGTATGGAAAACAAAAGAGAGTTAGTTTTCTCAAGGATGGGAAGCAAAACAAAGATGAAAAGTTGGAGCTTGTGCATACAAGTGTATGGGGACCAACTTAGGTATCTTCTCTTGGTGGCTCTCAATATTATTTTACATTCATGGATGATTACAACTAGAAGGTATGGATTTATTTCCCTTAGGAAGAAATGTGATGTATTTGAAACTTTTAAAAAATATAGAAGCTTTGTTGAGAATAGAGCAGGTAAAAGGTTAAAATGTCTCAGTGATAATGGTGGTGAGTATTGCAGCAAAGAGTTTGAAGATTATTGTTCCTCTAATGGTATTGTAGGTAGAAAATAGTTCCAAGGACTCCACAGGAAAATGGAGTGGCTGAGCGCATGAACAAAACAATAATGGAGCGTGCATGGACTATGAGATTACATGTTGGGTTGCCTTTAAAAATGTGGGCAGAAGCTGTAAACACTATTGTTTATTTAATCAATAGAGGTCCCTCAAATCCTTTGGGTTGTGGTATTTCAGAGGAAGCATGGAAGGGTAAGAAGGTGAGTTATTCTTTTCTCAAAACCTTCGGTTGTGAAGCATTTGCACATGTAGATTATGAAAATAGAACCAAGCTTGATGCAAAATCAAAGAAATGTGTATTTGTTGGATATGGCATTGATGAATTTTGTTATAGGCTTTGGGATTTTGAAAATTAGAAAATTGTGAGAAGCGGGGATGTCATATTCAATGAAAGTGTTGTACAAAGATCGATTGCGGCAGCATGAGAAGAAATAAAATGATTATGTAGTGTTGGATGATACACAAACATCGATGTTCTAGTGGTTACCCATGCTCCAAAAAAGCAACAAATACTATTGATGGGTGTTTTTGCACTTCTCAACATAGGTAATACATAAGTGCATCACCTCTCTTGAAAAACAATTTCCTACAAGAAAATTGCAGAAAACTATCCCAAGGTCTCTCATGTGTCAGGTCATGACTTGCTTGGAATGTCTTAGTTGGTTCATGTGATTTTTTGGTAATCAAAGGGAAATGTTACATGTGTTAAGTTGGAGGGAGATTGAATTCTTAAATGGATTTCCTAATATTTTGAAGTTGATATGCAATTGCTACAAGTTCAAAACAACAGTCTAAAACTCCACTTTTATCATCAAATTTGGCTTTACAATGATGTTAGAACTTTTCCTAAACTAATATTTCAAAGAAATGTCAAAAGGGAAGGGAAAGGAGGAAGCTCCTAGACCTGCAATTACCAATGAACAGTGACAATGGAGGATGCTACAACGGAAAACCTTCCTGAAACTAAGTTTCACTTAACCAAATCAGCTAACAATATCATGAAACTAGTGTTATCTTCTAAGGTCTATAGATTTTCAACTATTCATTCACCATAAAGTATGAATAAAATATTAATTTTAAGTGCAGCAATGAATTTATGTCCAGACTAGCTTTACACTGCTATTTATCATCAACAAACATCAAAAAGCATGAAAAAGGAAGGGCATCAACATAGTAGTATTCTTCAGCATCAATGAACAACATTCACTAAACTACTAGAAGCATGCAAAATGCATAGAACAAAAAATTAAATCAACTCAAATATATTAACTATGAGGAGATGAATCATGAGACATGAAGGAAACTCAAGAATCCACCAAAACAATGAATTTCTATTAGAATTTTAGTAGCATGTGATTACAACAACTCAAATCTCTTTGAAAATGAGAGGAGACCCACTATTTATAGTTTTCAAAAATCAAAATGAATGGCAAAGATTTAATCTCATTGTGTGGCCAAGATTCATTACAAATTAGGGTTTCACCTACCCCCAATATTTTATAATTTAAAAATACATTCCTTGTCTTTTCCCTATTTTGTCCTCTAGTGCCTTGTCATTGTAGCACTTTTGTCCTGTAGTGATTTTCCCTTTTGGTTACAGCTACACTGTGAGGAACTTATCATCTATGACAAGCTTTCCTTGATTTTTCTAGACAATGGCATATTCTACAAATTTTCCCATTAGCACCTGAATTTTATTCCACTCTATTATATCTAATTGGAGCACTTGGAAGGTTAGTTTTTTGGACATGCTAGTGATCAACTCCCAATTCTTCATACACTTAGGCATGTTCTTGATCACTTGATTTGATTGGGAAAAGGATTGGGTAGAAAATTCCATGACATCCAATGTTAGTGAATCTGTAGCTGCATTCTCCATTTTCTTGTGAAAATATGGCCTAATCTTCTCAAGGTCTAGCTCGACAGTGGGCATGTCATAATCCTTCATGAGCTTCAAATATTCATTACATTCCATTTGATGTTCCTTGACCCACTCCAAGTCAATATCTACTTCATGGAGCACCTGCTCAAAGACTTCTCTTTTGAGTTCTAGGGCCATTTTCCACATCTTGACCAACTAATGATCATCCTTCACTATGGCCAGCTCCTTCTCCTAGATCTTCTTGAGCATCTCGAGGATGGCCTCAAGTTTAGGATATGTAATCCTATATAGTTTGGGGAAGTTATTACAAATTCTCTTTGTGCCCTTGAGCTGCTTTTGTACTTCCCAAAACTTGTTGGCCATTTGGATGACATAGCCAATGCCCATATCACCATTGTAGAGCACTCACTAGAACCACTCTTTAGTAGCCTTGGTCCAGTTCTTTCTCCTCTCTAACTTGCTTATGTGCTCTTTGGAAAGAAGCAAAGGCAGGGACGATGAAGGTTTTGGTTGCTCCTCAGTGGAAGACCACTGTTGAATGTAGGTGGTGAGGTCCACCACTTGTGCCTTCAACTCCTCCTTGGAGGACTGATCCTTGTTCATCTAATGAACGATCATGGCAATCGACCCTTGGAGCTGATCAATCTTTTTCTCTCTTGTAGCAATACCTAGGTCAATGGTGGAGATATTATAGCTAACCCCTTCTGCTTCATCCGCTAGTGGGGTGGAAATTTGCATCATTATTGATCCATAGGCATCAATTGTGATGTGGGATTGGACCGTTGGATTCTTTTCCTTCTTTGGGCCTATTTGAGATCATGCGAAGATAGCCTCTAGTCTTTCCTTGGGATTCATGAGAATAGGAGTCTTCTTTTGTAGCCACTTCTCCAACCACTCAGGAATTTGAGATCCCTCTTTTAGTGATTCATGATCACTTTCTTCTCTTTGGGCATTCTGGATTTCCCTTTCTTCATGGCCCAAGATTTCTTGCTCTATTTTCTCTTCCTCTTCCTCATCCAAGTCCTGGATCAATATATTATTTTCCTCATTTATCTGGGTAGTAGCTACATTTTATTTAGGGTTGTCCTCTCCTCTAGGTACCCTTTCATCCTCTTGATCGAGCTCCGCATGGTGTTTTGGCTTGGGGCTCCTTTTCATTTCAGCCTCTTCTTCAAGCTTATCTTCTTCTTTAACTTCAACTTCTCTATTTCCCTCCTTCTAAAGAGGTATTTCTACTTCTTGATCAAAGCCTTCATCTCGTCCCTTTGTTGGAGGCTCTATAGATATTTCCATGTCATCACTAGTTTCCTCCTTTTCTTTAGAATATTTCCTCTCGACTTCTTCCTTGATATCCTTGAGTTGTTTGGACAACTCCTCAAGCTCCTAGTTAGAGGACTCCACTATATACTTGGCACTAGGGTCTTCGACATCTTCTTCCAAGGACTGTGATCCTTCCTCTTCATATGCCACCTCATCAATGGTCATGTTTTGATGCTCTAGGTGCTCATTGTATTCATCCCTAAAGGGATCTTTGAGTTCTTCATCTATTTCTTTAATAGCCTCCATCTGTCATCTCTCCATTTATTCTAAGATTTGCATGGTTGCTCCCATCTTTGGTGGTTCTGTAATAGGAGGGACAAGGAGACTAGCAACAACCTGAGACATAGCAGCTTGGACTGCAAGATTCATTAGTACACTAGAGAGTTCCATGGGTATATTCTGCATCTATATAGCGAAGGCGCCTGGTACAGTGAGAGTAGGCATTATGGTTGTAGCTTCCGAAGGGACTGCAGTTGAGGGAGACATTGAGGAGGATGAGAGTGGAGAGGTTGTTGCAGAGGAGGAA
Organism: Sequoia sempervirens; assembly: GCA_007258455.2. NCBI lineage: Eukaryota > Viridiplantae > Streptophyta > Pinopsida > Cupressales > Cupressaceae > Sequoia > Sequoia sempervirens. The sequence continues at coordinate 444,760,906 of VDFB02000003.1, read as the reverse complement.
TCCCTCACCATAATTAGAGTGGTTTGTGAGGTGGAGGCAAGGTGAACTGAGATGTCTACCATGGGAAAAGAGGAAGTGAGTAATGCTTAAAATGTGGGAGGAGTAGTAGCAGTGGCAGTGGTAGTTACAGAAAGAGTAGAGGTGGCAGGTGGTGACTTTGGTTGCTTGGCCTCTTCTTCTTCTCCTTCATGTAGTGGGTCTTCTTGGATTGTTGGAATCTCATAGAATCTTCCTGATTTCTTTGCCTTCTTCGATGTTTCACCCTCTGAGTCCTTTCATGGATACACCTTGTGCTTGGGATAGCACTCAACTACCTCTTTCCTCTTCCTCAACCTTGTGGCTAGAGGAGATTTGGGAGCTTCCTTAGTTGGGGCAACAACAGTCCCACTATCTGTCATGCTCTCGAGATCATCTTTGAGCTTGTCATATGCTAATGTGGCACCCTAGAGCTTCCATTGAGTTATTTGAGTATCAATCCATTGTCTTGTTCTATGCTCTACTGGCTTTGTCAAAATATCGAGTTTGTTGAGCTCTTCATCGTTCTAGTCTATTAGGGGAAATGGAAAGTTGGTGACAACATCATATCTTGGATCCACAATAGTGTTTTCATCTTCTACAATCTGATCCGGTACCGAGAATAGATTTACTATTTTGACAAAGTAAGCAGTAATTCACATATAATGCCTCATGTGTACCTCCTTTTCATCTCGATAGTTAGCCCAAAAATCTTCAATGTGGTGAAAGTGGGCGTACTCTCTCCCAACAAACTTCTTTAACTTGTTGTAGGGATCCATCCTTGGCTGAGCAGTGTGGAGGCCTAAGTTGTATTCAATAATCTCTTTCTCTGAATATTTCGCACACTGGGTAGCTGTGAGGGCATACATTCCCTACCCAAATGTGAGGGGATATGGTATCCTTGCTCGATGCTTTCCACTAAGGAGAGTGTGTGCATGTTGCAATTGCGTGGACATTTCTAGCAAAATTAGTCAGTAATTTGGGTATTGGGGTAGCTTGTATGGCATTTTGGAGAAGCTCTCTGTTCTGATGTAAGTAAATTTTTGGAACTGTATGCACAAAAACCCAAACTAGTGAATGAACACATGGGCACTGTGCAAGACTCTCCTCCCAAAGTCCCCTCTAAGAAGTCTAATAATATGCCCAATGAAGGCATCATTCACCCTATAGTAATCCTTCTTGAAATTTTGATATTTTAGTTGTGGGTGCTAGTCATATACTTTTAGTTCCCTTCCTGGAGTCGGGCTTTGCGCAACAAATAGACTTCTACAGGGAAATGGCCCAACCAGGAGATACACCAAGTAAGAGGTCATATAGAATTGGGAGGTCTTCTTGACTACCATGAACTACTGATGCAAGTTGTCATTGATCATTTTGGCCCTATGAAACTTGGCCTTTCCTCTGATGACCTCTTCAATGAAGTAGAAAATCTAGTCTTGGAAGTAAGCAGTAGTAGGAATACCCATGACTCTTCTTAACAAGGTTACCAAGTCATGATAATCTTCATAAAAGTCACTCCTAAACAACTCTTGGGGCACCTTATTAGCACTCCCCCTCTTATCCTTTAACCAATATTGGTTGATTAACTTTTTTCATTTTAGGGGGTCGACCTTCCACATATTTTCTGCATATTCCTTTGTCATATCCTCCATAGGTTCAAAGGTGGGAATGTGGAATGTTTTTCCTATGGACCTGGTAGACAGGTCAGCCAACACCTTACCCTCATGATCAATAATAATTTTGGTTTCTACTTGGTATGCTTCCGTACAAGTCATTACCAATTTTGGGGCCACAAGAGTGGGTAGGAAACTAGATGCCTTAGCCAAACCACTCTTTATGATTTTCCTAGAATTATCTATGGTGGTGTTGATGATGAACCTTTGTCAAAATTCATCTATGTCAACCTACGTGAGGTTGGTATCTCTAATTTTATCCCAGGCGGTAGTGACCCTAGAGGTGATTTCTAATCCCTGGAACTAGTATTTCATCTGATCTTTATCCTCTTTCCCTCTTTGGACCTTGGTAGAATTCTTCCCTTTATCTTTCTCCATGGACACTCTTGATGGTCTTGCAATTGATTCCAAAAATCCTGCAAACAAAAATGCAATAAGTACGTTCACATAAAAAATGAGGGCAACATTAGAAAAATCCTACAAAATAGATGCTAGATCAAGTAATTCATCTTTTAGAGATCATAATATTCATCATAAATAATCGTTTGGATCTCGTTTGGGGAAGATAGAGAAATGCAGGCCCAGGTATGCGGGTTTCCCTAGGCTAGTAGTAGTTTTGGTGAAGGAAACAGGGAGGCGGCCCACATGCGGTTGTTTGTACCAAGATTTTTGCATCATAAGTGGGCCCACCAAGGTATTAAGGTGCTTGGGAACATGGTTCCATCATTCATGTAGCTTCAAAAGTGTTAATGCAGTCATTTTGGAATGCAGATCAAGAGGGTGCGGAAGCTGAGGTCATTAAGGTTGTTTGCAGCTTCGTTGTTTGGAACGGCGCTAGCATGGTAGAAGTCCACAAATAGAGTTCTAAATTGTAGGACCCACAGGAAGAAAGGATGGCCTAGTGTTAGCTTCAAATTTTAAGTCATTCATAATGATGTAGGTGGGGACTTGCAGGAGGATGCTAGGCAATAGCCGTTTGGATGAACCAAGACAAGACGGTGGTCCACATTGTTAAATCTGCATTGGTTTTTACTTAGCCATTTTCACTTTCTAGGGATGCAGGGGAAATGGAAGGTGTGGGGTTGGCAATGCATATGGATAGGGCCTCATGACCATTTGTGAATAGTGGAGGGAAGGTGGTGTCTCGCAATGGGTGACCCACATGGGCAAGTCCACAGAGGACCTATGCATTGATTGTTTTCTCTAAGATGATCAAACGACAAAGGTGAGTTTTGGTTCTGCCACGTAGAATGATGATAGGGCACAACTAATTTGTGATGATACTCACAAAAGGGTGAACTATAGGTGGTGTCCCAAAAAGATCCACTCATAAAGGATATCTTTCTTAGGGATTTTCAATGAAGGCTCAGGGGAAAAGTCACTGTCGGGGCCCACAAGGAAAACGGGTGAGGATCATTGGTTGTTTGTAGATGGTGATGAGGAGGGAGTGGGCCGCATATGGACCCCACATGGTTAGACCCATGATGGGTTCATACTTAGGTTTTTTTCAAGTGAGTCTAGAGGGTGAAGGAGATCACAAGCCCCATAATGCAGAAAGGAGTGTGGTCCTAGCTGCTTGCGAGGGTGTTGATAACAATGGTGGAGAGATGGCATAAGTCTATAGAGTGCGGCCCATGATGAAGACCTTAGAGTTTTGGTAAGTTTAGCTGACATAGGTTTTGTGGGGCCCATAGGGTGGGGTGGTGAGGTTAGATGATAGTTTAGGAAATGGCAATGGGTGCAGGGCCGCCCACGCATGGAAGTCCAGAAACGTGAACTCGTAAGGGCTTAAGAATCCTGTGTTACTCAATATTCTTTCAAGTTTCAATGATTCATGGTAGAGGGATGGTGTCTATCCACATGTGCGGACTCACCAAAGGTGAAGGCTTCAAGCCTCATGGTTGAAGTTCAGACAGGGGCATGAGGATTGCAGGCCACAAGGGCATGAACTCCTTGTTGATGAACAATGATCAAGGCTTGAAGTTCTGCACTATCTTTGGGGCCATGTATGATGAGGTTTCAAATTTTTCCAAGGTGGGTTTTACGTGGAATTTGGTGCTCTAACTAGCCTAAAGGTTTTCTTTCCAAGATTTTAATAACTTTGCAAAAACCATTGAAAAACACATAACCAGAGTGGTGGCGGAAAACCTACCTGAATATCCCATAAGAACTTGTTAAGAGTCTAACGCCTTCAATGCTTGAATCAGAAATAAGATCACACAGGTGCAAAGGCAGTGACGGAAGGTAGAGCTATGAAAAATTTCTGACTAAGTGCCAGTGAAAATGATTGGTGATGTCTTACTATTTATAGAAATTTTGACATTTATTACTCACATTTAATGTTGTATAGCGACCGACGTAGTTGGTGGATGCGGGTTTCAAAATCATCGACGACAGGAATGGCAGAGCTTGTGATTTGGGTGACAGTTAGGCGATTTCCACTTGGCAGGTTGATGAAGGGAATGACGGTGGTGGATGTGGAGCTCGCCATGTAGGTGGACGCCCCGACTAGGCTGCCACAAAAACAGTGAAGGAGGGATGAAATCCTGCTAGGAGAAACCTATAGAGGATCCACAACAAGGGAAGGACACTAGTTTCAAAGACCTAAGGAAAACTTCCAGAGGAGCTCCATGAAGGAAAAAGACAAAAATTTCAAGGATGGTGAAATTGGGTCAACTTAAGATGATAACTTTATGACTCCTTGACCACTTGGGACTCAAAAAAAGGTGCAGACAAAATGAGGCGAAGGAAAAAGTGACCTAAAAAAAGTGAAAAAGAGAGGGTCCCCATTATGAATGAGGCATGTGTGCTATAGGCACAACAAATGGTGAATTTTCTGGGAGAACACTCTCGAGTGTTCTAAGGGTAAAGATTCATTCAAAACCTAGAATCTTTGGTTTTGCAGACCGGGAGACAATTTCCATAAATGAACTAAGGGGCTCGAAGGAGAATGGGATCCTTAACTAAATCAGACCACATGAACATCTTAGAATTGTGTGTATGGTGCATTCATTCCCTTTCTTTAGAAACTATGACAAACAACCATTAATCAGGTAAAGCAAGCCACGTAAATTGCCTAACCCCAAAAGTAACTTGGAAATTTCTTCGCTGTCAGTCAGATGTCCATAGCCTCGACAGATTTGTCATTGTGATCCCATGAACATTTCTCTACTACCAGCTAGGCATCCATAGCCCCAATAGATTTATTCGTACACCCACACAGTTGCTTTATTTTCATTATTTTCTTCCTTTTCTTCTTTTTTCAAATATTACCTTTCAAAGATCTTTCTTTTGCTCAACTATGTAAGCATTGAAGCTTACTATGGGTTTGGAATCACAATAGTCACTAGAGTAGACTTAAGATTTTCACTTGCTAGGCCCTCATAATAGCCACTATACAGTTCTTTAGAAATAATCTAATGTGTGTTTTGTGCAAGATCTAAGATGAGTGTGAAAGGATTCAACCAAGGGCCTAGTCCTAGGCCAAATCAGATTTTAGATAGGGAAACCACTCCACATAAGTGACCAGAGATCAATGGTTGGGAGTGAATATTTATCCAAATAACACAAAAAGTGGGCAGCAAAGTGAACCATTCTTCAAACTGAGCACAACCACTGCATCATAAACAAAAGAACACCCTAAACAAAACACAATAGCCAGGACAATGGAAAAAGTAGCAGCAAAGTACAAGAGAAAAACAAAGGAAACCTAAACTAACCTATATATAGGTATTTACAAAGATTATCTCAGAATAGCTCAGGAAAGGAAGTAATGCTTGAGGTGCTACCCATTGATAGGCAATGAGACATCTTCTCCAGTTAGCGTCTTGAGGCGGAAAGCATTATCTCCTAAAATCTTAGCGATTTGAAAGGGGCCAAGCCAGAGCTTGTCAAATTTGTCATGTCCCCCTTTATTTTCATGGGCCTTGCCCAACAAAGGACCAAGTTAGTAATTTTAAAGGACTTAACCTTGGATCATTGATCAAACCATCCTTTAACTATGCCTTTATGTTTAGTGAAATTTTCAATAGCTTGGTCACAGACTTCTTCTAAGTGGATTAGTTTAGCTAAATGGGCTTCTCGATGATCTCCCTCTTCGTAAAAGGTGCTGATAAATTGGAGGGTAGGGATATTGAGATGGATGGGAAATATAGGCTCCAAGCCATAAACAAGATGGAATGGGGAATCACCTAGAGAGGCCTTGTGGCATGTACGATCTGCCCAAAGGGAAAAATTTAGGTGGGTGTGCCAGGCTTTGGGGTTTCTATCAAGGAGCTTCTTAATTAAAGTGATCAATTTTTTGTTTGTGGATTTGGCTAGGCATTTTCCTTGAGATTAATAGTTGGATGAGAACTTAAGGGAAATTCCATTGTCAAAGGCCCAACTAAAAAATTTGAGTGAGGAAAAGGTGGGGCCATTATTGTAGACGAGAGCATATGGGCAACCAAAATGATTCAAAATAAAGCTTTCAAGGAAATTAATAACCACCTTAGTAGTACATTGCCTAAATGCAATTGCTTCTGTCCATCTAGTACAATAATAAGAAGTGGTTAGAATGTACTTGTGACTTGTAGAGGAAGGTGGGATTACTAGACTGATGAAGTCGAGACCCCACTACGCGAAGGATCTTACCTCTAGGACTAGTTGAAGCGAGACAACAACATTCTATTCTTTGGTTGTAGTAGTTTGGCACACGTGGTAGGGTCGAACATGATTGTGTGCATCCTTGAACACTATTGACCAATAGTATCTGGCCCGCAAGATTTGGTGAGCAATGGAAGGTCTAGACTTGTGGCTTGTGCCAAATTTATCATGAAACTCTTTTAATACTTGTGCCTCCTCTTTCCTAAGGCATCTAAGGTAGACCCCTTCATGATTCCTCTTGTATAGTATAGATCCTTGTAGCATGTAGTTGTTACTTTTCAATTGGAGAGCACATTTTTGGACTCCTTGTAGGTGAGGCAGGCACTTGTTATTTAGTAGGTAGTAGACAATGTCATCATACCACTCTCTAGGGGAGACATATTCAAGTTGATATTGCTGGACAATGAGATTAGGTCCAACCTCAGCCAACATTTTAGCTATCGTTTAGGTGAGGGCTTTCCCTCTTACTAACTTCATGGGATGAATCTCCATGTAATATTCTTGCAACAAGGTGAACCACTTTTCTTTTCTTTCACCTAACTCATTCTGCATCAACGTCTTTACTGCCGGGTTAGGAACTATGGAAAACACACTGTTTCGTAAGATGTAATGTTTGAATATCTTGACTCCCGTAAGGCATAGGATTGCTTCTCCACATTATGGTACCTTAGTTCAACATATTTTAGTGGGTCAGTCATGAAGGTGATTGGGTGCTCATTTCCTTCACCATCCTTTTGGATCAATATGTTGGCACAAGAATGGTTTGAAGTGAATGAGTAGATGTAGAACGACTTCAGATAATCCAAGCTGACTAGTATAGGTGCATCAAAAATTTATTTCTTGATTTCCTTGAAGGATTTCTTTGCCTCCAGTGTCCACTCAACTTTGGTGTCCTGCTTTAGCATACCATTGAGTGGCTTGACTATCTCAGCAAAACCGGTGATGAATTTTCTAACAAAATTTATCTTTTTAAAGAAAGATTTAACTCCTTGCTTCCTGGTAGTTGAATTTTTAGGATGGCTTGAATACGCTTAGAGTCTATTGAGATTCCTTTCTTTGAGATCACACGCTTGAGCAACTTTCCTTTAGTAACTCTAAAGATACACTTCTTCCGATTTAGGGAAATCCCAAACTCCCTACACTTTTGAAAAAAATTGCATAAATCAGAAACATGATCGCTTAGCTTCTTCAAAAACACCGTGAGATCATCCATGCAAATGATAATGAATTTTCCTATTAGATATTTAAAGGTGATATCCATTTCATGCTAGAAAGTGGTGCCAGCGTTGATGAGTCCAAACGACATCCTTTTGTATGCAAAGGTTCCCCACTTGGTGGTGAACACTTTCTTGTGCCTATCCTTGTGCTGCACCATTACCAGATTATACCCCGAGTATTTATCTAAGAAAGACATCATTTGAGATCTGTTGATGATTTGAAACACCTCATCCAAAGAGGGCACTGAATAATTGTCCTTCTCTGAAGTTCTATTCAAGTTGCGGAAATCTAGACACAACCTGATTTCTCCATTCTTTTTCCTAACTGGGACCAAATTGGCCACCCACATGGAGTGCTTAATTGGAAATATAATTCTAGTGGAAAACAACTTTTGAACTTCCTTGTAGATGATGGGTTGCAATATTGCATTAATTGGGCGCTGACACTTCCAAAAAGGGCACGCATCTAGCTTGAGAAGAATGGTGTGCATGATGATCAATGTGTTGTATGTCTTTAAATCCTCATAACTCCAAGTGACCACATCATGGTACTTTTGTAAGGCATCAATGATCCCTTTCTTTTCTTCTAGCATGCACACCTTGCCAATGAACATGTTCTTAACTTCTTTAGTTGTTCCATGATTATGAGTGTCACATTGGTTATTAATGAAATTCTTCCTTGCTTGTTGATCCTACTCCTTGATCTGATCTAAGTCAAATATTCGTTCAATTTGAACCATACCCCTAGGAATCATGTTCATCTTGAAGTTGATGATCCCTTCTATATCTAGTTCAACTTCTTCAAGCTTGGCCTCATCAATTATCTAGGTTACAAATACAAAAAAGTTGGTGATGAATTCTAAGATGTGTTTATCATCATTGACAACTTGAAACTTGGAAACATTGTCTGACACCGACGGAGTGGAAGTAAGCTCAACAGTGAATTTTTTCAGGTTAGTTAAGGAAATGGGTTGCAGTGTGCTAGTTGTCTGAGCTAAAGCATCAGTGGTATGATTTTGGGAGTGAGGGATCAACTGAATATTAAATGCATCTAAGCTCTCTAAAAGATTCCAAACCCTATGCATGTAATTGGCTAGCCTTCTATCATGGAAATAATACAACTTTCTACCTTGGTTTACCACTAACTCTGAGTCGCCAAAGACTTGCAACATTTTTACCTTTTTTCTTAGAGCCATTAAAAGACCATGGACTAGTGCTTCATACTTTGCTGCATTGTTCATATAATAAAATTGAAGCCTATGAGCAATAAAGTAGGTCTTACCTATGGGGCTGATGAGATCGAACCGTACTCCCACTCCTTGCTTGGACTTAGATCCATCAAAGTATAGTGTCCAAAACTTGGAGGATTCTTTAATTCTAGGGCTGGTCATACATTCATCTTTCTTTGGCTACACACTTGCATAAGTGACTGCTGGTGAGGACAAGGATTCATCATTACTATGGTCGGGTGGTCCCATTCAGGGTTCTCTCTTTGGTGAAATTTGGCCACTGATATGCTCAACTATTGTCTAACACAAACAACATTCGAATTCTGAGTGGGAAACATTATGTACCCAGCACCAATTGGGCAATAGGATCTCTTGGAAATCCATCCTCACTCCCAAGTTGAGTTGATCTTGCACACATTTTTCAATGAATCCATAGAATCCATCCAATAATCCCAAATTTCTATCCTTATTGGATTCCTCATTATATGACTCAATCAGGACCTCGGTTCTCTTGGGTGTATAAGTTAAATCAAGAGGAGGGTTGTACAACACCAAGAGGACTTCTTCAGCTTCCTCCTATTCTTGGGGTTCTGATTCTTCTTGGTAAGATACAGGGCAATAATTACCCAACTTTGTTTTAGTAAACAACACCTCATTGGTGTTGTTGTATTCTGTAATCATAAATTTCATGTGTGGTTTCTGATCTATGCGAATTTGATTTGGTAGCCCCTTCCATGGTAGCCACATATGAGAAAATTTAGTCCTAACATATGCATTCAATTCCCTGGTGAAGTCTCATCCCAATATTATGCCATAAGTGTCAGGAATATCAACAACTTGAATATCAATGACTTGCTACACCCTTGGGTTTGTAGTAATCTGCATAGGAATCTGGTTGATTTTTCCAACTATATTCACCTCAGTTTTGTCTAGTTGGGTCACCTTTCACCTGGAAGGAGCTAGATCTATTCCTAGAGCCTTGCATACAATGAGTGACATAACATTGGTTGATGCTCCTCAATCAAGCAATAAATTGTGTAGGTTCTTCCCAAATATTCTGATAGTGGTGAGGGAGGGTGGTGTTTCTAACTTCCCCTAGAACAAACCCAGTGGCGTATCTACCTGAACTACTTGATTTTTATCTTTTTCATTAGTCTTTTCCTTGGTTAGCTCTTGGTTTTTCTCCTTCACAGGTTGCTTCCTTGTTTGCTGATTTGAGGGCGCATCTATTTTCTTGCCTAAAATTTCCTTTATTACAAGCTCATTTAATGATTCATCAAAAGAGACTCTCTTGACAGGTACTTCTTGTGCTAACTTAGAAGATGCAATACCATTAATCATTCTCAAGAAAGCATTCCTAACTGTGGGTACTTTAATCAATTTTTAGGGAGAAAAAATTATTTTCACCTTCTTGAATTCTTCAGCTACATATTCACCCATTTTCTCAATTTTAGCCTCAAAGGACTTGCCTTGGGAAGAGTTAGAAAAATAATTTTGCATTTGATTTGACTGCTTGTTTTTGTTAGAGTATTGAGTGGGCACATGGGGGTAACCTGGATTGTTACTAGCATTTGGATCAGGGGGAGTGTTAAAATTATTAGGTGGAATAGAGGACGCGAAAGGTCCTCCTGCTTGTCTATTTCTCAAGTTATACGGGGTCACTCTTTGGTGAAACATTTGGACCTCGTCCTCACATGACTCTTGTTCATCTACTGGACCATTATATATTAGAGTAAAGAGCGGGGATAGAGAGTCTTCGCTACTTACCTCTTTCACTTCCTCATATTTTGAGGCAGAAATCTCCTTTTTAGGCATGTTATTCTCGCTTCGTGGAAAGGGGTTTGATTGACCATGAGCAGTGAAGATTTGTATGGCTTGGATGGAGGTCTATCTTGGTAACAAAAATTTTCCACAACATTTTGGACCTCCATTTGAAAGATCTCTACGGCCATGTGGAACTCCAAACAATCCAATTCAGAATGCCTATTCATTTTGTGGATCCGACACCATCTAGACAAGGCTGCCTCGACTAAATACACCCACTGGTTGTCTTCTCTACACCAGAATATTGATCGAGAGGGGTAGGAACACCTCCATTTTTGGGCCTCGTATTCCATGTCTGGTTCTACCTCTATGAAGGCCTCCTTTTGAAGTTCTGGTTGGAGCTTTTTCCTCTTTCATAATTCTGCCCAGATGAGGTATCTACATCATGGTTATCTCTATTATCTCGATTGAGGAATGCTTCATTGAGAAGCTTGTAGTTGGTTGTTTTGATTTCTCAAGTGCATCATTTCTATAGAAATTTTCTCAATCATCTCTATAAATTCATCTATCTAATCCTTCTCTGTGTTATTTGGTTGTAGAGCTTTGGTTTGGAAGAAGACCGGTTGCACTGCTGGTTGATTTTGCTAAACAGGTGGAAATTCGAGCCCTTGCAGATATGTTCATACTTGAGGTGGTTGAGGATAGACCTACTACTATTGTGGCTGCAAGTAATGAGGTGCTAGGGGCACCTAGTTCATAACAGGTGTCTAATGTGACAAGGCTTGGGTGAGTCCTGGAACTTGCATGGGATGGGCAACTAGCCCCAAAGAGGGTAATGGACCAGAAATATTTTTCCCCAAATCAATGCTTACTATGCCCGCCTTGACATAGGCATACCAATTTGGTAGGTGGTGGGCACATTCTTTTCACCAGTGCACCGGTGAGGTTGTCTAGGGTAGCATAATAGACCAACAGGGCTAAAGTGTCATCAACCACATATGAAGCTTTAGCCTCGTATATGCACGATGAAAGTGATCACTAAAGGAGTTGATTGGTTCATTGACTTCTCTCTGAATGGACATAAATTAATGATATAACTCTGAAGGGCTAATTAGGATCTTATATTTTTGCAAGAAAGAGTTCTTCAGTAGGTTCCAGGAGGTGATGGATCTTGTAGGTAATTTAATGTACCAATAGAAGGCCTCTTCCCCCAAGGAGTAAGGAAAGAGTCTGTAAGCTACATCCTCATGATCTATTTGCATATCCTTCAATGTCATTTGAAATATCTTGATATGTTCTTCTTCTATTCTCTATGGGTCGTGTGGATAAAACTTTGTACAAAAGCTCTCCAGATTCTTTGGCATGTAATGATAATCATTGAAAGACAATGGAGAAGGATTGTTCCCAATACAAGCCATGACGAGAGGCAAAGGTTGCACTGTTTGTGTGATAGTAACTTGGGGCTACACCAGGGCAGCAACAACTGGCACTATGCCTTGGACTTGAAGGGCTGGGGTAGGGGTAGTGCCCTGGCCATGGGAAGTGAGCAACTAGAAGGAAACTTAGGGAAGCTAAGAAGAAGACGTGGATGTTGGAAATGAAGGATGAGTGGGGTGTGAAGGGATGGAAGGGAGAAGTGAGGATGAAGGTGAAGTGGATAGAGTAGATGAGGCTGATGAAGTTGCTTCCCCTCTTTTAGGTCTCTTAGCCTTTGTAGGGGGCTTCAGTTCTTGAAATTCCCCTTTATTTGGTGTGGATCTTAAAACTTTGTGGAATCTCTTAGGGGAGAATGAACCAATTTGATCCAACTTAACACAAGGAAATCCCTCCTTCTAGTGCTAGTTTTGTTGATGGGTTTTTTTACACTTCTCAACATAGGTAATGCATAAGTGCATCACCTCTCTTGAAAGAAAATTTCCTACAAGAAAATAAAAAACTATCCCAAGGTCTCTCGGGTGTCAGGTCATGACTTGCATGGAATGTCTCAGTTGGTTCATGTGATTTTTTGGTAATCACAGGGCAGCCTTATCTCTGTTAAGTTGGAGGGAGTTGGATTCTTAAATTAAGTTCCTAAGATTTTGAAGTTGATATGCAATTGCTACAAGTTCAAAAAAACAGTCTAAAACTCCACTTTTATCATCAAATTTGGATTTACAATGATGTCGAAGCTTTGCCTAAACTAATATTTCAAATAAAGGTCAAAAGGGAAGGGAAATGAGGAAGCTTCTAGACCTAAAACTACCAATGAATAGTGACAATGGAGGGTGTTATAGTGGAAAACCTTCTTTAAACTAAGTTCCACTTAACCAAATTAACTAATAGTATCATGAAACTAGTGCAAGCTTCTAAGGTCTACAAATTTTCAACTGTTCATTCACCATAAAGCATGAATAAAAGATGAATTTAAGGTGAAACAATGAATTTATGTTCAGATTATCTTTACACTATTGTTTATCATCAACAAACAACAAAAACCATGAACAAGGAAGGGCATCAACACAACAATATTCTTTAGCATCAATGAACAAAATTCACTAAACTACTAGAATCATGCAAAATACATAGAACAAATTAAATCAACTCCAATCTATTAACTATGAGGAGATGAATCATGAAACATGAAGGAAACTCAAGAATCCACCAAAACAATGAATTTCTATTAGAATTTCAGTAGCATGTCATTACAACAACTCAACTCTCTTTGAAAATGATAGGAGACCTCCTATTTATAGTTTTTCAAAAAGAAAAATGAATGGACAATATTTGATCTCATTGTATGGCCAAGAGTCATTACAAATTAGGGTTCACCTACCCCCAATATTTTACAATTTAAAAATACATTCCTTGTCTTTTCCCTATTTTGTTCTTTAGTGCCCTGTCACTATAGCACTTTTGTCCTATAGTGATTTTCCCTTTTGGCTGTAGCTACACTGTGAAGAATTCATCATCTATGACAAGATTTCCTTGATTTTTCTAGATAGTGGGGTACTCTATGAATTTTCCCATTAGCGCCTCAAGTTTATTCCACTCTATTATATTTGATTGGAGCACTTAGAAGGTCAGTTATTTGGACCTGCTAGAGATCAATTGCCAATTCTTTGTACACTTAGGCGTGTTCTTGATCACTTGCTCTGATTGGGCGAAGGCTCGAGCAGAAAAGTCCATGAAGTCCGATGTTAGTGAATCTATAGCCCCACTCTCCATTTTCTTATGAAAATATTCCCTAATCTTCTCGGGGTCTAGCTTGACAGCGAAAATGTCGTAATCCATCATGAGCTTCAAATATTCCTTAGAGTTCATCTGATGTTCTTGACCCACTCCAAGTTGAGCTCTACTTCATGGAGCACCCACTCCAAGACTTCTCTTTTGTGGTGATCTAGACCCAATTTCCATGTCTCTACTAGCCAATGATCATCCTTCACTATGGCCAACTCCTTCTCCCAAGTCTTCTCGGGCATCTTTAGGATGGCCTCGTGTTTAGGATATGTAATCCTATATAGTTTGAGGAAGCTATTACAAATTATCTTTGTGCCCTCGAGCTCCTTTTTTACTTCCCAAAACTTGTTGGTCGTTCAAACAACATGGCCAATTCCCATATCACAATTGTAGAACACTCACTAGAACCACTCTTTAATAGCCTTGGTCTATTTCTTTCTCCTCTCTAACTTTCTTATGTGCTCTTTGGAAAGAAGTAGAGGTGGGGCCAATGAATTCGTTGGTAGCTCCTCAGCAGAAGAACACTGTTGAATGTAGGCGGTGAGGTCTACCACTTGTGCCTTCAACTCCTCCTTGGAGACTGATCCTTGTTCATCTGATGAACAATCGTGGCGACCAACCCTTGTAGCTGATCAATCTATTGCTTTATTGTAGCAGTACCTAGGTCAATGGTGGAGATATTATAGCTAACCCCTTTTCTTTGTCCACTACTAGGGTGAAAATTTGCACTATTCTTGATCTAGAGGCATCCATTATGATGTAGGATTGGACCCTTTTCTTCTTTTCCTTCTTCATTCCTATTTGAGCTCATGCAAAGATAGCCTCTAGTATTTCCTTAGGATCCATGAGAACAGGGGTCTTCTTTTGCAGCTACTTCTTCAACCACTCAAGCATTTGAGATACCTCTTTTGGTGATTCATGATCATCTTCTTCTCTTTGGGTATGCTGGATCTCCCTTTCTTCATGGCCTGAGATTTCTTGCTCTATTTTCTCTTCATCTTCCTCATTTGAGTCTTGGATCAATATAGTCCTTTCCTCATTTAGCTTAGTAGTAGCTTCATTTTATTTAGGGTTGTCCTCTCTTCTAGGTACCCTTTCTTCCTCTTGCTCGAGCTCTGCATGGTGTTCTGGCTTGGGGATCTTTTTCATCTTAGCCTCTTCTTCAGGCTTATGTTCTTCTTCAGCTTCAACTTCTTTATTTCCCTCCTCCTTCTTACGAGGTATTTCATCTTTGTCTCGTCCCTTTGTTGGAGGCTCTATAGATATTTTCATGTCATCACTAGTTTCCTCCTTTTCTTCAAAAGATCACCTCTCGACTTCTTCTCTAATATCCTTGAGTTTTCTAGAAAACTCCTCCTCCAGCTCTTGGTCAGAGGACTCCACTATATACCTGGCACCAAAGTCTTCAACATCTTCTTTCGAGGACTGTGACCCTTCCTCTTCATATACAACCTCATTGATGGTCGCATTCTAATGCTCTGGGTGCTCATGATATTCATCCCTAAAGGGATCTTCGAATTCTTCATCTATTTCTTTAGCATCCTCCCTTTTTTGTCTCTCCATATTTTCTGACATATGCATGGTTGCTTCCATCTTTGGTGTTCTATTAGTGGAGGGATAGGGAGACTAGAAACAACCTGAGCCATAGTAGCCTGGACTATAGGATTCATTAGTACCCTAGAGAGTTTCATGTGTATATTCTGCATATGTCTAGCGAAGGCCTCTAGTAGAGTGAGAGTAGGAATTGTAGTTGCAACTACCAAAGGGATTGCAGTTGAGGGAGACATTGAGGAGGATGAGAGTGGAGAGGTTATTGCAGAGGAGGAATCCCTCACCATAATTGGAGTGGTTGGCGAGGTGGAGGAAAGGTGAACCAAGATGTCCACCACGGGTAGAGAGGAAGTGGGTAATACTTGAAACATGGGAGGAGTAGTAGTAGTGGTAGTGGTGATTATGGCAAGAGCAGAGGTGGCAAGTGGTGACTTTGGTTACTCGACCTCTTCTTCTTCTCCTTCATGTAGTGGGTCTTCCTAGATTGTTGGCATCTCAAAGAATCTGTTTGATTTATTTTCCTTCTTCGAGGTTTCACCCTCTAAGGCCTTCCATGAATACACCTTATGCTTGGGATGGCACTTAGTTACATCTTTCCTCTTCCTTGACCTTTTGGCTAGAGGAGATTTTGGAGCTTCCTCAGTTGGGGCAATAGCAGTCCCACTATCTGTCTCGCTCACGAGCTTATCTTTGAGCTCACTATATGTCAAAGTGGCACCCTGGAGCTTCAATTGAGTTATTTGAGCATCAATCCACTGTCTTGTTCTATGCTCTACTGGCTTTGTCAGAATATCAAGGTCCTTGAACTCTTCTTCATTATAGTCTATTAGGGGCAATGGAAGTTTGGTGACAACATCATATCTTGGACCCACAATAGTTTTTTCATCTTCTACAATCTGATCCGATACCAGGAACAGATTAACTATTTGGACAAAGTAAGTGGTCATTTTCATATAATGCCTCATGTGTACCTCCTTTTTGTCTTGGCAGTTAGCCCAAAAATATTCAATGTGGTGCAAGTGGGTGTACTCTCTCCAAAAAAACCTCTTTAACTTGTTGTAGGGATCCATCCTTGGTCGAGCAGTGTGGAGGCCTAAGTTTTATTTGATAATCTCTTTCTTTGAATATTCTGCACACTAGGTGGCTATGAGGGAATACATTCCTTGCCTGAATGTCAGGGGATATGGTATCCCTACATAATGCTTTCCACTGAGGAGAGTGTGTGCATGTTTCAATTGCATGGACACTTCTAGCAAAATAAGCCAGTCGTTTGGGTATTGGGGTAGCTTGTATGGCCTTTCAGAGAAGCCCTCTATTTTGATGTAAGTAAATTTTGGGAATTATATGTAAAGAAACCAAAACCAATGAATGAACACACATGAATTGTGGGAGACTCTCCTCTCAAAGTCCCCTCTGAGAAGTCTAATAATATGCCCAATAAAAGTATCATTCACCCTACAGTAATCCTTCTTGAAATTCCAATATTGTAGTTGTGGGTGCCTGTCATATAATTTTAGTTCCCTTCCTGGAGTCTGGCTCTACACAACAAATAGACCTCTATAGGGAAATGGCTCAGCCAGGAGATACACCAAGTAAGAGGTCATATAGAATTGGGAGGTCTTCTTGACTGCCACAAACTACTGATGCAAGTTGTCATTGATCATTTTCGCCTAATGAAACTTGTCCTTTCCTCTGATGACCTCCTCAATGAAGTAGAACATCTAGTCTTGGAAGTAAGCAGTAGTAGGAATACCCATGATTCTTCTTAACAAGGTTACCAAGTCATGATAATATTCATAAAAGTCATTCTTGAACAACTCTTGGGGCACCTTGTTAGCACTCCCCCTCTTCTCCTTTAACCAATATTGGTTGATTAAATTTTTGTATTTTAGGGGGTCGACCTTCCACATATTTTTTGCATATTCCTTTGTCATATCCTCCATAGGTTCAAAGGTGGGAATGTGGAATGTTTGTCCTATGGACTTGGAAAAAATGTTAGCCAACACCTTACCCTCATGATCAATAATCCTTCTAGTTTCTACATGGTAGGCTTCCCTACAAGCCATTACCAATTTTGGGGCCACAAGAGCGGGTGAGAAACTGACTGCCTTAGCCAAGCTACTCTATGATTTTCTTGGCATTATCCATGGTGGGGTTGATGATGACCCTCTATCTAAATTCATCTATGTCAACCTACCCGAGGTTGGTATCTGTAACTGTTTCCCAGGTGGTAGTGACCCTAGAGGTGATTTCTACTCCTTGGAACTAGTATTTCATATGATCTTTATCCTCTTTCCCTCTTGGGACCTTGGTAGAATTCTTCCCTTTATCTTTCTCTGCAGACACTCCCGATGGTCCTGTAGCTGATTCCATAAATCCTACAAACAAAAATGCAGTAAGCACGTTCACATAAAAAATGAGGGGAGCATTAGCGAAATCCTACAAAATAGATGTTAGATCAAGGTATTCATCTTTTAAAGATCATAATATTCATCATAAATCATCATTTGGATTTTTTTTGGGGAAGATAGAGCAATGTGGGCCCAGGGATGCGGGTTTCCCTAGGCTGGTAGCCGTTTTGGAGAAGGTAGCAGAGAGGTGGTGCGAAGGGTAGGGCGGCCTGCATGCAGCCACCCGTACCAATATTTTTGCATCATGCACGGGGCCCACCAAGGTATTAAGGTGTTTGGGAACATGGGTACATCATTCATGTAGCTTCAAAAGTGTTAATGCAGTCATTTTGGCATGCAGGTCAAGAGGGTGCAAAAGCTGAGGTTGTTAAGGCCATTTGGAGCTCTATTGTTTGGAATGGTGTTGGCATGATAGGAGTTTGCAAACAAAGTTTTGGATTGTGGGACCTACAAGTAGAAAGGATGGACTAGTGTTAGCTTCAAAGTTTAAGTCATTCAGAATGACATGGGTGGGGACCTACGGGAGGATGCTAGGCAATGTCCATTTAGATCGACCAAGATGGGATGGTGGTCTGCACTACCAAATCCACATTAGTTTTACTTAGCCATTTTTTATTTCTAGGGTTGAAGGGGAAATGGAAGGTGCAGGGTCTGCAATGCAGATGGATAGAGCCTCACGTCCATTTGTGAATAGTGGAGGGAAGGTGGTGTCTTGCAATGGGCAACCCACATGGGCAGGTTTGTGCAAGACCTATGCACTAATAGTTTGCTCTAAGATGACTAGAAAACAAAGGTGAGTTTGGGTTCCACTGCGTGGAATGATAGAAATGCATGGCCGTTTTGTGATAGCACTCACACAAAGGCAAATTGCAGGAAGTGTTCTACAAAGAGCCACCCATAATGGGTATCTTTCTGAGGTATTTTGATGAATGCTCAGTGGAAAAGTCACTATCGGGGCCCACAAGGCAGACAAGCGAGGATCATCAGCAATTTGTAGACAACGACAAGGAGGGAGCAGCCCACAGACATACCCCTGCATGGTTAGACCTGCAATGGGTTCATAGTTGGGTTTTTGTCAGGAGAGTCTAGAGGGTGAAGGAGATCATGAGCCTCACAATGTAGAAAGGAGTGTGGTCCTGGCCACTTGTGATGATGTTGATAACGGTAGTTGAGAGATGGAAGAAGTCCATAGAGAGAAACCCATGATTAAGACCTTAGAGTTTTGGTAAGTTTAGCTAACGAAGGTTTTGCGGGGCCTGCAGGGTGGGGCGGCGAGGTTAGATGGTAGTACAAGAAACGGCGATGGGTGCAAGGTCGCTCGTACATGAAAGTTTGCAAATGTAGACCTGTAGCGGCTTCAGACTCCTGTGTTACTTAGTCTTCTTTCAAGTTTCAATGATTCATGATGGAGGGATGTCATTTATCTACACATGCAAACCTACCAAGGGTGAAGGCTTCAAGCCTCATGGTTGAAGTTCAGACAATAGAAGGAGGATTGTGGGCCACAAGGATATGAATGCCTTGTTCATGAACAACGGTCGAGGCTTGAAGTTTTGCGTGATCTTTAGGGCCATGTATGATGAGGTTTCAAATTTTTTTGTGGTGGGTTTTGCGCAAAATTTGGTGCTATAACTGGCTTAAAGGTTTTCTTTTCAAGATTTTAATAACTTTGCAAAAACCATTGAAAAACACATAACCAGAGTGGTGGTAGAAAACCTACTTGAATATCCTGCAAGAACTTGTGAAGAGTTTGATGGCTGCAACACTTGAATTGGCAATAAGATCACATGGGTGCGAAGGCGATGATAGAAGGGAGAGCTTTGAAAAATTTCTAAGTGTTGGTGAAAATGATAGGTGGATTCTTACTATTTAAAGCAATATTGACATTTATTACCCCCATTTAATGTTGTATGGTGACTAGCATGATTGGTGGATGTGGGTTTCAAAATGATTGGCGACGGGAACGGTGGAGCCCATGATGCAGGTAGCAGTTAGGCGATTGCCTCTTGGTAGGTCGACGAAGGGAATGGTGATGGAGGATGCAGATTCCACCATGTAGGTGGATGCCCCAACTAGGTCACCACATAAATGGTGAAGGAGGGATGAAATACCACTTGGAGTGACCTGCAGAGGTGGATCTACAACAAGGGAAGGACACCAGTTTCAAAGAACTAAGGAAAATTGCTAGAGGAGCTCCGTGAAGGAAAAAGACATGAAAATTTCAAGGGTGGTGAAATTTAGTCAACTCAAGATGATAAATTTATGAATCCTTGACCACTTGGGACTCAAAATAGGGGGCATGCAAAACAAGGTGAAGGAAAAGTGACCTAGAAAAAGTGGAAAAGAGAGGGTCCCTGTTTCGAATGGGGTGTGTGTGCTATAGGCACAACAAATACCACAAAATCCAAAGAATGTTAGATGATATTCAAGGATAAATAAACCTCTTGAAATATTTTCTCCCTTTTTGTATTCTTTTTTATTAACTGATGCTAGTGAAACAAAATGTTATGATGAAGCTATGCAGGTGGATGCCAAGATTCGGTGGGAGCATGGAATGGAAGAAGAAATGGACTCCTTCCTAAAAAATCAGACTTGGGAATTATGCAAGTTGCCTGCAGATAAAAAAGCTTTACCAAACAAATGGGTTTATAGGCTCAAAGAGGAGGATGGAGGTAAGAAAATATTTAAAGCCAGATAAGTTGTAAAGGGATTTTCATAGAAAAAGGCTATTGATTTTGATGAAATATTTTCTCCAGTTGTTAAAATGACTTCTATTTGTATTGTTTTAAGTATTGTGGCTACTAAATATTTGCATTTAGAATGACTTGATGTTAAAATATCCTTTCTCCATGGTGATTTGGAAGAGGAAATATGCATGGAACAACCACAAGGATTTGAGGTCAAAGGTAAGGAGAAACTAGTGTGCAGATTGAAGAAAAGTTTATATGGCTTGAAGCAAGCACCTTGACAATGGTATATTAAGTTTGATAGCTTTATGGTTGAGCATGGCTACACCTTGTGTAATTCAGATCATTGTGCTTATTTTAAGAGGTTAGATGATGATAGCCACATTATTTTATGTTTATATGTTGATGATATGCTTGTAGCAGGGTCTTAAAGGAGTTAAAAAAAATAGTTAGCAAATTCATTTGCTATGAAGGATTTGAGGGCAACAAAGAAAATCCTTGGCATGAAGATTACAAGAGATAGGAAAAATAGAAAATTGTTTTTATCTCAAGTTGATTATGTTGAAAAGGTGTTGCAGAGATTTCATATGGAGAATGCAAAAGTTTTCAACACACCTTTGCCGAGTCATGTTAAATTGACTAAGGATATGTGTCTAAAGACACAAAAGGATGAAGAAAAAATGTCCAAGGTACCGTATGCTTCAGTTGTAGGAAGTTTAATGTATGTCATGGTATGCACAAGACCAAATATTGCACATGTTGTAGGAGTTTTTAGTAGGTATATGAGTCATCCCAGTGTTGAGCATTGGAATGCAGTAAAATGGATTCTTAGGTATTTGAGAGGCACATCCAATAAATGTTTATGTTTTAGGGGCTCTAATACTGATTTAAAAGGCTATGTTGACCCAGATTTGGCAGGGGATGTAGATATTAGGTGGAGTACCACAGGTTATGTATTTATAGTTGGTTGGACAATAGTAAGTTGGATCTCTCGATTGCAAAAGGTGGTTGCTTTATCCACCATAGAGGTAGAGTATGTTGCTGCAACAAAGGTGCCAAAGGAGATGATATGGCTGAAAATTTTCATGGAAGAGTTGGGAAAACAACAGGCTAAAAATTAATTTTTTATAGATAGCCAAAGTGATATACATCTTGAAAATAATTTTTCCTTGCACTCTAAAACCAAACACATATAGTTGATATATCATTTCATTTGGTTAGTGTTGGAGGATGGACAAGTAAAGCTGGAAAAGATACATAAAGATGCCAATCCAGTAGATATGTTTATGAAGGTTGTGACAAGGGAGAAGCTAAGGTCCTCTTTATCTTTGGTTGGCCTTCAAAGGTTGAATTCAAGTATAACAGAGCAACAGGGTCCAAGGTGCTTATTTCCAGTGGGAGTTGTAAGTGCAACAATGTCATCCAGGACCAGTCTCCAAGTGGGAGATTGTTGGTATATGGTGACTGATAATGCTATACTATACACTCTTCATGTATCCTTGCTAGGGTCTAGGGCTAGGTCGGGCCTCGGGTGGGGGTTCGGGGACAACAGCACTCGAGAATTTTTTTCCCTATTTTTTGTGTCGTCACCGAAAAAGGAAAAATCACCGAAAAAGGAAAGAAAAAAATTGACTTTGTAGAACCCTAATTTGGAAGCTTCTAAGCTTGTTATAAGAGGTTGGGATGAGAGCTACAGTATGATGGAAAAGGAAATTATTTGCGAGATTGTAATAAGTTTTGCACTAGATAGTAAAATCATTGGATGGTTGTGGTTTTGTGGATGTAGCTTGGATTGGGTGAATCATGTTAAATTCTATGTTATTTTCTATGTGTTTTAATTCCTCTATTTTATTGATCAAATCTACATTTCATTATTAGATATCTTCCTTCTAACCCTAACAAAATGTATATATATGTATGTATGTATGTATGTGTATATATATATCACCTTGTTTGATTGATATTCCCATGCATATGGGTAATCTATCGATGATCATTCATAGATATGTCTATCTACATACTCTTGCACATATTTACTCATATGTATGAGTTTATCATTGACATATACATATACATATATATAATTTTTATGTATATATATCCCATTGATTAAATATAAACACATAAAGAAGAAATCACACATCACAAAGAGACTCAACACTTTTAACCCCTAGACAAGAATGTTCACAAACAAAACCGCAAGCAAGACTAAAGGTAACTTACTATTTCCCAAGCTATTATCCTGACTTGACCGAACTTGAAGTGTGTGTGTGAAAGCTCAGTTTAGGTATTTATCAAAGGTTACTAGACCAAGTTCTTCTCCTTGAGTGATACTTCCCCTCTCTTTAGGAGGCTTGATTCCAATCCTGCACACAACTTAGTACATTTCCATACTAGTTAGCTAAAACAAATACACACATTTGCATCATACATTTAACAATCGGAATCATTATATAACGTTAAATAAATCAAACATTAATTCTTCATATTTTCAATTTACATAAAGCACAAATACATTTATTTAAAGCATTTTCACCTAACTAGGTAAAAGTAAATAAGTAGTAACACAATGGGGTGTAAAATATTTCGTGTCATATACACATCACATTACACGAGTCAATAAAAATAAATAACATTAATTATGTTAGACATGCTAGGATAATAAATTGCATCTTTTCTATACCATAAATTCATTTATTGTGTCAAAGCCTCATAATCCTAGAGGTTCTTTGATGTAGTGGTATCCGAATTTTTTACCATTGAAATTGACAAAAGGTATAGGGTTGATTATTTGGATGAGAATGTGCACTTATATCCATTACAAGATTTCACTTGTAGCCACTAACATTTAAAGGGTCACTAGAGTGTAGAGGTGCTAGCAACAAAGGTGGCTACCTATAGCCATAAGACTCACAACAATGGGGAAGGTGAAAATTTTCTCCCTTGTACCAATAGGAAGTTGTGATGGAACAAGAGGTTGCTTGTAGCAACTAGAAGTCTATCCAAAGAGTGATGGGAACTTATAGCAATCAAGGAGGTTGCTAAGGTGATGAGGAAGTTATGACATGGAGTAGTGGTGATTTAGTTGAATTTGTAGCAAGGGATAATGATGTGAGTGCTTATGTGGTGGGTTGCGAGGCTCCAAATTTCAATGGGACATTTATATTGTACCAAAGGATTTTATAGTGGTTACAATTAGAAAATAAAAATAGTAGTTGAGTGAGATTTTGTGTATGTGAAAAGGTAATGGTATAATTATTTTGATGTGGAGATTAGTAAAATGGTTGCAAGGATAAATTGGGCAGCAAAAAAGGCCATGAAAACATTGAAGAGAGACATTGGATGAAAGATAATAGTAAATAATTTAATGAGTAGGTTTTGGTGGTAAAATAATTATCCACATTGGAGGAAACACATGAATTTAATGTGTGGGATGATTCGTAGGAAAAATGGCCTTAAATAAGTGAGAAAAAGATGTAGACCATGGAGGTTGAATAGAGATAGTGCTAAAGAGAATTCCTAAGGAGATTGGGTGAGATACCAATAACAAGGACACATAGTGAGAAGGTTGGAGGAAGATAAATATCATGTGTGAGAATGGTTTATAGTGTGGAAGAGAGGGAGAAGGCTACATATGAGTAACTAGAGTTGCAAAGATACATGTGAAAGGAATGTGTATGAAAGGGAGAGGTTGTGAGATTGAGATTGAATGTACAATTGAGGATCTAAAGGCATATATGTATGAATTAATAGGGGAAGCTCAAATACCTAGATGTGAAAAAATAAATATTTGAGTAATAAATGTGTTGTGTATGTATTCTAGGTCTTTGTTTTGTGCATAGTAGTTGTAGGTGGGTGCTAGTTTTAGAGTGTAAGCTACCATAAATTTTGAATCCCTATAGATTAATCTATAGCTAAAAGGGAATTGTCATTTTCTTCCATACAACTACTCATGAGGGTCCTAGGTAGCTATAAGTAAGGTGCAATTTGCACCATGATTACTTAATCTTAACTTTAATATAGTCAACAAAGTACATAATTATGATGCCAAGGTCATGTAGGTTTAGTATAATCCTAATCAAGTTACTTGAAACAAAAATTTGAAGACCTTTAGGTAATGTGAAAACCCTACCTAGAAGAACCATTGTGTATCTCTAAAATTATTTCATTATAATTTAGATTAATATGTATATTATAATTAAAATATATATTGTTCCTTGAGGGTGTAGATTGGTTGGTTGAGCCATTGAAAGACACAGATGATCGGTTGATGTAGGTTCAAACCTTGACTCACCTAGCCATGCATGTTGTGGGGTAGGTGTTGGGCTCGTGTGGCCTAGAGGGGATTAGTCTCGCTTGGTAATGGAAACTTAAGAGAAGCCCGACCGGTTGTAGGGATACCCCTTTGAGATATCAATAAATAAATAAATAAAAATATCTATTGTTAGGGATTTCCCTAGTAGAGTTGGTGTGGTTAAGGCTTAGAATTTGACATGAATAAATATTTCTTTAAGACGATGTATTTGAATAACTCATTTAAATTTTTTATACTAAAGATTTTAACATATGGGATGACAATTAAAATTGATTCTAAATTAGATGTAAATCTAGATCTAAATAATGCCTTTAAATAAAGAATGAAAAAAATAAGAAAAATTAAAATATATCCAAAAATAAATACATAAAAGATATTTTTAACTATACCAATGGATGGAGAGAAAGTATAATAGCATAAATTTCAAAGAGAAAACTGTTTATTAATATTCCACAAACACACATACTATCAGATTGATTTATTAAACAAATCCCTTGACATTAGAACTTTTACTTAGTAGTGCACGAATGAGTTAACATACTCGAAAGAGGAAAAAATATTTGACAATCTAATTCAAAATTATCTATAGCCAAAATTTAAATAGAAATTGTTCAAATTCTGTAGTACTAAGAAACTCTCATTACATTCAATGGAATTTTCTCTTTCTTTTTTCTTTGATGGGTCCAAATAACTTTCTGATAAACTTCTATAAACAACAATGGTGGCTATAAAGCTCAACTCCCCACCCAACAATAAACAAATATTTATAACGTCGTCAAGGATAATATGTTTGGAAGTGAAAAGCAATGATATGAGCGATAATTTCTCAAAGTCAAAACTAAAAATCAAAATTAAAATTTCATTAGTTGAACATTGGGAAATGGGAAATGGGATTTGTAAATAGGGGTTCTAGGAAAATTCACCGTCGACAAATTCACCTCCAACAATTCATCGCCAATGATTCATCACCAACAATTCATCGTCATGAAAAATTCATCTTGTAGAAAATACACCTCATATCATATTGGTGGAGGTGTATTTGTTGACGGTGAATTTTCCTAAAGCCGTAAATGGGCACAAAAAAAGAAGGTAGTTTAAGTTGCCTAGATCCATCCTTAAATGGAAGATAACTTTACCTCCTTGTTCTTGAACAACCATATATAAATAAACAAATCTATCTTTTATAAGAAAAATGTTGGTTTAATCACTTTTGTCTATGGAGGTTAGGTTGTATTTGATTAGCACACACACACACACACACACACACACATATATATATATAAACAATGAACATTGTTTAAGTAACATTTTCTCATCAATTAAATAATTTGTTGGTTTTATATCCACTCTGATTAGCTTTTGACACATTTCAAATTATTATTTTATTTTTTCTATCTTTTTCTCATGCCTCACTATTAATGTGAGCAATTGTAAAGAATATAACTCTACATATATTAGCACTTGCACCTATAAGAGGCTCAAGGATTATGTCGATAGAAAACTATATATATGCTAAAATGTTAGAGAGTATGTGTCAAACAATTAATAATAATAAGTGTCAAAAATAAATGTTAAGCAATTAATAATAAATGTTATATAATGAAATGAAATAAACTTAGATAGATCTAATTTTTTTCCTTAAAGGAATTAGATATTATCCGATTTTGAAATATTTGCATGCAGATTTAAAACATAAAGCAATGCAAATGAAAAAGAAAAGTTTCCATCAAATTGGAAAAAAACCACTCAAAATAGAAATATAATGTTCCCACCCAATTGAAAAATAAATATTTATCTAGCTTTTACATGATAAGTGAGATTTTGGAGGCTTTCATCCAATATTTTGGAAGCTTGCACCACTAATTTACCATTAAACAATAGCTGATTTACCATCAAATGATAGCAAAAACTTGTTTTCTAATGACTCAATAGTTGTTTGCAAGCATGAGACTTTTTTTAAGCTCAAATCTCACACTATATGTAGCCTATTGGCTGATAATGTATAAATTAAAAATAAGCTTTTGTCACCTAGGTGTACATGAATATTTTATTACTTAAAGAAAAAATATAGATAAATAAGACATTTAAATATAACTGTCATGTTCTCTCCATGAAATAAGAAAAGGTAAAAGCTACAACCTATGTATAATTTATCATCATAACCAACTCAATTTGTATACCAAACTAAAATAAGTTAATGATAATCTATTTATTGGTATTTAAACTATTTATAAGCTAGACTAATAGGAGGACATGATTATCAATTATAACAAGCATGGCCTTATTACAAAGAAAACAAATGTTTCTTTACCATACTAGCTAAAAAGTCACTTTTCATCCAAATGCAACATAGAGCACATTGAACAAACAACAAATTGACAATGAAACTTATAAAAAATGATTTAGTCCAAGGGATTGTTGAAGATATTTGTTGGTCTTATTAGTAGGAGGATGATAAAAATTATGTATACTATTTTTAGAAATCAACATCAACAATTAGTGACACACCACACTTATATATTTAGTGCACAGGCATAAAAATGAGATCTTTATCTATCTTAATGTGATTGATTATTAATAGGACTAAGAAATCTATACACATAAGCCATCAATAATATATTGGAAGAATACAATCTCATGTGAAGAATCCTAAGCTACAATATATTTTACTCATTAAAAGAGCTTTTTCCCATGATTTTTTCTCCTTTTCTCTAGTTATGAGAGATTCCATTTGTTTGTACATGGGTACCTCATCAAGCCTTTTATTCGAGACTTATCCATGCATTCATAAGAAAAGTGGCCACTTAAGACCTGATGAGGGTACTCCCCTTACAAAACCACACACACACACCACTAAACAAGAGAGATAAATAAAAAATGCAAAAAGGAACACTTGCTTTCTATTATCTTGATGAAGTGAAATTATAATACTTAGAAAATAGCATACTATAACCACATGGGCCTTCTCATTACAAAAATTTGCAAGCCAAAAACCACAATCTGCACTATCGGAGCTCCCTTTTGTAACCCCTATTATCCCTCTTTATCCAAGAAGTGTAACTACCTTAGAATATTCTGGAAGGTGTAACCCCATTTTGGTGCCAAAAATTCCACGGTCTATTTCCCACTCTAGAAGATTTTTTTCTATATATGTATATTTACAACTTCTCTAGGTCATAAATTTCTATCTGACTGTTATATTTTCAATTGTAATATATCATTGGAAAGCTTGTGAAGAGATCTACAACCATCTTTTGCTAAATCTATAAGATTATAGTTTTTTCTCCTTGTTCTAGGGCTCCAAAGGGCCTTAATTTTTAGTTTTAAACTTCATTGGAGAAATTCCTTAGGATGAAAATTCAATATCTTCTTAACGGTATAGGTTTTTGAGATGATTTGTTCACCAAAAACCTTATTTTCCAATTTCACTCCTTGGGGTCAATTTTTGTGTCCATAGGAACATGAATAGCCTGACTTACTAAAAATAACATGTGACTATTTTTGGCTATTTAAAACTTCTAACTACCCCAAAGATGGCATGAGTCACCATGGGCCCCAAAACAACTAAGGAAATTGCAAACAAAATAAAAATACAATATGTTTTTGGGTGATGCAATATTTCCCTTACACCACTAAATGCTCCTACATCAAGACCCCTTTTTCGCCCCTCATCTTAGTGCACTTACCTATTTATAGTCTTTCAATTTCAACTTTGTGGGATGAC
This sequence comes from Sequoia sempervirens, assembly GCA_007258455.2. NCBI lineage: Eukaryota > Viridiplantae > Streptophyta > Pinopsida > Cupressales > Cupressaceae > Sequoia > Sequoia sempervirens. The sequence goes on along the minus strand of VDFB02000003.1, from coordinate 444,732,460 downwards.
GACTTAAAAACATTGCAAAGTTATTTTTTGAGTCACATATAAGAGATATTGGTCACATACTTGAGGATATTCACTTTCTATTTGATAATATATACAACCCACTAGTCATCACTTCACCATTTCCTTTAGAGGTTGTTCTACAAGTATCTTCATAGCTGTTTGGATGTGCTTCATCTAATTTGTCTTCTTTTGATTTATACATGTGGAACCTTGAGAATTTTTCCATGACATCCATCATGAGACCTCTTCTCCTGAGATAGTTTCTTCTACATTCATCATTGGATGTGTTTCTTCCTAAGGGGAGGAAAAATGTTTATTAATTTTGGATCATCTTTAGGATTCTTCTTTAAGCATTCAATTTTCGTAGAGGAGCTAATTCCTTTTGGGGGGATTCATTGTCTCATATTTTCTCTCCTATGGGGAGATTTTTCTTGTACACTTATGATACCAAAGTACAACTTGGGGAGATATGTTGAGTCCAACATTCTTTTGTCACATGTAAAATTTCATTCATTCTTTCTCTTTTGTAAAAGAGTTTTTTCCCATGAGGTTTTCTCCTTTTTTGTTATGAGAGATCTCATCTTTTTGTACATGGGTACCTCATCAAGCCTTGTAGCTGAGACCCATCCATGCATTCATAATTTAATTCTTCATTAGGTTCTTAGCTTCTCCCTAAGTTGATCTTAAGGGGGGGTGCTAGAGTAATAGGTCAATTACATAATTAATTAATGATTCATCATTAATTAATTGGGTCCCCTTTTACTTTAGTGATTTAAGTTGATGCAAGAACATCTAGGGGTACCAAGCAATCCTACAAAACCAAAAATATTTTAAACTTTTATGCTTGTGTTTTATTTTTATTTTTGGTCACAGGTGCAAATTGTTGAAAATTTCAAATTCTCCAACATAGTAAAGTTTAATGTTAGGGTTTTGAAAAATCAATTGATTAATTGATTTTATTTTCTAATTGTTTTAAAATATTTGGAAAGTGTTAATTTTTCAAAAAAAGGAAAACTTCCATGTCCAAGCTTGTGAGTGGACATTTATTATAAAATCATAATGTTGGAACTATAAATTTTTTAAAATTTTATAGTGACCTACACTCATAAATTCCCCAAAGAAAGCCATATATTGAGTGTAAAATGGATATAATCTGCTCTGTATAACATAATTACTTGTCATCACATCAATTTTGACCATTTGATCTCTGAAAATCCCTCTAAGCAAAAGCATTTGAATAAATAATCCATATCGAAAAGAGTTGGTGTAGGTCTCTCCGATCTATAGGCTATTACATTCTAATGTTGGTGTTTTCGACATATCGGCGAGATGTCAAAACTGTCACACTGATCAAAATGCATTGGAAGATACATATAAGGAAGATACAACTCATGGTCTCGCCGATGAAGAAACTCATTGGCAAGACATATACTATTATAGTGAAATTTTTAAGTTAGCTTGAGTATATATGTCTTGCCGATGAAATACCATCGTCGAGATACCCATCCTGTCTCATTGATGAAGCGTGAGGAAATATATCGGCAAGACAAATACTATCAGAATAGATTTGGAATGTCTTCCCAACTCTATGTCACACCAATAGAAGTTATATCGGTGATATTCTTGCTGACTTACTTGAGATGAAAGGAATACACATCGAGGAGAGTTATAACGTCAGGGAAGCTTTTAAATGTCTCAACAATGCTTGTTCTCTTGCTAATAAAGATACAAATAGATCAAAAGTGACACTTGGTGATATCTATGACATTTTGAAGGTGGTATGATTGACAATGTGGTATTGGCAGGAATGATATGATGTCTCCCCGATCAACAGGGTGTTCAGTGAACGTTGGCTTAACCCAAATAAAAAGGATCGCCTAGAATTTAAAATTGTCTTGCTAATAAGATCATTTGATGTGATAATGGGAAATTCAAAAAATCTGCTCCACTCGTGCTCAAAGCTAAGACATTAATGGTAGCACAAGCAACCAATGCATAGATAAATCCTTGAATTGAAGAGGAGTAATTGAAGGTGATTGTGTAGAATCGAAAGTAGAAGAAATGGGAGCGAATGGAGGGCCAAGAGATTTTGTAGCCAAAGATCTTCAAATAGAACTTGTAAGTTCTTTGCAATTTTTTTTTTTGGTTTTATAATCTTGAGAAAGTAAAATGGAAGCTACCAGTTCAAGAAAATCGAAAGGTAGGAGGTAAGGTGAAAGTAGTCATCCTAAAGGGAAAAACAAAAAAATAAAATTGGGAACGAGCCAAAGGTAGCTAAGAGAAAAATAAATCAAGACCTTATGGATTAGCTGCTTGGCTTAGGACCTAAAGCTAGGTGCTTTTCCCAGCTTAGGGTAGAGGTAGAAAAATTGGAGGATAAATGCAAGCACATAGGCAATATATGGACCTCAATTAGGGGATATGAGTTGTTCATTTTTCACTACCATAATAGGAATTGGTTTGAGCCCATGTGTAATCCCTGGAATTTCAACTTAGGAAAGCTAGTTTGCCCAAATGTGTTTGTGAATGTGGAATTGGTGAAACTGTTAGTTTCCCACTATAACCCAAAGTTTAAAGCCATTTGTGACCCATCAAGAAATCCATTCACACATATATAAAAGGTTGTAATATGTGAAGTTTTTAACTTAGAAGGGGCATGTAGTGAGAAAATTGTGCATGAAGAATTAGAAAAAGAGTTATGGAGGATGGACACTATATACAAAGGTTGGAGGCTACCATTACACAGATCTAAAAAGGATGGTAATTCAGTTCCATTGGAAGATAGTGATGGACCCCCATTTCATATTGAATTGTTTGAGCCCTACATGAGATACACATACTTCTTAGCATGCCAAGTGTTAGGGATGGAGGCCCCTGAATACATGTCAATCATGCCCATGGTGATTGCAGCAGATGTCCAGTGTCATAAGTCTAGACCCTTTGATTATGCCTCATATATTTGCAAAGGGCTTGATTTAGGATTAATGGCAATAAAAAACGGATCTCCTATTTTACACTTCAAGCATTATTTATTCTTTATGCACATAGTATTGTATTATGGATAGGAATTGGGGATGTGGCCTGAGAAATTGAGGGTTTCACAGTTTGACAGGGAGGGAAAGTTATTACCCATTCAGCTATGGACTGCTATATGGGATAGCATGTTTTCCAACTCTTGCTTTATACATTTTGAGGAGTATTTCATGAAACCATTTTATAGATTCTACAATCTTCCCTATGAATATTCACTATTTGATGAGATAAAAGGGTTTCTCAGACCCAAAGACTTCAATGGGCCTATTAACCACAATTGGGTAAATTGGTATTGTTTAGAAGATGCCACAATGATTAGAGTATATGGATTTGAAGATACACCTTTTATTCTGCCTAGAATGATGCCTGACATAATTACTTATTTGGAGATTGTTAGACAGATGGACTATTCAAGTGTCATGAATTTGAGTTCTTTTGGAAAACAAGCATTTATGCCCAACACACTATGCTTTGATGATTTTACTGTGTTGTCAAAAGAGGGATATGATATGATTCTAGATAAATTATTGCAATATAACTTGAAGAGAGGTCCACCATGAAATAGTTTTGATCCAGAGGGGTACACTCATTCTACTAGGAAAAAGATGAATTTAGGTGGGTATGATCATATACCCTATCAATTTGATGATTTAATCAGGAATTTGGAAGAAGAAGAAGCATGAAGGGTAGTTGATGAATACAACTAGGGACTACAAGATACAAAATTGCTATCTTCTAGAGAAGAAGTATCTAGTGAGGATAGGCCTCAAAGCCCAGCCAACAAAATCTCCTGATTAAAGACTCAGGATTACAAGTGTCCTCCTAGAGAACTAAATGTTGAAGAAAGTTCAGATGCAGACACAAGGAAAATGTCATATATATCATTTGTGGATGATGATGAATTTGTGAATTCTCCATAATTTAAGGCTTTCTTATATAAACAAAAAGGAAAATCAATAAGGGAAATAGTTGACAATATAACACCAACTAATGAAGGATAGTTACTGAACAGTTTAAAGTCAAGTGTGGAGAAAGAGATGGAAGATATGACTCATGATAAGGGAAGAAAATTGTTGGAAGATGTAGGTATTATGATTTTCCACCGGTTAGATTTAAATTCTGCTTTGGTTTTTAATAGTTTTCTGAAAAACAACAATGCCACACACAAGCTTAGCCCTGAAGGGGTAACAAAGGTATATGCAGGATCCAAATATAATCCAAATGAAGGATCACTTATGATATGGGATTTGTATCTACCACAAAAAAATTTAGTTGTTATTGATACCGAAAAATATTTTGGGCATGTTATGACTTTAAAGGTTGGAGAATTTGATCCCATGGCAACAACAGAGATTGGAATCTATGTGTGTGTTGAATGTGGATAGATGCAATGTCAACATAAACCTTAATGAAATGGTTTACATTCAAAGTTCAATCAATTAAACTATTCTATTTGTAATACAATCAAACCTTTCAAATACATATCATTGTCCTCTATTTCTAGGGATTTATCAAACCATTTGGCCCTCATATTTCTATGGGAACAACGGTTGTTAAAATGACAACCTAGAAAATGAGATTTGATGCTTAATATGCAAGCTAAGATGATTTCTATGTGCAAATGTGTGTTGTAAGGATTAGTGGTATGCTTCTAAATGAAACAAAAGGATGAAAAGGAAGATGAATATGATGATAAATGAAGGATGATGTTGATGATAAATGGACAAGTATAGATGAGTGAGATGATGTGAAACTAAAATGAACTATTCATGATTATGTGTATGATCAAATGCAAACATAAAACAAACTAACCTAAAATGTAACTATGATGCAATGGGGATGATAAAATGCAACTATGAAGAAATTAATTAATCTAAAATGAGAATGAAAAGTAACACATGATATGAGAACTAATTGTAAGACCTCGTGAAAGCTCCAAGCTCCTCAGAGAAACCTACATAGTACCTTTACTTCAATTGTGGATGATAAATGCAAAGGCAAGGGGGTGTATTTATAGGGTTTCTCAAGAATTTTGTGAGGTGGCACCTATCAACGGTCTAGATTCGAAGGAGAAAGAATAGATGGTGGAGATGGAAAGAATCAGGATGTTGTCCCCTTAACCAAAGACAACATACCATGTGTGTGGGAGGAATCTCTTGACCAATGGGCAACATTCCATGTGTGTGGGAGACCCAAGTGTGTGAAACAAAGACCCATGTGTTCCAAATTTTTTGGAAGTGTGGGAGAATAAAGCTATGTTCTTTTTCCCATTGGTGGAAGTGTGTGAGGATAATTCTAATTAATAATTAGGCTTATTTATTTTCATGTGACCTTTGTGAGGTGGCACAAGAAAATGTAGTAGACATGTGCTCTAATTCTTAATCAGGATTAAGGAAAATTAATTAAATAAACATGTTTATGATGCTTTGTTTATTTAATTATTTAGAAGAATATGATTTTGGAGAATTAATAGAAGAGTGAACAATATAAATAAAGTGAGACTTTATTTATACATAGTCAAAAAATTAATCAAATAGGTTGTATTTAATTAATTGAATATGATGACTGTTTTTAGGTGTATACAAAATCAATGTCGCCAAATTGATTAAGGCCCAAATCCAAATGTTAATTAAGGAGAAAGAAATGTACAAGATGAGCAATGAAAGAATAATTAGAGAAAATGATCACCTAAAATATATGATGGGAATCACAATGGGATCTACCAAGCTGCTAACTCATGGGGAAAGCTCACAAACAAAAGTTCAATGGGAAAGATCAAGTGCATAATCTCAGGGTAAATATGATACACTTGTTGCAGTAATCAAAAAGAGGCAAGCCAACCTGATGAATTTGTTAAATAAACTTTGGTGAAAACATTCATAGAATTATATTGTAGTAAAAGAACACAAGAGAATAGATGGTATAATCCAAGAGAAGTTCCAAGAAATAAATAAGAGGGATGTTCCTAATAATGTGGCTATTAATACTGCTAATCATTTCATAAGAAAACATAGAGATTTCCATGAAGAATTGCAGGGGATGCACAAGGACTAATTGATGCCATGAAAAAGGGATTTCCAACATTATTTGAAGATGAAGGAAAATTGAAAGAAAGGGCTAGGTGGATTAATGAATGTGAGATTATGCTACAAAATATTTTGGAGATGACTATAGGAAAATATTTGATGTTGGATGAAGCTTGCGAGCAGAATGAGAAGATGGTGAAAATGGAGATATCAGTCTCGAATGCGCTAGGAGATGCTGACACACATGAGCGACGGGATTACCTAGACCATTTTTCAAAAGTTCATTTGTGGCTAAATAGAGCCTAATTTCTTGTTTTAATTATTATTTTTAAGCAAAATTATTTTTTGAAGGGACACGTCCTTTCACGATTTTGATATATATATATATATATCTATTTTATAGTGTAAAAAAAAATGTAAGGGAATAGGAGAAAGTATACAGTAAATAATTTTCAATAATGTTTACATTTAGGAGACTATGATGCATGTATAAAATTCTAGAGGAATCAATGGAAGTCATCTAATTTTGTGGCATATTTCTGGTGTCAATTGTTTGTTGGATTAATTGAAAATATTACAGAGTTTTCTCCAAGGTTGATAGTTCTCTATTATTTAAATTGATATATCAAGCATATATTAAGTTTATCAATGCATATTTACTGCATTTGTGTGGTATGATTGTTTGGTTCTTTCAAGCAAAGATTAAATCCTTCAAGTCAGTCATGGTAATTGAGGAATATCATTTGGATCGATAAGAACTTGGTGATTACATTTTTTGCATGTTTATACAAGTTGTAAACAAATATTAAGATGCCAAACAATTAGAATTTATGCTAGATAGAAGTCACTCATCTCATACTTTCATTTGACTTGGTTTTACCCAATAAAGCACTGGTCTTATATAGTTCATCTCTCTATTTCATTCATTTTATTTTTTACATCTGTTAACTGAACATATTGATCTATACTTTAGGATTACTTATACAATCTATACCAAATTAAGACTTCATCTCTCCACTTTAAATTGCTATAGTGGACAAACTACTTAGGGAATAAACACAGAGTCCAAATCTGCTTCATTCACATAGGTTTACCCGCCTAGGTCTGGTAGAGGCTGAAGAGAAGAAGATTCAATTGCATTAATTGGTCTTGTACATTAGCCAAAAATGTTGTGAGAGCTTGGCAACCTCTCATGGTTCAAACTTGCATTTTTGAGACCTAACAGTTTGGCGACTCTGTTGGGAAGTCAACTCAAAGTTAGAGCCTTTGTCATAGAGTCAAAAATATTATACAAACTCCACTGGGAATAAGAAGTTATAACATTTTCTCACTTTCAATAAAGTGAGTGGTGACTCTGATAAAACAAAGAACATATTAGAGCATCACAACAACTCAACATGAATGGTAGAAGGTCCCAATACAGAGGAGGTCCAACTGGTAACAATAAATGGCCACATAAGGATGATAAGGGTAAGAAGGTATCTGATGACATGTGCATGAAAAATAATGGAAAAACACTGAAACAAAAATTTGGGACATATGATCATTATGATACATGGAAAAATAGTTCAACTAGAGAACCTCACACTCTTGACCTGAAAAAAGAAATCCTTTTTATAATCCTCAGAAACAAGAGGAATTCAATGCTGGTTTGGAGGCTAAAAAGGATATGATACAACATGAGTATGATTGTAGAATGGAAGGTGTGAATGGGGGAAAATACTTGTTAGAAAACGAGAAGCAAACAAAAGAGTGCAAACAACAAATATAAACACCCTACACCTCAAGATTGGGCATATGATTAACTTAACAAAACAAAATGGAACCTTTTACCTTGTTGAGTTGTCCTTTGGTTGGCCCTTTGATCTTTGATGTAGTGTATTCTCCTTTGATGGAAATAATGCAAGATGAATGCAAGATGAATGGAAAATAGGTGATAATGGATGCAAATGCAAGTATTTGGCTAAGTATGGCTCAAGAGAAAAAATTGCAAGAGTTTGGCTAGCATAATGATCTCCCCCCAAAATAAGAGAAAAGAGGGGGTATTTATAGAGAATTTTGGATTCTCTAGAGAAATGGATGGTTGAGATTAAACCAACAAGGCCATAATGTAGGGCTATGGTGAGTTGAGAACTCATAAGCCCTCACATCTTGACATGTGGCATGCGAAGTGGCTTGAAAAGGATGATGTGGACATGAGTTGCAAGGAGAGTACATGACATGGAGGTACTACATAGTACCTTGGGATTTGGACAAGATCTCCTCATAAAGGAGGTCCTTGTCCCCATGTGGGTGAAAGGACATATGAGGAATTAAAAATTCCTCAAATATCCACATGGGAATGAGAAAAGGAATTTAAAATTCCTTGGAATGCATTGGAGGATTAAATGTGAATTAAAAATTCACACGGGGAAAGGAGTGCCTTCTCCAAAAAGAAAAAATATTTAATAGGGTTGACTTAGGACACATGACATGGAGATTAGGTTGACCTAATTAAGTGATTAAGGTTGTACAAGTACCTGATTAGACAAATTACTGACATATTAGAGGCAAGTGGGAGATTAGGAAGAGTTCACATGTGGCTTGATGTGACAAGTCAAAGATCACATGGGGAAGAGAAAAAGGAATTTAATATTCCTTGGAAAAATAAAAGGAATTAAAAATTCCTTGAGAGGTTTATTAGGCTAGTTAATGAAGGATTAGAGGAGGGTTAGGTGGCTAAGAGAGATTAGAGGCCAACTTGCAAAAAGTTGGAGGATGTGACACATCCTAATCAAAGATTAGGCATGTACACATCCCTAATGATGAGATTAGGAGAATAATTAGGATTAAGAAAGGGATGTGACATGTGAGGAATTAAATAAATGTCATATTTATTTAATTCATTTGATGAAAAGGAGGATTAAAAAGATAAGGTATTTAGTTATTAATTAAATACCTTAAGAATTTGGAAGAATTAAGGATATTAATTAAATAATAGCGATATTACTTAATTAATGCAAATAAAGGGATGCTTAGATGAAAGGGGATAAATTTGGATAAATTAAGTGTCCAATTTTAGGTGTCTACAGAAGGAAATCATAATGAGCCCGTTAATAATGTAGCCCCTGAAGGAGATTATGAATTCATGACTAAGCAAGAACTAGATGCACACTTGGAGTTTGAAAGACAAGAAGTGGAGAGAGAAAAAGTAGAATATGAAAAAATGAGGCTCCAAACAATAAAATAAATCCAAGATTTAAAATTACATAAAGCTCAAATTAATGCTCAGACAGCTAGCCTTTCTAAATATGTACCACCTCACAGACAAGGAAACAATAATGCAGGACCTTCAAATCCACAAAAAACCAATACATACAACCAATTGTTCCACCAAAGAATACATCACATCATCCAAATTCTCAACCACCTCATAACCAACAATATATGCCACCTCCTCATACACAATACAACAATCCATTATACCAATATCAACATCCTCACAACCCACTCCCTCGGCAATACACAACCATGATAAAATTTTTTTGACTTAGCAGGATTTCAACAATATCCTTACCCTATAGATAGTAGATGGAGAAGCCTTGTCCCAAAATTTACAAGAAGTAGTGCAATCACTGCCGAGGAACATTTAAGGAGTTTCAATGCTTTTATTCAAGACTTGGAAATGCAGTATGAAGATATGCAGATGAGATTATTTATGATGTCATTAACTGAAGAAGCTAGAGACTAGTTTAACAATTTACCAACAACTTCTATTGATTCCATTCAAGAATTTCATGTTCAATTCCTTGAACAATATGGGAACCAGTGTGCACCAGAATTTTCCTTTCATGAGTTAGTGAATATCCAAAAGAATTAGAATGAGTCAATTTATGACTTTAATCGAAGGTTCAACAAATTGCAAAATAAGATACCAATTGGGTCAAAATTGGTAGACCTTGCAACATTGAGTATTTATCTGAAGGCATTTGATCCAAAAATAGGATATGAGCTTACCAATAGGTGCGCTACAAATTTAGCTGAAGCTCAGAAAATAGCATTGACTATTGAAAACAATAGGAAGGTTGTAGCAATGGTTGCTAAAAGAGACAATCCTAGGGTTCCTCAACAATTCAACAATCCTTAGCATAGAAAAGAAAATATATACAAAAATGAGAGGCCGAGGTTACAAGACATGCCTTACAATACAAATTGGAAGGACATAAAGCCTGTGATGGATAGACCTAGAAGCAAGGAAACTCCTGACCCATTAAAGAAGAGAGGAGTGTACATGGTCAACAATAGTCCTTGGTGTGAAATTTGTGACACACCACATTCCCTTGATCACTGTGTTGTAGCTTAGAAAATACAAGAAGAGGAAGTACTAGTAGACAATTATGGAGAAGATCATACGATATATTTAACCTCTAACACCCTTCATCCTGTTGAAGAGAGATATTCATCTTTGGAAGAAGAAGGTTATGAGTATAATGTTGATCATCAAAAATATAACATTCACATGGCATAACAAAAAGTCTTTTCTGATCATGAAGAAAGCAATGATGAACAATGCCCTCCTAGTGCATCATATCAGTCAAGAAAATGCAACATAAGGATACTAACAGAGGAAGAAATTAGGAAATTGACTATTGCTGCAATAGAACAAGCCAAAAGAAAATATTGGTTGAGAAATAGAATAGTGAATGAAAATGAGGGTGTACCAAGAGGAATATTTATAAAAGGAAAAACACAAGGAGCACCAAAGAAAATAGAAAATAAGCAACTTGACAAAAATATTCAGAAGCATGTTCAGAAAGAAGAAAGAAAAGAGTTGCATAAAAATGAACAAAAGCTTGATAATACAGATAAAAGAGAAAAGGAGGAAAACAAAGGAGAAGCGTTGGATCAAAAGAAGGTGATCAAATCAGAAGGTACCTCCTTTGATTTTACACAAGCTTTATCCCAGGTAAAAATATTTGTCCCATTACTTGAAATGATGAAAATTAAGGAATATAGGGATAGTTCCATTCAATTGATATCTAGTGGGAATGATAGAAACACAAGTATTGAAAATAAAGGGACTAATAAGGCCAACAATAAGAAAGAAAAGGTGAAAATTCCTGAGTTATTGTCTAGGGGATACACTGATAAATCCTCCATAGGTTGACCCATTCTTCAATACATTACTTATAAATAACAAACTAGTGAGGAAGTGTATGATAGATTCTAGTGTTGCAGTTAATATAATGCCAGTAGTTGTTATGAAACAACTTGGCATGTGGGTGGATACCAATGGTGGAAAATGTTGTGCTATGGACAACAAGCCTATTCCAGTGGTGGGGATAATGAAAGATGTAGAGGTGAAATTGGCTACTTATCCACAAGTAGTATATAATATTGATATAATTGTGATTGATACATCTCCTCACTTTGGAATGCTCTTATCAAGGAAGTGGACTGTGGAAGTTGGAGGGAATGTACAATTTGATCTATCCTATGCTACCATACCCATAAATGGTGAAGAAGTTAGGTTGTATAGAGAACCAATGATGAGTCAAATAGTAGACTATGTGCCTCAATATCAATTGAATTGTTTTTGTGATGTAGATTTTGGGAGTTTCAGGATAGAACTAGTCCAGCCTAAACTAATCAATGCTAATCCAATTGAAAAACATGTTTCCAAAAATCATTATGGTGTGGAAGATGTATTTTGATGGAGCATGTAGCTAGGAGGGAAATGGAGTAGGGATAGTCTTTACTTCACCTGAAGGGACTACATTCAAATATTCATTTCTGCTAGCATTTGAATGCACAAACAATATAGTAGAGTATGAAGCTTTGCTAACTAGCTTAAACATGGTTAAACATAAGATCAAATTGCTAACTATTCTGGGTGATTCTGAGCTAGTTGTTTCGCAAGTCAAGTCAAAATATGTTGCAAAACACAAAAGACTAAAGCAATATAGGAATGTTGTATGGGATACCATTGAATTATTTGATACTTTCTCCATTGAGTGGATAGACAGGTCAAAAAATATAATGGAAGATTTTTTAGCTAATATAGCACTGAGAAGAGATGATATTACACTGGCTGGAGTATTTCAAATTGAATTTAAAACAAGACCTATTGTCCCTGACAACATATATAGCTGACAAGTTTTCAATGATGATACTGACCTCCTAAAATTTCTTCATTGCATAGATCAATATGAGGCTCAGGAGATTGAATTCAATGCTTTTGTGGAGGAAGTGGATGGGAAGCTGATTGTATTTGGAAAGGAGGTCTTGCAACTTAAAACCAACAAGCTTCCCAAAGGACTTGTGGAATTAGAAAGGTTATATGATGGAAATGATCGATCTCTCATGAAGCAGACACCAGTCAAGAGGGAGGATATTGAAGAAATCAATCTGGGGACTGAGCTAGCACCAAAAAAGGTATATATTGGAAAGAAAATAAGTTTGATAATCAGAAGAATGTTGATTGCATTGTTAAGAAAATACAAGCATGTGTTTGCATAGTCCTATGAAGATCTCAAGGCGTATAGGGAAGATTTATTTCAACATGAGGTCCCGTTAAAACCAGACGCAAATCCATTCAGACAAAAGAAAAGGCCCATCAACCCAACTTTGGAACCAAAAATGCAAGAGGAGCTAGAAAAACTCAAAGATGGAGGTATTATCAAGCCCATTAGACATTCAACATGGGTCTCAAACTTGGTTCTAGTAAGAAAGAAGAATGGGGATATTATACTGTGTGTAGATTTCAGGAATTTAAACATTGCTTCCCTCAAAGATAACTACCCTCTCCTCAATATTGAAGCTATACTACATAAAGTGATAGGGTGTGAATTGTTGTTCATGATGGATGTATTTTCTGGCTACAATTAGGTCAAAGTTAAGGAATCTTAGGAATATAAGACAACTTTTACCACTCCATGGGGGACGTATGTTTATGTGAGAATGCCATTTGGTCTTACAAATGCAGGGGCGACCTTCCAAAGGGCCATGGACATGGCATTTGGAGATCTGATCAATGCTATAATGGTAGTATATCAAGATGACCTTACTACTTATTCAAAAAGGGCTGAAGATCATGTGGAACACCTGGAGAAGATATTTATCAAGGCTTTGGAATATGGTATTAGTCTAAATCCTAAGAAATGTCACTTCTTTGTTACAAAGGGTAAACTTTTAGGGCATATTGTGTCAAAAGAAGGAATTAGAATAGACCATGAAAGGGTAGAAGCTATAGATAAAATCCCCATTCCCAAGACTGTCAAATCTATTCAATCATTTTTTGGACAAATTAACTTTGTTAGGAGATTTGTGTCCAACTTTGCTGAGATTGTTAATCCCATATCCAAAATGTTGAAAAAGGGAGAAAAGATGGATTGGACTGTAGAAGCCTTAGAAGCCTTTATATCTATCAAAAAATCCATCAAAGAAGCCCCTATCCTAAAGTCTCCCGATTTCTCCAAACATTTTCAAATATTTTTGTTTGCTTCATTCCACACTATAGCAACTGTCATGTTACAAAAGAATGATGAGGGTCATGAGCATCCTGTATCCTTTTTTAGCAAGTCACTGTAGGGGTCAGAGTTGAAGTATGACATCATGGAAAAGCAAAATTTTGCATTGGTCAAAGCAACAAAGGATTTTAGACCATATCTTGTTGGAGCCAAAGTAATTGCCTATGTCCCACATGTAGCTATGAAGGATATTTTGATACTGATAGAGGTAACAAGGAAGAGATGTAGATGGATTAATAAAATCCAAGAATTTGATATGGAGATTTAAATTACCAAGTTAGTAAGGGGACAAGGTTTGGACAAGTTGATGGCGGAGACAAACATTGAAGGAAATCAAATCTACAATATAGAGAGTGAGGAGAATGCAGTTGCAAGCATTGAACATACTTCTTAGTACACAAATATTGTGTATTACCTTAGACACATGAAGTGCACTGAAGGATTGAATGATAACCAGAGAAGAACTTTGAAGCTGCAAGCATCTAAGTATGTGTTTATGGAGGGTGATTTGTTCTAGAAAAACAAGGATGGGATGTTATTATTGTGTCTAGATGAATCACAAGTTGAACATGTCTTGAGGGAGATACATGAAGGAGTGTGTGGAGGTCACTATTCTGCCAAAATGACTGCACACAAGATTCTTAGGGAAAGCTATTACTGGCCCAAGGTCTTTAATGATTCCTTTTCATATGTAAGAAGGTGTGAGGCTTGCCAGAAGTTCTCAAGAAATATGAAATATCAGGGAACCTTACCACTTAGACCTTTACAGGTTGAAGCCCCTTTCCATCAATGGGGAATTGATTTTATTGGAGAAATATAGGAGAAGTCAAGTGGGAGACATAAGTGGATATTGGTAGCTACTGATTATTTCACTAAATGGGTAGAGGCCATCCCAACTAAACAAGCAATGAGCAAGGCGGTAATAAATTTCCTAATGGAGAGTATTTTGATCAGATTTGGTACACCAGTAAGATTGATCATAGACAATGGGATGTGTTTCAGGTTTGATGAGTTTAGAAATTTTTGCAGTACGTATGACATTACTATCTCTAATGCAGCCCCTTACCACCCACAAGAAAATGGTCAGATAGAGTCTAGGAATAAAAGTCTTTTGAAGATCATAAGGAGGATGTTAGATGGGAACAAAAAATCATGATATTCAAAGTTGAGAATGGATGTGTGGGCAGAAAGGATCACTATGAAGAAGTCAATTGGAAAGTCTCTGTTTGAACTAGTATATGGAACACAAGCTAGGATGCCATTACAAAACTTATTACCAGTTTACAATTTTATCCTTCAGGAAGATATAGACATTCTAAAACCAATGGAGGAAAGAATGGAGCAGCTTGTAGAACTTGATGAGATAAGGAGAGCGGCTCAAAACCAAAATGTGAAGTTATAGTCACAGATGAAATATCTATTTGATAGGAAAGCTAAAGATATAAAATTTGAGGAGAATGAATTGGTACTAATGTGGAATGCAAGATTTCAGGAGAAGGGTAAGCATGGAAAATTTGAATCCTTGTGGTTAGGACCCTTTGTTATTACTGGCAAGGGGGGAGAAGATTCATATTACTTGCAAAATATGTCTGGTGAGGAATAGGAGTTGCCTGTACATGGGCAGTACCTTAAGCATTTCTTCTCTTGAAAAACATAAAGGATTAATGGTTTCTAGTGCATGGAAAACTCTTGAAAAACCTCTTAAAATAATTTTTCTCCATGCACAATAGTTTAGGGAATCAAAAGGAATAGGAATTGCCAGTACATGGACAATCCTAGAATTCCTTCAAAAAACAAAAATAAAAATTCTTTCCATGTACAGTAGTGTCGGATCATTTCCAAAATTCCCCCATCTCCATATCCATTTTTCATTCCATCCTTTTCACAAATCCATTTTCATAACCCCTAAAAGTCTAGTATGCTCTTCTAGAGATCTAAATTCTTGCAATGATCTCACAATCATTCATCCCCAAACAGAGCCACTATTGGAACTATAAATTTTTTAAAATTTTATAGTGACCTACACTCATAAATTCCCCAAAGAAAGCCATATCTTGAGTGTAAAATGGATATAATATGCTCTATATAACATAATTACATGTGATCACATCAATTTTGACAATTTGATCTCTGAAAATCCCTCTAAGCAAAATCATTTGAATAAATAATCCATATCAGCAAGAATTGGTGCAGGTCTCTCTGATCCATAGGCTATTACATTCTAATGTTGGTGTTTTCAGCATATCAATGAGAGTTCAAAACTATCACACCAATCAAAATTCAAGGAAGATACATATCGGGAAGATACAACTTGTGGTCTTGCTGATGAAGAAACTCATCGGCAAGACAAATACTATCAGAGTGAAATTTTCAAGTTATCTTGAGCATATATGTCTCACTGATGAAATACCATCGACAAGATACCCATCCTATCTCATCAATGAAGCATGAGGAAATGTATCAGCAAGACAAATGCTATTAGAATAGGTTTGGAATGTCTTCTTGAATTTGTATGTCACACCGATAGAAGTTATATCGGTGAGAGTCTTTCCGACTTACTCGAGATGAAAGGAATACACATCGAGGAGACTTAGAACATTGGGGAAGCTTTTAAATGTCTCAACGATGCTTGTTCTCTTTCCGATAAAGATACAAATAGATCAAAAGGTTCATCGGGGTGACATTTGGCGATCTCTATGACATTTTGAAGGTGGTATGATTGATAATGTGGTATCGGCGAGAATGATATGATGTCTCCCTGATCAATAGGGTGTTCAATGAATGTTGGCTTAACCCAAATAAAAAGGATTGCCTAGAATTTCAAATTGTCTTGCCGATTAGATCATTTGATGTGACAATGGGAAATTCAAAAAATCTGTTGCACTCGTGCTCAAAGCTAAGAAATTAATGGTGGCACAAACACCCAATGCATAGATAAATCCTTGAATTGAAGAGGAGTAATTGAAGGAAATTGTATAGAATTGGTAGCAAGAGAAACGAGAGCAAACGAAGGGCCAAGAGATTTTGCAGCCAAAGATCTTCAAACAGAACTTGTAAGTTCTTTGGAATATATTTTTTTTGGTTTTGTAATTTTGAGAAAGTAAAATGGAAGCTACTAGTTCAAGAAAAATGAAAGGTAGGAGGCAAGGTGAAACTAGTCATTCTAAAGGGAAAAAGAAAAAAATTGAAATTGGGAATGAGCCAGAGGTAGCTGAGAGAAAACTAAATCAAGACCTTATTGATCAGCTTCCCCTGCTCATGACCTAAAGCCAGGAACTCTGTGCAGCTTAGGGTAGAGGTAGGAAAATTAGAGGATAAATGCAAGCACATAAGCGATATATGGACCTCAATTAGGGGATATGAGCTATTCATTTTTCACTACCATAAGAGGAATCGGTTTGAGCCTGTGTGTAATCCCTGGAATTTCAACTTTAGAAAGCTAATTTTCCCAAATGTGTTTGTGAATGTGGAATTGGTGAAACTATTAGCTTCCCACTATAACCCAAAGTTTAAAGCCATCTATTACCCATCAATAAATCCATTCATACATATATCAGAGGCTGCAATATGTGAAGTTTTTAACCTGGAAGGGGCATGTAGCGAAAAAATTATGCATGAAGAATTAGAAAAAGAGTTATGGAGGATGGACACTATATACAAAGGTTGGAGGCTACCATTACACAGATCTAAAAAGGATGGAAATTCAGTTCAATTGGAAGACAATGATGGACCCCCATTTCATATTGACTTGGTCAAGCCCTAAATGAGATATAGATACTTCTTAACATGCCAAGTGTTAGGGATGGAGGCCCCTAAATACATGTCAATCATGCCCATGGTGATTGCAGCAGATGTCCAGTGTCATAAATCTAGACCCTTTGATTATGCCTCATATATTTTCAAAGGGATTGATTTAGGATTGATGGCAATAAAAAATGGATCTCCTATTTTACACTTCAAGCATTATTCAGTCTTTATGAAGATAGTATTGTATTATGGACATGAATTGGGGATGTAGCCTGAGAAATTGAGGTTTTCATAGTTTGACAGGGAGGGTAAGTTAGTACCCATTCAACTATGGACTAATATTTGGGATAGCAGGTTTTCCAACTCTTGCTTTGTACATTTTGAGGAGTATTTCATGAAACCATTATACAGATTCTACAATCATCCTTGTGAATATTCACTATCTGATGAGATAAAAAGGTTTCTCAGACCCAAAGACTTCAATGGGCCTATTAACCACAATTGGGGAGATTGGTATTGTTTAGAATATGCCACAATGATTAGAGTATATGGATTTGAAGATACACATTTTATTCTACCTAGAAGAGTGCCTGAAAAAATTGTTGATTTGGAGATTGTTAGGAAGATGGAATATTCAAGTGCCATGAATTTGAGTTCTTTTGGAAAACAAGCATTTATACCCAACACACTGTGGTTTGGTGATTTTATGGTGTTGTCAAAAGAGGGATATGACATGATTCTAGATAAATTATTACAATATAACATGAAGAGAGGTCCACCACAAAAGAGTTTTGATCCAGAGGGGTGCATTCATTCTGCTAGGAAAAAGATGAATTTAGGTGGGTATGATCATATGCCCTATCAATTTGATGATTTAATTAGGAATTTGGAAGAAGAAGAAGCAAAAAGGTTAGTTGATGAATACAACCAGGGACTGCAAGATACATAATTGCTATCTTCTAGAGAAGAAATATTTGGTGAGGATAGGCCTCAAAGCCCAGCCAACAAAATCTCTAGATTAAAGACTTAGGATTAAAAGTGTCCTCCTAGAGAACTAAATGTTGAAGAAAGTTCAGATGCAAAAACAAGGAAAATGGTATACAAATCATTTGTGGCTGATGATGAATTTGTGAACTCTCCAAAATTTAAGGCTTTCTTATATAAACAAAAAGGAAAATCAATAAGGGAGATAGTTGACAATATAACACCAAGTAATGAAGGACAGTTACTGAATAGTTTAAAGTCAAGTGTGGAGAAAGAGATGGAAGATATGACTCCTAAGAAGGGAAGAAGACTATTGGATGATGCGGGTGTTATGATTTTCCCAGGGTTAGATTTAAATTCTTCTTTGGTTTTTGATAGTTTTTTGAAAAACAACAATTCCACACACAAGCTTAGCCCTAAAGGGGTAACAAAGGTATATGCAAGATCCAAATATAATCTAGATGAAGGATCACTTATGATATGGGCTCTGTATCCACTACATAGAAATTCAATTGTTATTTATATCAAAAATGCTTTTGGGCATGTTATGAATTTAAAGGTTGGAGAAGTTGATCCCATGGAAAAAACAAAGGTTGGAAT
Organism: Sequoia sempervirens; assembly: GCA_007258455.2. NCBI lineage: Eukaryota > Viridiplantae > Streptophyta > Pinopsida > Cupressales > Cupressaceae > Sequoia > Sequoia sempervirens. Next base: position 444,713,562 of record VDFB02000003.1, on the reverse strand, counting down.
CAATGTCGCAAAATTGAATAAGGTCCAAATCCAAATGCTAATTAAGGAGAAAGAAATGTACAAGATGAACAATGAAATAATACTAAGAGGAAATGATCACCTAAAAGATATGATGGGAATCACAATGAGATCTACCAAGCTGCTAACTCATGGGGAAAGCTCACAAACAAAAGATCAATGGGAAGGATCAAATGCATACTCTTAGGGTAAATATGATACACTTGTACTAATTAGAAAGAGGCAAACCAACCTAATCACTTGGTTAAATAAACTTTGGGGAACACATTCATAGAATTATATTGCAGAGCAAGAACACAAGAGAATAGATGGTAGAATCCAAGAGAAGTTCCAAGAAATAAGTGAAAGGGATGTTCCTAATAATGTGGCTATTGATATTGCTAATCATTTCATAAGAAAAAATAGATATTTCCATGAAGAATTGCATGGGGATGCATAGGGACTAATTGATGCCATGAAAAATGGATTTCCAACATTATTTGAAGATGAATAGAAATTGAAAGAAAGGGCCAGGTGGATTAATGAATGTGAGATGATGCTACAAAAGATTCTGGAGATGACTATAGGAAAAGATTCGACGTTGGATGAGGCCTGCAAGCAGAATGAGAAGATGGTGAAAATGGAGATATCAATCTGGAATGCGCTAGGAGATGCTGACACACATGAGCGATAGGATTACTTGGACCATTTTTGAAAAGTTCATTTGTGGCTAAATAGAGCCTAATTTCTTGTTTTAATTATTATTGTTAAGCAAAAACCATTTCTGAAGGGACATGTCCTTTCACGATTTATATATATATATATATATATATATATATATATATATATATATATATATGTTTTATAGTGTCAAAACAGATATAGGCGAATAGGAGAAAGTATACAGTAGATAATTTTCAATAATGCTTACATTTAGGAGACTGTGATGCATGTATTAAATTCTAGAGGAATCAATGGAAGTCATCTAATTTTGTGGCGTATTTCTTGTGTCAATTGTTTGTTGGATTAATTGAAAATATTACTGAGTTGTCTCCAAGGTTGATAGTTCTCTGTTATTTAAATTGATATATGAAGCATATATTCAGTTTATCAATGCATATTTACTGCATTTGTGTGGTATGATTGGTTGGTTCTTTCAAGCAAAGATTAAATCCTTCAAGCTAGACATAGTAATTGAGGAATATCATTTGGATCAATAAGAACTTGGTGATTACATTTTTTGCATGTTTATACAAGTTGTAAACAAATATTAAGATTCCAAACAATTAGAATTTATGCCAAGCAGAAGTCACTCAGCTCATACTTTCACTTGACTCTGTTTTACCCAATAAAGCACTGGTCTCATATAGTTCATCTCTCTGTTTCATTCATTTTATTTTTTACATCTATTAAATGAACATATTGATCTATACTTTAGGATTACTTATAGAATCTCTACCAAATTAAGACTTCATCTCTCCACTTTAAACTGCCATAGTGGATAGACTGCTTAGGGAATAAACACACAATCTAAATCTGCTTCATTCACATAGGTTCACCTGCCTAGGTCTGGTAGAGGCTGAAGAGAAGAAGATTCAATTGCATTAACTAGTCTTGTACGTTAGCCAAAAATGTTGTGAGAGCTTGGCAACCTCTCGTGGTTCAAACCTGCATTTTTGAGACCTAACACATATATCCATTCAGAAAATTTGAAATTATATTTCATTGGAGGATTGGAATGGTGGGCATTGATGGAAAGGAGAGAGTGGGTGTAATGTGGGAAGACAATTTTTAGTATGTCATTGAATTCTCAAGCCAAAAAGAGAAAACCTACAACCAAGAAGGAATAAGGGGGTATTCTAAGAGTTGACTAGTAGGGTGGAGGAAAATGGCCTAGGGTTAGATCTGTGAGACCCAGTCTCAGTAAAACGGCCATAAATTTTTCATTTCTAAATGGAATCAAGAATTTCAAAATGTTCTAGATAGCTTGAAAGGAGGTGCACAAAACCTAACAAGTTTAGAAGATTTGTATGAATGAGGGAGTAGTGATTGACAAAAAGTGACAAGTTTTCTTGTTGCAATATGAAAAAGAAGCTTTATTAGGAAAATAATGAGAAGAATATGTGAAAAATGATGATTGTAAGTGAGGAGAAAGGATTTGATGTCATTTGAGGAGTGTTGTAGATTTTTTGTATGTTGAAATCTCAGATTAAAAGGAATCTCATGAGCTTCATGTTTATGTAGTCATTTTCAATTGTAAGAACTTATTGTATGTTGTTGATTTTGCTTTCATATTTGAATAACAAAGCATATGATTTCCTTCTTGCATAGTGTTGTGGTAGTTGTTTGATTTTAGATTTGAAGGAGAGTTTCACTATTGCATCATTAATTAATTAGGGCTGACACAAGATTTCCAACTACCATGGATTCTCTTGTATCAAGAATAATGTTTGGTTTCCATCCAAACATTCATTTTGGAGCATCCATAAAATGACTTTAGTTTTCTCATTCAAACTCTCATGTTTTACATGGAAATCAATGACAAAATAAAATTACATTTTTTATCCTTATGGGGTGATGCAAACCATCTAAAATATGATACAAATCAGAAAACAAACAACAAAAATCAAATAAAAATTAATTTTCAACTCAACTTCCTTTACAAGATTCTAGCTCTCATAACCTACAAATTTTCATGTGCAACCTTGCTGCAATAAAACCTCTGTAACCCCATCTATATGTTGTTGTAACTTCATCTTCAAACTTGAAAATTCATGGTCTTTTGGTCTTCCCTCTAATGGCTACACTGGTGATGAAGGGTACTCCCCTTACAATCTAGAACTCACAAAAACCACAAATAATGGCACAAACAAGATGCAAGAAGGAAAGCAAATATTTTTTATTATCACTGAAATGAAAATGAAATTACAACATTATATTTTCCATCACATGGGATTTTTGATTACATAAATATGCAAATATGCAAATCTGCAAATCGGAGCCACCATCTACTCTGCTCTGCCTCCTCTCTGTAGTTCCCCTTTACATACTTTATTTGGAAAGTGTAACCACCCTAGAATCTTCTAGAAAGCGTAACTTCCTTAGGAAGATATTTGGAAATTTTATTAATTTTGGTATTACAACTTCGCGAGGTCATAAATTTTGATTTGACTGTTGGATTTTCTATTATAATACCTTTTCAGAAAGGGCTCAAAAAACCTTGTGCCAAAAACTAAGGCCCAAAGGCCATTCAAATTCATTTTCCACCAATTTTTAGGCCCATATGGAGCCTCTAAGTGCCTCAAAATTGACCCCAAAGATTTTACTAGGATTTTTGAAAATAAAAATTTTAATCTCTCAAATGACAAATGGTTTTGAAGTGATTTCTTCACCATTGGCTTCAATTTACCATTTTGGAGGTCTGTGTAAGATTTTGTGTCCAACTATGCATAAATGAAAACTTACAAAAATAGTAACCCTACCAAACTTAGCCCTTATTTAAAAGAAACAACATTTTTTTTTGGGTGACGCAAGATCACCCTGGATGCTCCTACATCAACTAGGCAAGTTTTCCTCTTCAAATTTTTGGCATCAAGACTCCTTGAAAATTGCTCAAAATCAAGCCTTTTCAAGAAAGACTTCCATCATTTTCCTATGACTCCTAAACGCTATGACCAATCCAAGAATATGCTCAATAAAATGCAATAATAAAAATTTACTAAATGATAAAAGCATCTTTGAACCCATTTTTAAAAATTTCCAATTCATGAAGAGAAATTGATTTATCCACTCCACTTGACAGACCCTAGAATAGAAAAAGCTATAATCACAATTTTAGGTACCCAAATTTTTGAATGATTTTATGAGATGAAATAAAATAATTCTTAAAATATTGTAACCTCCGAAAAATCCACACCTAGTTCTTATTTTTGATTTTTTTTATTCTACCAATTTTCCAAGTCACCTCCACCATTATCTCCCACTCAGAATTTACAATATAAAATAAGACAAAAAGTTTAATATGAATTATTTAAGCCTTAATATTGTATTTTCTTCTCCTAATAACATTATTTCACAAAAAAAAAGATAATAAAATAAAATGCTCTTTTTTTGTTGATCTGATATGCCAATTTATAAACATTCAAAAATGAACTATGCTCAACTATGTGAGCTCTTGCAAACTATTTCACTTTCTAGCACCTCAACTCCACCTCCAGCTTCTGAAGCTTCAACCTTTTGATTTGGAAACATAAAGGACTATTGCAAATCAATCCCAACCTACAACAACACCCCAAGAACACTCTCCTAGAGAATTCTATGCCTTGCCTTTCCTATCTCGCTTCTTTCTCTTCCAAATTTTTTCTATGAAAATGTTTTTTTTGTGTTTACACCCTCTATCATGAAATTAATTTTAAATGCTTTATTACCCTATGTTGTTGTGTCTAAAATGCAATTTCTTCATTTCTTTTAAATTGTTATTGTGTAAATTTTAGAGAGGGATTTGCGAGCATCAAATCCTCTCTACATTACTAAACTCCCTTCATTTTGGAGCTTCATCATTCTATTGATCTAAGGTAGAGAGGGATTTGAGCTATGCCCATGAGCTTCCATTGATTCTCTAAGTCCCTTGCATATTTCATGTCGAGCTATGCGCATGAGCTTCTCCCTAAGTTGATCTTAAGGGGGGGTGTTAGTGTAATAGGTTAATTACCTAATTAATTAATGATTAATTAGGTCCCCTTTTACTTTAGTGACTTAAGCTAAACTTAGGAATTGTTTTTTTTCTATTAGACTGGCTAAATATAACACATATTGTGTCATTGCATAGGATGGTGACACTTGTAACAAGATAGTTTAATCTTCACCTAGGATTATTTTTTTTGGTAAAAGTAGAAAAGCTACCATATTAATGTATTCAAAAATAAAAAATTTATACATAGCATAGCTCCAAAGAGTAGATACAATGCTTCTAAGAGCAAAAACTAGTGACAACGTAGATCATATACAACACTGCAAAAAATAGAAAAAAAAGAATCTCCCGCAAAATTTAGATCTAGGGTTTATATCTCCTTTTCATAAGGATTGGTCATTCAATGTTATCATTCATTTAGGTTTATATGCATTAATATAATTCTTAGGTTGTTGAGAAAACTAGTTTCCTTGACCTCTTCTTTGTGATAGGATAATTTCTTGTAGGTGATTTCTAGGAGCTATGGGGTTCACTATCAACTCCAAAAATTTCCTTAAATCTAGACTCTGTTATGTCACCTTTTCTATTATAAAGTATGTTAAAGTTATATTTAGAATATTATTATTAATTTTAATTTGTGAAATATTGAATTATAATATTTATTTTAATAGTTTTTATTTACTCTTATATTAGATTGTAATATTGACATTATTCAAATATTTTACTATGACAACATCATATTGAAAATGCATGACTAGGATTAGATTAATTTACACAAGTTAAATATTGAATTCTCTTGTATACAGGATTATATTTTTCTATTGAAATGTGCAATTAATTACAAAATGGAATGTTTAGGTTGTTATATTCTCAAAAGCATTGTAAGATAATATTTATCTAGATGATAATATCATAATTACATATCTTTTATATAAGGGTGAATGTTTAGAACTAGAAAGCATATGACCAACACAAATATAATTTTCAAATTGGACCACCTAAAAGTGGAATTTATGTTTTAAATTTAAAAAATTATATGAACTACTAAAATGTAAATCTATTCATGTAGTTTATATATTAATTTTTATATTAAAAAAATTAGTTTGATATGGTTTTTTTGAAAGTTTAAAAGAGAATTATTATAATTTCCAAAAAATGTTTTAAAAGTGAGGTTGATGAGATGTTACAAAATGTATATATTTTTTATAATTAGATAAGCAAAAAGTATACAATCTTGGATGGGACTATCTCTCTCTCTCTCTCTCACACACACACACACATATATGATTATAATAATCCCTTGTAATATATTCTTAAAAAATTATAATAAAACTAGTCAAAATATCAAATAACAACATCTATATATTCTAGACTCCAAGATCTACAAAATGGTATTTTAATATTTTAATTAAAGTACCCGTGGTTGGAGAAATCATGAGTTAAAGTTGAATTTTTCTTTGATTTCTCGTAAAAGATAGGTTAGGTTGATACATAGGTAGTTTTTGGTGAGAGGGTTTCACTCAAAACTTTTTGTGCCATGTAGGTACCTCGTAGGTTTCAGAAAAATAGTTTCACCCAAAACCACATTATTGGCCAACAATGTTATGTAGTTCTAAACTTTTACCCATAAGCTTGTATGTATATTATTTTGTTATATTCATGAATAGTGATAGATTGAGTGTAGTATAATATGATCTAGTGGTATAACTATATAATTCTCTAGGAAATATTTTGAGTAAAGTGATCACATTATTTAATAGGTAGACAAAATGTTTTAAAGAATTATAGCCTCTTATATCAAATTGTAATCTTTCAACTATTGAATAAAATTTTAATTTCCTATTTTCTTTCAAAAATAGTTTTGTATTTAACAATTAAATATTCGTTAAATAACCCATATTTTGACCCTTGGGGATTCACCTCTAAACCAATACCTTACCACATGTATGCATACTATATTTTTTAAGTAACCAAAATGTAGCTTAATATATCACTTCAGTCTTAGGGAAAAGTGAAAATTTAATTATATGTTGTGCATAGGTATTGAGAGTTTGAAAACATGTGTTGAAGGGGTGGGATATTTGTAAGTAGTGTTCTAAATCCTTTACATCTTACTTAAATTAACTAGCCAATTATAATACATGACATTCACTACACTAGTATTTCTAGGGTCATGAAGTTTATCATTTTTCTACAACATATAATTTTATATTATGGAAAAGCATCATAATATTATATACAGTGTTTCAATGTAGCAATACTCTAGGTTTTGAAGAATGGAATGAACCAAACCTGTATATGATTAGTTATTTGTAGGAGAAGATGCACTTGCAACCATTATAATTTTTCACTTATAGTCACTAGAAAAAGAGTCATCATAATGTAGAGGTGCTTTTAGCAAAGGTAGATACTTGTAGCCACAAGACTCACAAAAATTGGGAGTGTGGGTATTGACTCACTTGTAGGAACATGATGTCAATATTGAAGGAGAGGCTACTTGTAACAACTAAATTTTTTCCTATGGAGTGATGGGAACTTATAATAATAAAGGAGGTTGCTAAGGTTATGAGGAAGTCATGAAAGGAATTGGTGGTGCTTTAGATGCATGTGTAGCAATAGACCATGATGAGAGTGCTTGGTGATTTGTGAGGCTTCAAGACCAATCCAATATCGGTACTATAAGGATCGATTATGTATTGTTTGTTGGTAGAAAGGGATAATAGTGGTTAAGTAAGAAACCATGTATGTGAAAAGGTAACAATGGATTTAATGGTTTTTAATGTGGAGGTAGGAGGACTCTATTGGTATTAAAAATAAACTTTATTGGCTCCATGGTCAAGGAAGTGCATTAAGTGGATAATAGTTATTTGAGTGGTCATAGGGAAGTATTAAAGTGGTAGAAAGTTGGTTGATGAAATATTGTGATCATTAAATAATAACACGAGTATAATGATCATTGTGCTAAGGAGGTTTGGAAGGTTAATTTATTATGGTCATGATAGGATGATAAAAATGGGTTCTAGAATAGATTAGGTAGCAAAAAAATCCATAAAAAATTTGAAGAGAGGATTTGGGGAAAGAATAATGGTGAATAATCCAATGAGTAGGTTTTGGTGGTAAAGTAATTGTCCAAATAAGATGAAACATATGAAATTCATGTGTGGGATGACTAGTAGCCAACAATAGCCTAGACTAGGCTATGAAATGCATTATTTGATTGTATGAGGATAGAGCATAATTTGGAGGTTAACACATAATATTTTGAAGAATCATTTGGAGGTTTTGACACTTTCCGGCGGCAATGAGGGTTAATTACAAGGAAAATAATGATCACTACTAAACCAAATGAAAATTTAGGCATACAAAGATGGTAGCATTGATGCATTTTGATGCTCATAAAAGGATGATTTTTTAGGTTATTTCAAATGTTCAAATACTTGTGTAATATTTTAGAAGGTGTGTAGAAAAAAGAAAATATTCTAGAAAAGTGCATGTAAATGACCCAATAAAGAGAAAAATAGTAGTTGATAGGAACAATTGGTATACAACAATGAAAGAGATAGTTCATCGATTAAAAAATAAATTGGTAAGAAGTAGAAAAGAAGGAAACTAAGAGAACAGATGAAGAGGCCTTAACAATGGGTGGCAAGTGTGAAAATTTGTAGACCATGAAGATTTAAAAAGGACATGGTTCAAGAGAATTCCCAAGATATTGAGTAGAGGTGCTAGTGAGGAAGAGACATTATGAATACATCAACGGAAGGAAAAAAACACATGAGATGGTATTGATAGAGTGGAAGATATTGAGAAGGTTGCATATGAGAAACTAGGGTTATCAAGCTATGTGTGTGAGAAACATGTATGCTAAGCTAAATTTGGGTAGTAATTTCATGAGAAAGAGATCTAAAGAGAGGCTATGAGAGTGAAAATGAGTGTATAGTAAAGGAGATTATGGAATATATGTGTGAATAAAAAAGGAAAGATCAAGCCCCCAAATGTAAAGAAAATAAATATTTGAGGAATAAAATATTTATTTATATTTATTATTCAAATAGTTTTAAATGGATGTGTTTGGGTACACATAGTGTATGTCTCAATTATTATGTGAAACTATTATAGGTGGGTGGTACTAGTATTATAGTGTAGGTTGGCATAGGTTGTGATAAGGTTAATCCTCATTTAATTTTAAATAGCTAAGCATGAGGATCCTACACAAATGTGAGTGGGGTGTGGCTTGGGTTACTAACTAGTTGTCATAAGAAAAAAAAAGAGAGAACCAAGATATTAAAATACTAGTTAGTTGGTAGCAAAGAAGAAGGAAGCTAAGTGATTAGAAAAAGGGGTCATGACAATGAATAATAGTTGAAAAAAATCTGCAAAACATCGAGGTTGAATAGAAATAGTGCTAAATATAATGCCTAAGGAGCTAATAATAAGTATTAACAAGGAAGATAAGACATTTGCATGATAGAGGAAGAAAAAAATCATGTATGAGATTGGGTTTACACTATGAAAGATAGGGAGAATGCTACACATGAGTAGATATGGTTGAAAAGATACATGTGTCATAAAAGTTTATGAGATACTACATGTGGAAAAAAAGGTCATGAGAAAGAGGGAGAGAGGTTGTTAGATTGATATTGAGTGTATAATTGAGGATTTGAAGACATATATGTTTGAATCAATAAGGGAAGATCAAGTCCCTAGATGTAAAGAAAATAATATATTTGACTAGAAAAATTTATTGTGTATATTTCCTTATCAAATGGTGTGATGTTCAGCTATATGTAGTATAGGTATCCATTATTGTGCATAGTAGTTGTATATGGGTGCTCATGTTTTTATGTAATCGATCATAGAATTTGAGTCCCTACATGTTAAAAGTTATAGCTAAAGTGGAACCCTTATTTTCCTCCACAAAAATATGCATGAGGAATCCTCATTTCCTTCCATATAGCTATGCATGAGTATCCTAAGTAGATGTGAGTGGCATGTGGCTTGCATCATGATTTCTTAATCTCAACTTTAATAAAATAATCTTTGTAAAATACATAATTATCATGCCAAGGTCATGAAGGTTTAGTACAATTATAATCAAGTTTCTCAAGACCAAAATTTTGACATAATTTTTTAATAATTTTGTGAGGGGGTTCCTTGTTAGAGTTGGTGTGGCAAAGGCTTGGAGGTTTAAATGCACAAATATATTCAAATCAAATAATTTCTTAAGATGACATATTTTTGTAACTCATCAAAGTTTTCTATGCTAAGACTTTAATGTATGACATGACAATCAAAATTAATTTTTAATTGGATGTAGATATAGACATTATCTTTAAATTAATAAATGAAAATATTAAGAAAAATAAAAATGTATCTAAAAATAAATGCATAAAGTATGTGATAAATACATAATAATAATTTTTTTATATCAATACATAAGAGAAAGTATCAAAAACATAAATTTCAGAAAAAAAAAATGTCTCGAAACATACACCATACTCTTCATTTAAGTGAATCCCCTTAAATTAGAACCCTTATCTATAGTGTCATAAATTGCCACCCTTGACAATTTCACACTAGGTTTGGCTTCCCCTTATGCTATAATTTGTTAGTTTTAATGTTGTTTCCAAAGAATCAGTATATAATTAAGAATTAAAATTAAATATTCATTTAACAACACTAAAAACCCCAAAATAGGTTTTGTCTAAGGCACCCATGCCCTTGACCAACCTATTTTGGCTCAAATTTAATTATTTTATTGTCTATATTTTTATATTTATAAATTCAAATTTATTTGTCAGCTCTTTACAATTAATTTTGTAGAAAATAAAGAAATGCATACAAATACAAGTCTTTTTCACCATTTGAAATTAGATTACACTTTGAATTATTATTGAATATCCTAAAAAGTAGTCAAGAGCAGTCAAAAACAAATTTAGTGGCATTTTTACAACACTTTCATCAACAAGATCATGTTTACAAAGCATTAGAATAGAAAAATGAAGAAAACAATTATGAATAAGAAGCTATTATGATGCAATTATTTTGAAGATGCTTTGAGTTATCCTCCACATGCTAGCTACAACAATCTATTTTGTTTTGTGGACTAACCTCTTCCAAGTCTATCAAGCCATTCAAAGATCCATCAATCAACTTTTGTGGCAACTTACATGGAGTGAACATCACTTCAAGAAAGGTTTCATGTCTAGTGTAACATTATCATTTTTCATTTTTCATTTTCAATCATTTATTGTTTTGGCCTCTACTCAACCTAAGGAACACCCTCTTTATCATCATCATTTTCTATATGTGGAGGTGAAAACACCAAAATGGGGTTTGACTTAGGCAAGCCCTTATACAACACAACCTTTCCCCCTCTTTTAATTTATGTGGGTTAGATCCGAAGGTTTTATTAGCGGGCAGTCATAGGAAACATAGAACAAATTGTAATCTACATTCTAAAGTTTGCAGATTCCAAAAAATTAGCAACTCAGGTCTATGGCGTCCACACCATTGTCCTTGTAGTTAGGCTCAACTTTTAGTCATAGGTTCTTCTTTGTCACCATTTTCTAGATCTGGATTTGTTCCATCGGTTTCTATTTTTGTCTATGTCGTAATTATATTTTCAGATTTAGGGTTAATGTCAATTAAGCCTATTAAAATTCTCCTCTTTGCAAATTTAAAGGACCAAACCCTAGGAGATTGGCTCTACATTGTGACAGGTAAGCCAATCATCAAGTCTAGTTGATTTGTGTTCGAATGTGAAATCGAAAAAAAAATTGATCTTAATTATCTACTTATTGGATCTAGGATCATTTTTCCTACTTGCATTACCTAAAAAAATGCATGAGATAACATACAGAGAGAGGAAAGCTTTAGCAATCTAATTTAACATTATCTACAACCAAAATTTAAATAGGAAATGTTAAAATTCCGTAATACTAGGGAACTCTCATTCATTCAATGGAATTTTCCCTTTCTTTTTTCTTTGATAGGCCCAATTAAATTTCTGATACACTTGTGAAAACAACATGGCGGCTATAAAGCTCTCCCTCCCACCCAATAACAAACAAACATTTGTAATGTCGTCGATAATAATAGATTTGGATACTTGGACTATGGAGAATGGACTGATAGATAGTTAACAGTGTCGTGGTGTGGAAGAAAACTGAAGGAACAAGAAAACCAATGTCAATGACCGCAGTGTCCCATTGTCTGAGTGCAGGTAAGAGAACTTTTAACCTCCTAACACAGTCCTTATGCTCCTCAATCACTACAAAAGTACAAAGAAAAGACGACAATGAAGACCATGTCAAAAGTTTTAGTTGGTCTGCTAAAACTACTGAAGACTGATTCCATGGTGGACTTGGGAGCTTCTATATATGTTTCCTTAATGGAAGAACAAGTGTAACTGCAGATGACTTCACAAGAGCTATGAATTCTTCATAGCCTGCTCTTAGGTCTAAACTACTTTACAATGGATCGAAACATCGTTAAACAAGTTTGGCCAATCTACACAAGGATTTCCCTTAAACATCGCTAAAGTTGTTTTGACAAAGTAGTAAAGAAAACGAGAAAGTGAAGGTTGAAATACTTTGCTTACAATGAAAGAAAGTTGCAGGATTCATTGTAGATACCCTGGAAAGAGTTACAGCTCCTGAGGATGACGAGAGATCTCATAATCGACACCAGTGAATGGGAATTTGTCAAAGTCAAAATTTCATTAGCTGCACATTGGGAAATGGGATATGAAATGGGGCACAACCAGAGAGGGTAGTTTAATGGAAGATAACTTTGCCTCCTTGGTCTCCAACAACCATGATAAGGATTGATGTTCGACTAAAAGGAAATAAACAAGTCTATCTTTTATAAGACATGTTGGTTTAATCACTTTTGTCTATAGAGGTTAGGTTGTATTTATTTAGCACATATTTTCCTTGTCATTGCTTATTCTATTGGTTTACATGCCTTTCCTTATGGAGGTTAGACAGTATTTAACTAGTATTTTTTTGTTCTTTCTTTGCAATAGAGAAGGCCCAACTAAATCTTATAGTCATAATTATGTTCATTTAAATATTTTGTTCATTTTCCTATCTATTTTTATTGACTTGTGGCATATTTCAAAATGTAGTATTTTATTTTGTTTGTCTTTTTTACCGTCTTATTTTATATAATTGAATTGTACATATATAATATATAATTTGGAGAAGCTTCTATCATGTATTGGCGTACGTAAATATTTTTTTTATTTCGAAAAAAGTAGAGTTGTTTAAATGCAATTGTCCTCTCCATAAAATAAGCAAAGATAAAAGTTATAAATTATGTAATTTATTATCATAACCAACTCAATAAGCACACCAACCTAAAAGCCAACAAATCCCTTATAATCCAAATAGAACATCTAATTAATTTTTTTAGAAAATATCTATTGTTAGCGAGAGTTTATTGCTCATATTAATCTGGCTTATTATTAATAGGAGTGAGAGAAAGCTATAAACAATTAATGTCATTGATGAGGGTGCTCTTGCTAAAGCACAATCATACACAATCAACAAAAACTTTAAGGAGCACATGATAGAGAAATATGAAAGTTTTAATTATTATTTTAACATAAAAAATGTACAAAATATGCAAATAAAAACTACTAGGGTCATAGTACCTATTGCTACAACAATATGGACTGCAATATAAAAAAAAAAATCAAACATGCAAGCTTGGAAATGACAAGGAAACAACATCTAACACTATGTTGAAAGCTACAACTTCACCAATATGCCGCTATCCTCAACGAGCTTTCTTTCCATTTTGTCCAATAAATATGATTCATTACATGTAAATAAATTGTAACTCCCATTTGGGTTTCATATGAATCTAGTTACCCCTTTTTCCCACCCAAGAAAACTTTTAATTTTAAGCCCAAATTTTAAGAACCATAACTTTTGGTTTAGACAGGTCTAATTGAGTCATTTAAAAAAAAATTGAAGTACTTGAAGTGATCTATGACATGAAAATTTTGTAAACAATTTTTTGCTACCTTTTGAGGCTAGAAAAGATTGGTTGAAGCCTCCAAATTTAATTTTAAGAATTTCCCATTTCAAAATCTTAAATGATTAATATATTAAATTCTATAACTAATACTGGCTTGAAAATCACTCACAATGCTCAATCTACCATTGCAGAGCTTTAGGAAAAAATTCATGTCCCTACATGTTTATATGTAAACTTACTAAAAATAGAAACCTATTATTTTAGCCCTTATTCACCAAACCAAACAAAAATCAAAATAAATAATTTCTTTTAGGTAATGCAAGATTGCTCTTACATTGTTGGTGCTCTTGCATTACTCATCAAGAATATATTGAAAGAATACAATCCCATGTGAAGAAATCCAAGCTATAATGCAGTTTACTCCCTAAAAGAAATACATGCTATATCATGTTTCTTAGTACATCATGAAATAATAGTTTGACCCATGTGCGTAGTGTAAATGGTAGTACATACTCCATCATCAACACAAACATCAAAGTCTACTAATTTACAAGATCCAATAAGTTAAATATAAAAAATGACAATATTTAAGGTTATAATTATTTGTGTATGTTTGGTAGCATGCCGATGATTCTCCCTAAGATCATGCATGAAATGAAAATAAAACCTCCAAAAAAGGAAATATGAAGTTTAGTGATCATCAAATAAAGATCAATGTTCAAACCAACTATCTACTCCTATTCTCATTAACAAAAAAATCACACTAGCCTTATACATATTTAAGTTTTCTTTGATGGGATTAAGAGTGAGATTAATAAATATCATTTGAAATGGAAATTATGAGATATATTTGTTGTTGATGCAGGAGCATCCAGTGGTGTAAGGGCAATCTTGCATCACCCAAAAATAGTTAAATTTCAAGTTTCTCAGTTTTTAGATGTTTTTTACATTTTTGGATACTCTTTTTGTCATAATGAAATTCCCAATTTACGGTTTTTATTTTCTATTCCTGGGTGGAAAGATATTGCAGTTTTAGTTTCCCAGATTTGCACCTAAAAATCTTCGAGTTAGATTTGAGGCACTTAGAGTTCAGGAATGGCCGAAACTTGCCAAATTGGCATAGAAAATTTTGAGCATGTTATTGACTTTTGACCTTTCCAACAGTTCAAACGGTTCGAGGAGTCCCGGATCAAAAGTTATGGCCCCGGGAAGTTGGCGACTTTCTAGAAGATACAATTGCAAATGCTCTTTTGAAATTTGAACTTCATGTTGTAAATTTTGGCACCAAACCACCTAAACTCAAATTTGAATGTTGTTTTGGCTCCAAACCAATGAGGAGCTCTATTTATGGGCGGGTTTCTAATTTTTGGGTAACTTTTTGGGGACAAGCTCGCATATTGCCGAAAGGGTTATTCTGTAGCTGTCTGTAACTTGCATGTGTTGTAGAACTTGAGGATTTGAGATCCTCTGCATGTAAGAAGCTCAATTTTCTAAATAATAAAATTTCTCTTGTTTGTGGGTTATTTTTTGTGTCTCGACTTGTGCCCTCATCAAGTGGTATCAGAGCAGGTTTTCTTGAGCGTGTGGACAGATTGCCGATCATGAGGCAGTTCGCACTAGGACCGTGGTTGTGGGTTGAGATCAAGAAAGATTCCTCCAAGAGTGATGCCTGGTAGGCATGGTGGTGCCAGAGGTGGTCGAGGTGGCATAAATGCTGGTGGAAGAGATGAACTAGCAGCCCTCCAGAGACAGATTGACGTGTCACAAGAGCAATTGAGAAGAGGGTTAAACCCAGGGGAGGAAAGTGAGGATGAAGGAGAGGAAGAAGGTTCAAATGTAGAAGAGGAGGAATAAGTAATTGATCAAGACCAAATGCGGCTAATAAGGGCCATTTTGAAGATCGGGAAAAGACCTAGAGTAGAAGTCCCCAGTTATTCTGGAAGTTTGAACCCGGAAGAGTTGATCGACTGGATCAACGAGCTAGAAGAATATTTTGAGTATGAGGAAATAGAGGACCCAAATCGGGTTAAGTTTGCGAAAAATGAAGTCAAGGGCCATGCCAAAGATTTGGTGGAAGATAGTTTAGTTGGAAAGAAATCGGAAGAGGAAAAGGAAAGACCACCAGATGGGATCGCATGGTAGGCAAACCCAAGAAGCGTTCATACCAGTGGACTACGAGTTAGATTTGTTGAAGAAATTGCAAGGGTTGAAGCAAGGAAGCAGATATGTGAAAGAATATATTGAAGATTTTCACAAGATAATCATCAGAACGGGCCACACAGAGGCCAATAAGGAGAAGGTAGCCCGATATCTTAATGGGTTACGACTAAGCATTTAGGAGGAGTTAAGCCTAGTTAGAATGGCCACCATTGAGGATGTGTGTTAATTTTCTTTGAAGGTGGAAGAGAAGCTGAACAAAAAATTTGATGGCAAGCAAAAAGGACAAGGAGGTCAAAGTGGAAGGGGTAGTGGAAGACCTTCAGGAAGCTGAAATGAT
>VDFB02000003.1:444659956-444697290 GCA_007258455.2 Sequoia sempervirens | reverse complement strand
AGTTTGACAGGGAGGGTAAGTTAGTACCCATTTAACTATGGACTAATATTTGGGATAACAGGTTTTCCAACTCTTGCTTTGTACATTTTGAGGAGTATTTCATGAAACCATTATACAAATTCTACAATCATCCTTGTGAATATTCACTATCTGATGAGATAAAAAGGTTTCTCAGACCCAAAGACTTCAATGGGCCTATTAACCACAATTGGGGAGATTGGTATTGTTTAGAATATGCCACTATGATTAGAGTATATGGATTTGAAGATACACCTTTTATTCTGCCTAGAAGAGTGCCTGAAAAAAATTGTTGATTTGATGATTGTTAGGCAGATGGACTATTCAAGTGTCATGAATTTGAGTTCTTTTGGAAAACAAGCATTTATTCCCAACACACTATGGTTTGGTGATTTTATGGTGTTGTCAAAAGAGGGATATGACATGATTCTAGATAAATTATTGCAATATAACATGAAGAGAGGTCCACCACAAAAGAGTTTTGATCCAGAGGGGTACATTCATTCTGCTAGGCTAAAGATGAATTTAGGTGGGTATGATCATATGCCCTATCAATTTGATGATTTAATTAGGAATTTGGAAGAAGAAGAAGCAAAAAGGGTAGTTGATGAATACAACCAGGGACTGCAAGATACATAATTGCTATCTTCTAGAGAAGAAATATCTGGTGAGGATAGGCCTCAAAGCCCAGCCAACAAAATCTCTAGATTAAAGACTCAGGATTAAAAGTGTCCTCCTAGAGAACTAAATGTTGAAGAAAGTTCAGATGCAGAAACAAGGAAAATGGCATACAAATCATTTGTGGCTGATGATGAATTTGTGAACTCTCTAGAATTTAAGGCTTTCTTATATAAACAAAAAGGAAAATCAATAAGGGAGATAGTTGACAATATAACACCAAGTAATGAAGGACAATTACTAAATAGTTTAAAGTCAAGTGTGGAGAAAGAAATGGAAGATATGACTCATAAGAAGGGAAGAAGACTATTGGATGATGCAGGTATTATGATTTTCCCAGGGTTAGATTTAAATTCTTCTTTGGTTTTTGATAGTTTTATGAAAAGCAACAATTCCACACACAAGCTTAGCCCTGAAGGGGTAAAAAAGGTATATGCAGGATCCAAATATAATCTAGATGAAGGATCACTTATGATATGGGCTCTGTATCCACCACATAGAAATTCAGTTGTTATTGATATCAAAAATGCTTTTGGGCATGTTATGAATTCAAAGGTTGGAGAAGTTGATCCCATGGCAACAACAAAGATTGGAATCAATGTCGCAAAATTGAATAAGGTCCAAATCCAAATGCTAATTAAGGAGAAAGAAATGTACAAGATGAACAATGAAATAATACTAAGAGGAAATGATCACCTAAAAGATATGATGGGAATCACAATGGGATCTACCAAGCTGCTAACTCATGGGGAAAGCTCACAAACAAAAGACCAATGGGAAGGATCAAATGCATACTCTTAGGGTAAATATGATACAATTGTACTAATTAGAAAGAGGCAAGCCAACCTAATCACTTGGTTAAATAAAATTTGGGGAACACATTCATAGAATTATATTGCAGAGCAAGAACACAAAAGAATAGACAGTAGATCCAAGAGAAGTTCCAAGAAATAAGTGAGAGGGATGTTCCTAATAATTTGGCTATTGATATTGCTAATCATTTCATAAGAAAAAATAGAGATTTCCATGAAGAATTGCAAGGGGATGCATAGGGACTAATTGATGCCACGAAAAATGGATTTCCAACATTATTTGAAGATGAATAGAAATTGAAAGAAAGGGCCAGGTGGATTAATGAATGTGAGATGATGCTGCAAAAGATTCTGGAGATGACTATAGGAAAAGATTCGACATTGGATGAGACCTGCAAGCAGAATGAGGAGATGGTGAAAATGGAGATATCAATCTGGAATGCACTAGGAGATGCTGACACAAATGAGCGATAGGATTACTTGGACCATTGTTCAAAAGTTCATTTGTGGCTAAATAGACCCTAATTTCTTGTTTTAATTATTATTGTTAAGCAAAAACCATTTCTGAAGGGACGTGTCCTTTCACGATTTTGATATATATATATATGTTTTATAGTTTCAAAACAGATATAGGTGAATAGGAGAAAGTATACAGTAGATAATTTTCAATAATGCTTACATTTAGGAGACTGTGATGCATGTATTAAATTCTAGAGGAATCAATGGAAGTCATCTAATTTTGTGGCGTATTTCTTGTGTCAATTGTTTGTTGGATTAATTGAAAATATTACTGAGTTGTCTCCAAGGTTGATAGTTCTCTGTTATTTAAATTGATATATGAAGCATATATTCAGTTTATCAATGCATATTTACTGCATTTGTGTGGTATGATTGGTTGGTTCTTTCAAGCAAAGATTAAATCCTTCAAGCTAGACATAGTAATTGAGGAATATCATTTGGATCAATAAGAACTTGGTGATTACATTTTTTGCATGTTTATACAAGTTGTAAACAAATATTAAGATTCCAAACAATTAGAATTTATGCCAAGCAGAAGTCACTCAGCTCATACTTTCACTTGACTCTGTTTTACCCAATAAAGCACTGGTCTCATATAGTTCATCTCTCTGTTTCATTCATTTTATTTTTTACATCTATTAAATGAACATATTGATCTATACTTTAGGATTACTTATAGAATCTCTACCAAATTAAGACTTCATCTCTCCACTTTAAACTGCCATAGTGGATAGACTGCTTAGGGAATAAACACACAATCTAAATCTGCTTCATTCACATAGGTTCACCTGCCTAGGTCTGGTAGAGGCTGAAGAGAAGAAGATTCAATTGCATTAACTAGTCTTGTACGTTAGCCAAAAATGTTGTGAGAGCTTGGCAACCTCTCGTGGTTCAAACCTGCATTTTTGAGACCTAACACATATATCCATTCAGAAAATTTGAAATTATATTTCATTGGAGGATTGGAATGGTGGGCATTGATGGAAAGGAGAGAGTGGGTGTAATGTGGGAAGACAATTTTTAGTATGTCATTGAATTCTCAAGCCAAAAAGAGAAAACCTACAACCAAGAAGGAATAAGGGGGTATTCTAAGAGTTGACTAGTAGGGTGGAGGAAAATGGCCTAGGGTTAGATCTGTGAGACCCAGTCTCAGTAAAACGGCCATAAATTTTTCATTTCTAAATGGAATCAAGAATTTCAAAATGTTCTAGATAGCTTGAAAGGAGGTGCACAAAACCTAACAAGTTTAGAAGATTTGTATGAATGAGGGAGTAGTGATTGACAAAAAGTGACAAGTTTTCTTGTTGCAATATGAAAAAGAAGCTTTATTAGGAAAATAATGAGAAGAATATGTGAAAAATGATGATTGTAAGTGAGGAGAAAGGATTTGATGTCATTTGAGGAGTGTTGTAGATTTTTTGTATGTTGAAATCTCAGATTAAAAGGAATCTCATGAGCTTCATGTTTATGTAGTCATTTTCAATTGTAAGAACTTATTGTATGTTGTTGATTTTGCTTTCATATTTGAATAACAAAGCATATGATTTCCTTCTTGCATAGTGTTGTGGTAGTTGTTTGATTTTAGATTTGAAGGAGAGTTTCACTATTGCATCATTAATTAATTAGGGCTGACACAAGATTTCCAACTACCATGGATTCTCTTGTATCAAGAATAATGTTTGGTTTCCATCCAAACATTCATTTTGGAGCATCCATAAAATGACTTTAGTTTTCTCATTCAAACTCTCATGTTTTACATGGAAATCAATGACAAAATAAAATTACATTTTTTATCCTTATGGGGTGATGCAAACCATCTAAAATATGATACAAATCAGAAAACAAACAACAAAAATCAAATAAAAATTAATTTTCAACTCAACTTCCTTTACAAGATTCTAGCTCTCATAACCTACAAATTTTCATGTGCAACCTTGCTGCAATAAAACCTCTGTAACCCCATCTATATGTTGTTGTAACTTCATCTTCTGAACTTGAAAATTCATGGTGTGTTTTGGTCTTCTAATGGCTACACTAGGCAAGTTTTCCTCTTCAAATTTTTGGCATCAAGACTCCTTGAAAATTGCTCAAAATCAAGCCTTTTCAAGAAAGACTTCCATCATTTTCCTATGACTCCTAAACGCTATGACCAATCCAAGAATATGCTCAATAAAATGCAATAATAAAAATTTACTAAATGATAAAAGCATCTTTGAACCCATTTTTAAAAATTTCCAATTCATGAAGAGAAATTGATTTATCCACTCCACTTGACAGACCCTAGAATAGAAAAAGCTATAATCACAATTTTAGGTACCCAAATTTTTGAATGATTTTATGAGATGAAATAAAATAATTCTTAAAATATTGTAACCTCCGAAAAATCCACACCTAGTTCTTATTTTTGATTTTTTTTATTCTACCAATTTTCCAAGTCACCTCCACCATTATCTCCCACTCAGAATTTACAATATAAAATAAGACAAAAAGTTTAATATGAATTATTTAAGCCTTAATATTGTATTTTCTTCTCCTAATAACATTATTTCACAAAAAAAAAGATAATAAAATAAAATGCTCTTTTTTTGTTGATCTGATATGCCAATTTATAAACATTCAAAAATGAACTATGCTCAACTATGTGAGCTCTTGCAAACTATTTCACTTTCTAGCACCTCAACTCCACCTCCAGCTTCTGAAGCTTCAACCTTTTGATTTGGAAACATAAAGGACTATTGCAAATCAATCCCAACCTACAACAACACCCCAAGAACACTCTCCTAGAGAATTCTATGCCTTGCCTTTCCTATCTCGCTTCTTTCTCTTCCAAATTTTTTCTATGAAAATGTTTTTTTTGTGTTTACACCCTCTATCATGAAATTAATTTTAAATGCTTTATTACCCTATGTTGTTGTGTCTAAAATGCAATTTCTTCATTTCTTTTAAATTGTTATTGTGTAAATTTTAGAGAGGGATTTGCGAGCATCAAATCCTCTCTACATTACTAAACTCCCTTCATTTTGGAGCTTCATCATTCTATTGATCTAAGGTAGAGAGGGATTTGAGCTATGCCCATGAGCTTCCATTGATTCTCTAAGTCCCTTGCATATTTCATGTCGAGCTATGCGCATGAGCTTCTCCCTAAGTTGATCTTAAGGGGGGGTGTTAGTGTAATAGGTTAATTACCTAATTAATTAATGATTAATTAGGTCCCCTTTTACTTTAGTGACTTAAGCTAAACTTAGGAATTGTTTTTTTTCTATTAGACTGGCTAAATATAACACATATTGTGTCATTGCATAGGATGGTGACACTTGTAACAAGATAGTTTAATCTTCACCTAGGATTATTTTTTTTGGTAAAAGTAGAAAAGCTACCATATTAATGTATTCAAAAATAAAAAATTTATACATAGCATAGCTCCAAAGAGTAGATACAATGCTTCTAAGAGCAAAAACTAGTGACAACGTAGATCATATACAACACTGCAAAAAATAGAAAAAAAAGAATCTCCCGCAAAATTTAGATCTAGGGTTTATATCTCCTTTTCATAAGGATTGGTCATTCAATGTTATCATTCATTTAGGTTTATATGCATTAATATAATTCTTAGGTTGTTGAGAAAACTAGTTTCCTTGACCTCTTCTTTGTGATAGGATAATTTCTTGTAGGTGATTTCTAGGAGCTATGGGGTTCACTATCAACTCCAAAAATTTCCTTAAATCTAGACTCTGTTATGTCACCTTTTCTATTATAAAGTATGTTAAAGTTATATTTAGAATATTATTATTAATTTTAATTTGTGAAATATTGAATTATAATATTTATTTTAATAGTTTTTATTTACTCTTATATTAGATTGTAATATTGACATTATTCAAATATTTTACTATGACAACATCATATTGAAAATGCATGACTAGGATTAGATTAATTTACACAAGTTAAATATTGAATTCTCTTGTATACAGGATTATATTTTTCTATTGAAATGTGCAATTAATTACAAAATGGAATGTTTAGGTTGTTATATTCTCAAAAGCATTGTAAGATAATATTTATCTAGATGATAATATCATAATTACATATCTTTTATATAAGGGTGAATGTTTAGAACTAGAAAGCATATGACCAACACAAATATAATTTTCAAATTGGACCACCTAAAAGTGGAATTTATGTTTTAAATTTAAAAAATTATATGAACTACTAAAATGTAAATCTATTCATGTAGTTTATATATTAATTTTTATATTAAAAAAATTAGTTTGATATGGTTTTTTTGAAAGTTTAAAAGAGAATTATTATAATTTCCAAAAAATGTTTTAAAAGTGAGGTTGATGAGATGTTACAAAATGTATATATTTTTTATAATTAGATAAGCAAAAAGTATACAATCTTGGATGGGACTATCTCTCTCTCTCTCTCTCACACACACACACACATATATGATTATAATAATCCCTTGTAATATATTCTTAAAAAATTATAATAAAACTAGTCAAAATATCAAATAACAACATCTATATATTCTAGACTCCAAGATCTACAAAATGGTATTTTAATATTTTAATTAAAGTACCCGTGGTTGGAGAAATCATGAGTTAAAGTTGAATTTTTCTTTGATTTCTCGTAAAAGATAGGTTAGGTTGATACATAGGTAGTTTTTGGTGAGAGGGTTTCACTCAAAACTTTTTGTGCCATGTAGGTACCTCGTAGGTTTCAGAAAAATAGTTTCACCCAAAACCACATTATTGGCCAACAATGTTATGTAGTTCTAAACTTTTACCCATAAGCTTGTATGTATATTATTTTGTTATATTCATGAATAGTGATAGATTGAGTGTAGTATAATATGATCTAGTGGTATAACTATATAATTCTCTAGGAAATATTTTGAGTAAAGTGATCACATTATTTAATAGGTAGACAAAATGTTTTAAAGAATTATAGCCTCTTATATCAAATTGTAATCTTTCAACTATTGAATAAAATTTTAATTTCCTATTTTCTTTCAAAAATAGTTTTGTATTTAACAATTAAATATTCGTTAAATAACCCATATTTTGACCCTTGGGGATTCACCTCTAAACCAATACCTTACCACATGTATGCATACTATATTTTTTAAGTAACCAAAATGTAGCTTAATATATCACTTCAGTCTTAGGGAAAAGTGAAAATTTAATTATATGTTGTGCATAGGTATTGAGAGTTTGAAAACATGTGTTGAAGGGGTGGGATATTTGTAAGTAGTGTTCTAAATCCTTTACATCTTACTTAAATTAACTAGCCAATTATAATACATGACATTCACTACACTAGTATTTCTAGGGTCATGAAGTTTATCATTTTTCTACAACATATAATTTTATATTATGGAAAAGCATCATAATATTATATACAGTGTTTCAATGTAGCAATACTCTAGGTTTTGAAGAATGGAATGAACCAAACCTGTATATGATTAGTTATTTGTAGGAGAAGATGCACTTGCAACCATTATAATTTTTCACTTATAGTCACTAGAAAAAGAGTCATCATAATGTAGAGGTGCTTTTAGCAAAGGTAGATACTTGTAGCCACAAGACTCACAAAAATTGGGAGTGTGGGTATTGACTCACTTGTAGGAACATGATGTCAATATTGAAGGAGAGGCTACTTGTAACAACTAAATTTTTTCCTATGGAGTGATGGGAACTTATAATAATAAAGGAGGTTGCTAAGGTTATGAGGAAGTCATGAAAGGAATTGGTGGTGCTTTAGATGCATGTGTAGCAATAGACCATGATGAGAGTGCTTGGTGATTTGTGAGGCTTCAAGACCAATCCAATATCGGTACTATAAGGATCGATTATGTATTGTTTGTTGGTAGAAAGGGATAATAGTGGTTAAGTAAGAAACCATGTATGTGAAAAGGTAACAATGGATTTAATGGTTTTTAATGTGGAGGTAGGAGGACTCTATTGGTATTAAAAATAAACTTTATTGGCTCCATGGTCAAGGAAGTGCATTAAGTGGATAATAGTTATTTGAGTGGTCATAGGGAAGTATTAAAGTGGTAGAAAGTTGGTTGATGAAATATTGTGATCATTAAATAATAACACGAGTATAATGATCATTGTGCTAAGGAGGTTTGGAATGTTAATTTATTATGGTCATGATAGGATGATAAAAATGGGTTCTAGAATAGATTAGGTAGCAAAAAAGGCCATAAAAAAATTGAAGAGAGGATTTGGGGAAAGAATAATGGTGAATAATCCAATGAGTAGGTTTTGGTGGTAAAGTAATTGTCCAAATGAGATGAAACACATGAAATTCATGTGTGGGATGACTAGTAGCCAACAATAGCCTAGACTAGGCTATGAAATGCATTATTTGATTGTATGAGGATAGAGCATAATTTGGAGGTTAACACATAATATTTTGAAGAATCATTTGGAGTTTTTGACACTTTCCGGTGGTAATGAGGGTTAATTACAAGGAAAATAATGATCACTACTAAATCAAATGCAAATTTAGGCATACAAAGATGGTAGCATTGATGCATTTTGATGCTCATAAAAGGATGATTTTTTAGGTTATTTTAAATGTTCAAATACTTGTGTAATATTTTAGAAGGTGTGTAGAAAAAAGAAAATATTCTAGAAAAGTGCATGTAAATGACCCAAGAAAGAGAAAAATAGTAGTTGATAGGAACAATTGGTATACAACAATGAAAGAGATAGTTCATCGATTAAAAAATAAATTGGTAAGAAGTAGAAAAGAAGGAAACTAAGAGAAAAAATGAAGAGGCCTTAACAATGGGTGGCAAGTGTGAAAATTTGTAGACCATGAAGATTTAAACAGGACATGGTTCAAGAGAATTCCCAAGATATTGAGTAGAGGTGCTAGTGAGGAAGAGACATTATGAATACATCAAAGGAAGGAAAAAAACACATGAGATGGTATTGATAGAGTGGTAGATATTGAGAAGGTTGCATATGAGAAACTAGGGTTATCAAGCTATGTGTGTGAGAAACATGTATGGTAAGCTAAATTTGGGTAGTAATTTCATGAGAAAGAGATCTAAAGAGAGGCTATGAGAGTGAAAATGAGTGTATAGTAAAGGAGATGATGGAATATATGTGTGAATAAAAAAGGAAAGCTCAAGCCCCTAGATGTAAAGAAAATAAATATTTGAGGAATAAAATATTTATTTATATTTATTATTCAAATAGTTTTAAATGGGTGTGTTTGGGTACACATAGTGTATGTCTCAATTATTATGTGAAACTATTATAGGTGGGTGGTACTAGTATTATAGTGTAGGTTGGCATAGGTTGTGATAAGGTTAATCCTCATTTAATTTTAAATAGCTATGCGTGAGGGTCCTACACAAATGTGAGTGGGGTGTGGCTTGGGTTACTAACTAGTTGTCATAAGAAAATAAAAGAGAGAACCAAGATATTAAAATACTAGTTAGTTGGTAGCAAAGAAGAAGGAAGATAAGTGATTAGAAAAAGGGGTCATGACAATGAATAGTAGGTGAAAAAATCTGCATAACATGGAGGTTGAATAGAAATAGTGCTAAATATAATGCCTAAGGAGCTAGTAATAAGTATTAAAAAGGAAGATAAGACATGTGCATGATAGAGGAAGAAAAAAATCATGTATGAGATTGGGTTTACACTATGAAAGATAGGGAGAATGCTACACATGAGTAGATATGGTTGAAAAGATACATGTGTCATAAATGTGTATGAGATATTACATGTGGAAAAAAAGGTCATGAGAAAGAGAGAGAGAGGTTGTTAGATTGATATTGAGTGTATAATTGAGGATTTGAAGATAGATATATGTATGAATCAATAAGGGAAGATCAAGTCCCTATATGTAAATAAAATAATATTTGACTAGCAAAATTTATTACATGTATATTTCCTTATCAAATGGTGTGATGTTCGGATGTATGTAATATAGGTATCCATTATTGTGCGTAACATTTGTATATGGGTGCTCATGTTTGGATGTAATCGATCATAGAATTTGAGTCCCTACATGTTAAAAGTTATAGCTAAAGTGGAACCCTTATTTTCCTCCACAAAAATATGCATGAGGAATCCTCATTTCCTTCCATATAGCTATGCATGAGTATCCTAAGTAGATGTGAGTGGCATGTGGCTTGCATCATGATTTCTTAATCTCAACTTTAATAAAATAAAATTTGTAAAATACATAATTATCATGCCAAGGTCATGAAGGTTTAGTACAATTATAATCAAGTTTCTCAAAACCAAAATTTTGACATAATTTTTTAATAATTTTGTGAGGGGGTTCCTTGTTAGAGTTGGTGTGGCAAAGGCTTGGAGGTTTAAATGTATAAATATATTCAAATCAAATAATTTCTTAAGATGACATATTTTTGTAACTCATCAAAGTTTTCTATGCAAAGACTTTAATGTATGACATGACAATCAAAATTAATTTTTAATTAGATGTAGATATAGACATTATCTTTAAATTAATAAATGAAAATATTAAGAAAAATAAAAATGTATCTAAAAATAAATGCATAAAGTATGTGATAAATACATAATAATAAATTTTTTATATCAATACATAAGAGAAAGTATTAAAAACATAAATTTCAAAAAAAAATGTCTCGAAACATACACCATACTCTTCATTTAAGTGAATCCCCTTAAATTAGAACCCTTATCTATAGTGTCATAAATTGCCACCCTTGACAGTTTCACACTAGGTTTAGCTTCCCCTTATGCTATAATTTGTTAGTTTTAATGTTGTTTCCAAAGAATCAGTATATAATTAAGAATTAATATTAAATATTCATTTAACAACGCTAAAAACCCCAAAATAGGTTTTGTCTAAGGCACCCATGCCCTTGACCAACCTATTTTGGCTCAAATTTAATTATTTTATTGTCTATATTTTTATATTTATAAATTCAATTTATTTGTCAGCTCTTTACAATTAATTTTGCAGAAAATAAAGAAATGCATACAAATACAAGTCTTTTTCACCATTTGAAATTAGATTACACTTTGAATTATTATTGAATATCCTAAAAAGCAGTCAAGAGCAGTCAAAAACAAATTTAGTGGCATTTTTACAACACTTTCATCAACAAGATCATGTTTACAAAGCATTAGAATAGAAAAATGAAGAAAACAATTATGAATAAGAAGCTATTATGATGCAATTATTTTGAAGATGCTTTGAGTTATCCTCCACATGCTAGCTACAACAATCTATTTTTTTTTGTGGACTAACCTCTTCCAAGTCTATCAAGCCATTCAAAGATCCATCAATCAAATTTTGTGGCAACTTACATGGTGTGAACATCACTTCGACAAAGGTTTCATGTCTAATGCAACATTATCATTTATCATTTATCTTTTTCAATCATTTATTGTTTTGGCCTCTACTCAACCTAAGGAACACCTCTTTATCATCATCATTTTCTATATGTGGAGGTGAAAACACCAAAATGGGGTTTGACTTAGGCAAGTCCTTATGCAACACAACCTTCCCCCCTCTTTTCATTTATGTGGGTTAGATCCAAAGGTTTTATTAGCGGGCAGTCATAGGAAACATAGAACAAATTGTAATCTACATTCTAAAGTTTGCAGATTCCAAAAAATTAGCAACTCAGGTCTACGACGCCCACACCCTTGTCCTTGTAGTTAGGCTCAACTTTTAGTCATAGGTTCTTCTTTGTCACCATTTTCTAGATCTGGATTTGTTCTGTCGGTTTCTATTTTTGTTTGTGTAGTAAATTATATTTTCAGATTTAGGGCTAATGTCAATTAAGCCTATTAAAATTCTCCTCTTTGCAAATTTAAAGGACCAAACCCTAGGAGATTGGCTCTACATTGTGACAGGTAAGCCAATCATCAATTCTAGTTGATTTGTGTTCGAATGTGAAATCGAAAAAAAAATTGATCCTAATTATCTACTTATTGCATCTAGGATCATTTTTCCTACTTGCATTACCTAAAAAAATGCATGAGATAACATACAGAGAGAGGAAAGCTTTAGCAATCTAATTTAACATTATCTACAACCAAAATTTAAATAGAAAATGTTAAAATTCCGTAATACTAGGGAACTCTCATTCATTCAATGGAATTTTCCCTTTCTTTTTTCTTTGATAGGCCCAATTAAATTTCTGATACACTTGTGAAAACAACATGGCGGCTATAAAGCTCTCCCTCCCACCCAATAACAAACAAACATTTGTAATGTCGTCGATAATAATAGATTTGGATACTTGGACTATGGAGAATGGACTGATAGATAGTTAACAGTGTCGTGGTGTGGAAGAAAACTGAAGGAACAAGAAAACCAATGTCAATGACCGCAGTGTCCCATTGTCTGAGTGCAGGTAAGAGAACTTTTAACCTCCTAACACAGTCCTTATGCTCCTCAATCACTACAAAAGTACAAGGAAAAGACGACAATGAAGACCATGTCAAAAGTTTTAGTTGGTCTGCTAAAACTACTGAAGACTGATTCCATGGTGGACTTGGGAGCTTCTATATATGTTTCCTTAATGGAAGAACAAGTGTAACTGCAGATGACTTCACAAGAGCTATGAATTCTTCATAGCCTGCTCTTAGGTCTAAACTACTTTACAATGGATCGAAACATCGTTAAACAAGTTTGGCCAATCTACACAAGGATTTCCCTTAAACATCGCTAAAGTTGTTTTGACAAAGTAGTAAAGAAAACGAGAAAGTGAAGGTTGAAATACTTTGCTTACAATGAAAGAAAGTTGCAGGATTCATTGTAGATACCCTGGAAAGAGTTACAGCTCGTGAGGATGACGAGAGATCTCATAATCGATACCAGTGAATGGGAATTTGTCAAAGTCAGAATTTCATTAGCTGCACATTGGGAAATGGGATATGAAATGGGGCACAACCAGAGAAGGTAGTTTAATGGAAGATAACTTTGCCTCCTTGGTCTCCAACAACCATGATAAGGATTGATGTTCAACTAAAAGGAAATAAACAAGTCCATCTTTTATAAGACATGTTGGTTTAATCACTTTTGTCTATAGAGGTTAGGTTGTATTTATTTAGCACATATTTTCCTTGTCATTGCTTATTCTATTGGTTTACATGCCTTTCCTTATGGAGGTTAGACAGTATTTAACTAGTATTTTTTTTGTTCTTTCTTTGAAATAGAGAAGGCCCAACTAAATCTTATAGTCATAATTATGTTCATTTAAATATTTTGTTCATTTTCCTATCTATTTTTATTGATTTGTGGCATATTTCAAAATGTAGTATTTTATTGTGTTTGTCTTTTTTACCGTCTTATTTTATATAATTGAATTGTACATGTATATAATATATAATTTGGAGAAGATTTTATCATGTATTGGTGTACGTAATCATTTTTTTATTTCGAAAAAAGTAGAGTTGTTTAAATGCAATTGTCCTCTCCATAAAATAAGCAAAGGTAAAAGTTATAAATTATGTAATTTATTATCATAACCAACTCAATAAGCAAACCAACCTAAAAGCCAACAAATCCCTTATAATCCAAATAGAACATCTAATTAATTTTTTTAGAAAATATCTATTGTTAGAGAGAGTTTATTGCTCATATTAATCTGGCTTATTATTAATAGGAGTGAGAGAAAGCTATAAACAATTAATGTCATTGATGAGGGTGCTCTTGCTAAAGCACAATCATACACAATCAACAAAAACTTTAAGGAGCACATGATAGAGAAATATGAAAGTTTTAATTATTATTTTAACATAAAAAATGTACAAAATATGCAAATAAAAACTACTAGGGTCATAGTACCTATTGCTACAACAATATGGACTGCAATATAAAAAAAAAAATCAAACATGCAAGCTTGGAAATGACAAGGAAACAACATCTAACACTATGTTGAAAGCTACAACTTCACCAATATGCCGCTATCCTCAACGAGCTTTCTTTCCATTTTGTCCAATAAATATGATTCATTACATGTAAATAAATTGTAACTCCCATTTGGGTTTCATATGAATCTAGTTACCCCTTTTTCCCACCCAAGAAAACTTTTAATTTTAAGCCCAAATTTTAAGAACCATAACTTTTGGTTTAGACAGGTCTAATTGAGTCATTTAAAAAAAAATTGAAGTACTTGAAGTGATCTATGACATGAAAATTTTGTAAACAATTTTTTGCTACCTTTTGAGGCTAGAAAAGATTGGTTGAAGCCTCCAAATTTAATTTTAAGAATTTCCCATTTCAAAATCTTAAATGATTAATATATTCAATTCTATAACTAATATTGGCTTGAAAATCACTCACAATGCTCAATCTACCATTGTAGAGCTTTAGGAAAAAATTAATGTCCCTACATGTTTATATGTAAACTTACTAAAAATAGAAACCTATTATTTTATCCCTTATTCACCAAACCAAACAAAAATCAAAATAAATAATTTCTTTTAGGTAATGCAAGATTGCTCTTACATTGTTGATGCTCTTGCATTACTCATCAAGAATATATTGAAAGAATATAATCCCATGTGAAGAAATCCATGCTATAATGCAGTTTACTCCCTAAAAGAAATACATGCTACATCATGTTTCTTAGTACATCATGAAATAATAGTTTGACCCATGTGCATAGTGTAAATTGTAGTACATACTCTATCATCAACACAAACATCAAAGTCTACTAATTTACAAGATCCAATAAGTTAAATATAAAAAATGACAATATTTAAGGCTATAATTATT
The DNA here is from genome assembly GCA_007258455.2 of Sequoia sempervirens. NCBI lineage: Eukaryota > Viridiplantae > Streptophyta > Pinopsida > Cupressales > Cupressaceae > Sequoia > Sequoia sempervirens. Next base: position 444,682,507 of record VDFB02000003.1, on the reverse strand, counting down.
TGTGTATGTTTGGTAGCATGTCGAATGATTCTCCCTAAGATCATGCATGAAATGAAAATAAAACCCCCAAAAAAGGAAATATGAAGTTTAGTGATCATCAAATAAAGATCAATGTTCAAACCAACTATCTACTCCTATTCTCATTAACAAAAAAATCATCACTAGCCTTATACATATTTAAGTTTTCTTTGATGGGAGTAAGAGTGAGATTAATAAATATCATTTGAAATGGAAATTATGAGATATATTTGTTGTAGCATCGTAAATTGTCACCCTTAAAAATTTCACCCTATGTTTTGTCCCCCCTAAATCATTAAGCCTAATTGTGTCCCTAATTTCCTAAATTATGCATTCTATAGCGCATTTGTACCACTTTATGAGAAATTGCAAGCTTTGAACAAATGCATCCAATTATTATTTTTCCCTTAACACTTAATGTCCTAAAAAATAAGGCTAGGACCAGTTCACCCTAGGGCGTGTGGGTCCCCCTATTTTGTGGGGGACCAATTTTGGATATGTTGGTGTCAACATTTTAACATTCAAAATTTAGGTTGCAAATGTCGACTATCAAGATTTGATTTTTGAGAAATTAGAGAAATGCCTATAAATACCTAGTTATTGCATCATTTGAAATCTAAGAACAAGCATTAAGGAGAATTAATGAGCAATTATTATTGTCAAGAGCACTATCAAACAAATTAAGAGAAACATTTTAGAGATTTATTGTAGCAATTCCAGATCCAACATAATTTCAAATTCTATGTGATTTTATGTGTGTTCATGTTATCATTGTTTTGTGAAGGCTAACACTTTTGTAGGTCTCTAAGAAATTCAAGCACTCAAGCAAGAAAGATCCAAGACCTTGAGGTGATGTGTATGCCACCAATCCTTCAAGGAAGCCATTGAAGGGTGGTGACTTGCAACACTTTGTGATTTCATTATTCCTTCCTATCCAATATCATTTTATCATTTGCATTGCCATTGTGGAAGTGGAAACACTAACATAGGGTTGGACTAAGCCAAGCCCCTTAATGGCACAAACCTTTCCTTCTCTTTGAATGTGCACTTGTTTCAGGTTTGAAGAGGATTAAAGGAAGCTTGTAGAAAAAATGTTCATTGTTGCATATGAAGCCCTACACCTTGTCAACTCACAAAAACTCCTTACATAATTATTCAATGATGTTCTAACAAATTTGCAATGGAAATGAACGTCTCTGATTTATCATTATAGAACTGCGAAAGTTGAGTAGGACACCCCTACAAGGACCCATATGCCCTAGGGCACCTATGTACTCCTACAGTGGTTGAAACCAGTTTTTTGGGAAAGTACACAGTCCTCTGTGCTTCCTAGATCTACTTGCAAACTATTGTTTCAATATGTAAATTGTTAGGATCTTGCATTTTCATATTGGGGCATATAGTCTAATTAGGTTAGTGAAGGAAAATCAATTCCAAATCAGTCCAAGACTTAATAAGATGGAAATCTAGGTTTGATTGGCTCACCTTCATGGTTAAAGTCAATCTACTCACATTGTTGATCTCCATCTTAATGAAACCCTAGGAAAAGCCCTTGGAATCCTATTATTCTAAACACTTAGGACTTAGGATCACCTTTGTCTATGCTTCATTTATAATAATAAATGAACCATTATTGCATGAAATTTGGATGAAATTCCTTAAATCTAGACTCTAATAATATGTCATCTTTTCTTTAGAAAATATGTTAAAATTGTATTATAATATATATTTTTTAAAATTTTAATTTGTGGGTTATTGAATTCTAGTATTGCTTTTTAATAGGCTTTATCTGTGTTTATATTATATTGCAATATTGAATTATTGAGATTTTGTGACTACCACAACATCATATTTTAATTAAAGTGTTAATGGTACTTTTATTTAATCAATCTTTTTATGATTTAAGTTCGAAGTTGGTAAGTAGGAGGTATTTTCCACAACATGTCAAATTGTGATATTGCTATCAAGATTCAACTATGTAGTTTTTTTGACTTCTTAGTTGTCTTTGGTTGTCCTTGATGAAAAAATTGATTGAGTGCATATTATCTTCTATATATAGGTGTTGAGTTATGGCATTATCTTTCAGATTGTCTTGCATATACATGTGTTGAGTTATGGCATTGGCTTTCAGGTGATCATTTATATTGTTGATCATTATATTGTTTTGATGAGACATATAGGTGATGACAGATGAGAAATATAGGTGATGAAAATTTAGTGAAGGTATATTTGTGTTTCAGATTTCATGACTACATCTTTATGCTTATTAGTTTATCAAACTGCATTTATATGCACACAACATGCATGCATTTCTTGGTGCTTACATGATAAGGTGAAAGTTATTGTTTCACTAGCACACATTATCTTATGCTCGAGCTTCACTTTCATATCATTTACTTTTTGTATAAAGGGTAGAATACATTCTAAGGAGAAGTGCATTGTTTACTATATTCATTGGTCCACATAAGCATTGTGGTTATCATAAACACTTAGCATATTGTATTTCTCACTTGACACACAGTATGTTAATAATATCTTGCTCACTAAAGTTGGGAGTATTTGGAGAATCATTGCTTTGCTAAGGTTATTTATCACTTGACTTGAATAGTCAAAATGACATACATCTATTTTTCGGCTTTCATGACCACTATAATATGCACTCTATTGATATTAAAACTCGGGCTTATATGCAAGGTGACTTAAGCCAACTTTGATATATATTACTTAAGCCGAATTTGATATATAATTATCAGGCTCTATACAATATATTAACATTGACTTAGATAGTCGATCACCATTACATTTGACAATGCTTTAATATGAGGTTTCGGGTTTGTTTTGAGCACATGTTGCTTAGCTTTGGCAGCCAAGTGTTATCATTGGCATCGATGAGTATATTGTTGTTATGTTGGCAACGACAGTCTTGATGACATGGACATCATTATAACACACATGGATGTGAGTAGACATTGATTTGGCACTCAAGGATAATATCATTTTGTCCATCGTAAATGGATTTCAAAATGATTGTATTGTGATTTATGGAATTCATTATGTCTTGGGGCTCTGATGAAAGAATTTAGGGTAAACAAAGGTTCTTTTTATTTTGCAAGAATAACACTGAACCCTAGTGCCGACATGTTGATATTTCAGTCACAGGTTGAGCAAGCTTGTGGTATTTTGATCTAGTTTTTAGTTATGCTTGTCTTTGATGGATGGAAAGATAGTTGGTGGTCTTCACTTGAGCTAGAAGTAGAAGTTTTTGCAGTTTTTCATGAAGATCTTCAGAGATTTTGTTTGCAGGTTAAATCCACCATTTCAAAGGTAATATCTATGCATTATTTTGATCTTTCGAAGGTAAATCTGGTAAATGAAAAGTAAAAGAGGAAAATAAAACTTTGATTCAGTTTCGAACATATTTCTTTTACTTTGTTTTGCAATGAAAAAGAATAAAGTTCAGGGTAAAAAAAATGAATGAAGAATTACTTCATTTCTGGTTATTGATTTTCAGTTTTAAAAAAAAAATTACTTTTCCAGATTTGTGATTTTGAAAGAGGAAAGAAAAAGAAATTACAATTGAAAAAATGTTGTTTTATTTTGTAATTGTAAGTTGTATTTTTACTATGGAAACCCTAACTCGAGTGTTTGTTTTGAACTCAAGTTTGATATGTTGGATCAAGGGTTTCATTTTTATTTTCTCTATAAATTCATGGCTTTAAGCCATTGTTCGATGGGAAGTATTGAGAAGAATTTATATGGCCGAGAATAAGGATTTTTGAGCACAGAACAGATTGTTATTATAGTGATATCATTTGTGTTTGAAATGAGTGAAAAGAAAGAGTTTAAAAGGTGTATATCTCTGATTTGATTACAGAGATTTTAGTGAGCATTATTGAAAATCATGAATTGTCTTTTGAAACTTTGAAAAACAAAGGAGTTGGTGCTCCTGTGAAGTTGGTTCTTCAGAAAAGTTATTGAAGTTGGTGCTCCACATTGTAATGGAGTTGGTGCTCCACATTGTAACAGAGTTGGTGCTCTTTTGAATGAATGAAAGGATCAGTTTGCGAGTGGTTTTTTATACCCCAAGTGGGTTTTTCGACTCAGGAAATCTTTGTGTTATGTGATGTGATTTTGTCTCTCATTTTGTTTCATGTTAGTGTGATCATTCAGTTGGTCAATGCTCTGATACTTTAAGTTTGTTCAAAAGATTAATGTAAATTTGTTTAAGTCTGTATACAAAGTAATTTGTGCAAATCTTGTCATTAAAAGCTTTCTTTAAAGAAAGTTAAAATTTGCATTGAATAAAGTTGAAGTTCTATTTTGAAAAGAATTAATAAGATTGTTCACAATTTCATGGAACAATGCTACATGATTCTTTTAATATAAGTTGATTTCTTGCATATCTTTCTACAAAGTTTAAGTGTTCATTTGTTTGCTTAAATCTACCACATTGTTTCAAAGTCAAAACATTTAAGTTGTGCATTTAAATCAATGAGTTCAAAAATTATATCACTCTGATTCACCCCCCCTCTTAGAGTGAATCCACTTCCAACAAGTTTTACAAATCAAACTCATTGACCCATGTTTCATGATTAGTGGTTCACAAGAACCCATCTCTCATGATAATGAATGGTCCACTTAGCACTCATTGCATCTAGGTGATGCTCATAGAGGTGAAGCATTGGGCCTTCTCAGAAGGTCACCCATCCTTGTACTACTCTAGCTCAAGCGTGCTTAACCACAAATTTCTCCCAAAGGTCAAGCCCACTTAGCTTGCAACCCCATTTGCAAAAACTTCAGTAAGTGTTGTAACTTATGAACCATTCATTATAGAGGCCCTTTAGCTCATCAAGTGATAAGTAAGAGATGTTTTCCACAACATGTCAAATTGTGATATTGCTATCAGCATACAACCATGTAGTTTTATGAGTCAAACTCATTGAACCATGTTTCATGAGTAGTGGTTCACAAGAACCCATCTATCATGATAATGAACGGTCCACTTAGCACTCATTGCATCTAGGTGATGCTCATAGAGGTGAAGCACTGGGCCTTCCCAAGAAGTCACCCATCCAAGTACTACTCTAGCTCAAACACACTTAACCATAGAGTTCTCCCCAAGGTTAAGCCCACTTAGCTTGCAACACCATTTACAAAACCTTCAGCAAGTGTTGTGCCTTATGAACCATTCAATATAGAGCCCCTTTAGCTCACTAATTGATAAGTAGGAGATATTTTCCACAACATGTCAAATTATGATATTACTATCATGATTCAATTGTGTAGTTTTATGAGTCAAAATCATTGACCTATATGATGCTTTATCATTGAGCTTGGTATTCAAGAAATTCTCAATCCTTTTTCCTTATTCAACTTTGACATTCAAATTAAAAATCACATCTTCTACCTCCTTGATTTTAATTCCATGTCCTTTATCTCTTCCTATTTGATCTTTCAGTTTTCCAATTTCTTCTTTTGATCTTCTAGCTTGTGCCTTCAATTTATCAATTATCTCCTCTGATTTTTCAAGAATGACCTCATATTTGATATTTAGTGTTCTTGATTCATCTAGATATTCAAGAGTAGACTAGATTTCTCCTTCAAATTCTACTTCATATCTTTTGGATTGATTTCCCAACCTTCAAGTTCCAATAAATCTAGATCCGGTTCTGGAATAAACATATCATTGATCTTTTCTATAGACCCCATGTGGTCAATTGTAGGATCTACAAAAGCTATTAGGATTCTTAAAGTAGTTCTTGGTTATGATATCAATTTTTGAACACACCAAAGTGTTGAGGGGGGGTGAATCAACATATACTAAAACTTAAACATTTGCATTTGTATATTAAACATCAAATCACATTAACTGGAAGAAGATTAGAAATGAAAAAATGCACAACAGAAGGACACAAAGGTTTTTACATGGAAAAACCAACGAGGAAAAAAACACAGTGAGAGTTATCTCACAATATATGAAGCTCACTGCTTATAAAAATTACAATGTTGTTTTAAGGCTCACTTCCTAAGGACTTGTAGACTAAGGTGCACAACCTTAGAGAAAGATACAAGGACCTTTTGAGACTCACTATCTTAGACCAGGATACATGAAAACTTTAATGAAAAACATGAACATGAACTACTATAAAGAAGCATCCAACTTATGTTGATGTTGTGGTCCCTTTTTCACAAAATCAATTGATCATACTGACTTTGCACACTTCATATTCAACATAATAATTAATCTCAATTCATTATCCTTAGTCACATTCATAAATGAATTTTTTCTTCTATAAATAATCTTTGCAAAAAATCAAAACCTCAATTAGGTTGGCTCCAAGATGACCTTTAGATGAAATGTATGATATTACATAGATTTGATCCAAACATATACATTATGATGAGAAAATGAGTTATGGATCAAAATATGACATAAAAAGGCCCGAATATATCACAAAAAATCCTCCAAATCAAAATTAATTAATCAAGATCAATTGCAAATGAAGGAAATAGGATTGTTGGCCTAAACAATGGCATCAACAAAATTTCCAATTATTTAACTTTACACCACTATGGAGACACCAAAAAAAATATGAAGACCAAGATTTGAGCATTGTATTCTATGCATAATACCTCTCCAACCATCATCTAAAGTATCTGATCATTAGGTGTTTTGCAAGGAGAGAAATATATGTTCTATGGAACAATTAAGCATCTGGAACCAATTGTACTACACTATCCTTTGAAAACCACACTTGTGGACCACCAAATCACATGATACAATAATATAGTATGCATTGAACATCAATAAACATGTCCATGCAACTACAAGGCAAAAAATTCACTTCTAAAGGAATGTGGAGCATTCCAAAATGCCTTCATCAATACTTAACTTTTCCAAAGCACAAACTGAAACTCTGTCACTTATAAATTTCACTATAGAAGGCATACTGACTTGAATTCTTGGATATAGCACCTTAACATCTCTATCATCTTATATTTTTAACCACAATACAAAATATTTCTTTACGAAAGGATGCATACCAAAATACTAGGACTCTATCTTAGAGTATACACTATGAATACCTTAGAAAATATTTTGTAACTTATCTCAATGTGTGGTACACAAAACATGAATGATATCAATGTAGGCATGCAATAAACATATTGAAACAAGTGTACCTACCCTACATCACACATATAAATTAGACTAATCACCATCCTACCTCATACTACACTGTTGTCTTTCCCTAGATGATATCTAAATTGTGCATCAACTATCTCTAAGTATTATACAATCTTTAGCACATATAATAGACATCAATGGAAACACATATTGAGTTGACATCAATGACATCAATGACAACACATATTTCCAAATCTTGCTTCTTAGATACTCTGAATACAACCTCTTTTCTTATAGTATCTTCAATTTCAAATCTCATTTTAAAAGTAGTTAGAATTCCATGTAGTTTAATCATCTTCAAAGTATTTAGATCCTTAGCTTCTTCAATGGAAGATACTTTAGAATAAAACCTTATAGGGAGAGATCTGATTACATTTTTCACAACATTATTTTCGTTCAAATTTTCACCAAGACCATAAATAGAGTTGACAACTTCATCAGCCCAAAGCAAAAATGTGGCAATATTCTCATCTTCCTTCATCTTCAGGATTTCAAACTGAGCTTTATGGGTTTGTAGCTTTTCCTCTTTGAATTTTTCATCAACTTAATAGATGGTATATAATTTATCCCATATTTCCTTCACTATTTTGCACTGCATTACTTTCACAAATTTAGAGTTATTCAAACCACATAAAAATACCATTCCTTTCCTTAACATTAATTTCACAAGTCCTCTTTCTAGCTTGATCCCTAGGAGGGATTTCTAAAATCTCATATCCCTCTATTACTAACATCTAGATATTCATTCCAAGAGCCATCAAATAGGACTCCATCCTAACTTTCCAAAATGCAAAGTTTAATCCATTGAACAATGGTGCTTTATTTCAAGAGAATCCTTCCTAGGAAACTAAGTGTGCCATCCCAAAAATACCTTAAGCTGATAGGATTCTTCAAAGGAACTTGTCTCTGATACCAATTGAAGGGAACACAATCTATTGAGAAGGGGGGGTGTGAACTAGTAGATCTAATCAATTAAAAATTGTTAACTTTGTTATAATTGTTAGAAATTTTGATTCTTCACAATATACCCCACATAATCAATTTAAACATAAAAGAATAAAGCACACAAGAGAACACCAAATATATGTGGAAACACAAGATGGGAAAAACCACAATGAGAATAGCTTCTTTAATCTACTATTCAAATCCAACCTCACAATGTAGAAATATAATAGTGAATTTTACAATATGAAGTAGGCACCAACCTACCAGAGACACCAATCCCCTATTGTATATGTAGGAACCAACCTACTGGAGACACCAATCCCTATTAGAATTATGAAAAAAATGAGCCATAGGATCAAACAACAAACAAAGACACCTTCCATGCAAGAGATCTACAAACAATATGTGCAGTATTCCTCAAGAAGAAAAAGCTACAGAAGCAAGAGACTATCAAGATTAATTAGAATAAATTAGACTAATAATCAATTAAATATTAATTAATTATTAACTAATGCATGATTACTCTAACACCCCCCCTTAAGATGAACATAGGGAGTAGCTAAAATCCCTAAAAATAAAATGCATGATGGGTCCTGACAAACAAGGCCTAGTCAGGTACCCATGTACAAAAAAAATATCTCTCACAACTAGAGGAAAGGAGAAAACAACTATGGGAGAAAAATCCTCTCCAAAAGAGAGAAAGGAAAATGAAGGACTAAAAAATCCTCCAAATCAAGGTGTGAAGGGCTGAGTAGCCTCCAACCAAAACAATGTCACAAAAAAGAGGAACATGAAGAACATCACTGAAGCACAAAGAAGTTGTAGACTATTGTCGAATGATGATTGATATGGTGCTGAAATGAAGAACCTCCTTTGAAGAAAATGATGATCAGGATCAAGATAACAAGAATCTGCATAAGTGCCTACAATGACACTTCTCAATTCATATGGTAATACAAATGAGGCTATGGGTTTGATTTCACTACATGTTTTAGAAAGTATCTTGTTTCATTTGGATTCTTGCAACACTCCTAGGGCTATGCGAATGATATTTATGATATTTTTGGCACCATCAATGAGTATAAATCTCTTTAAATTGAGGTGGGATCAACATCAATTATACCTAATTCTTACCCCTCCATTGAGGGATTCCTATAGAGGTTTAAGTCACTGAGGTCTCTTTTGTAGGGTTGTGGGAAGAATAAAACTAAAAAAGAATGTATTTTCCTAATTTTTTCTAGGCTTTGAGGGTCATTTTAGGTCTTCTCTTCTACTTTCTATTCTACTATGGATGCATTGGGTAATGCATTTACCATACCCACTTTTGAGGTTTTCTGTGATCATTTGACATGTGAACAAGCTAAGTTGGTTCAGTTTGAATCTCTTTCTGGTTCCAAAACTTTGGCATTGGTAGCACATACATCCAAAGGAAAAGACAAGAAGAAAAAAAATCCCAATATAGATACTTCATCAGGTAGTGAGTGTTACTCCAAAACATCTCAGAAGTCAGAACATAAACCTCAAACCACTGTTTGGTATGATAAAACTTCTAAGTCTAGTGAGTCTTCTTCCAAGATGAAGAAGACATCAAGCGAACCTTGCAGTTTTTGTGGTAAGGAGGGACATCCAGTCAATTGGAAGATATTAGAGGATTTGCAAGAATCCATGCAGTAGGATAACATATCCACCCCTAAATCTTCTTCCTCATCTATAGGTAAAGGTCATTTTCTTTCTATAAGGGCCTTCCCTTTTGTAGCTCCATCGATACTTGATTTTGACAAGAAACATCACATGAAACATCCTCAAGATTTTGTCTCATCCTTTTCAAATTGAAATACTAATCAAATTGTAGTTGGGGATTCTACACATCTTTTAGTTTTGGGCTTAGGCACTATCACACTTGAGGGTTGTTTTCTTCAAGAGGTACTTGTACTTCCTGATATCTCCACCAACCTTCTTTTAGTGTATCATATTTATCAATTTGGCATAGGTAGGAGAGTCAAATTTACCCCTCATGATGTAGTTATTTGTAACCTTCATTATCCTGATATTATTGTGGCTACTAGTAGTGTTGATACTTATTCTCATTTATACAAATTTGATGGTTTTGAGTGTTGATATCTCTAGCAGATAGTGTCTGGGCTCCCTAAGATTTCCTGTACTGATGGTGATTGTCGAGGATGTGTTCTTGGAAAACATCCCTAGGATTCTTTTCCTACGGGTAGAGCTGCACATGCCAAGGAACCTTTGGATTTGGTTCATAGTGACATCATGTCATTTTTGACTTCTTTTTTCAGGGCCAAATATGTGCTCACATTTATTGATGAATTCTCCAGGTGTTCATGGGTGTACTTTCTTAAGTACAAGAGTGATTCCTTTGATTCTTTTAGAATATTTAAGGCATTTTTGGAGAAGTAATTTGGTCTTTCTATCATACAGATATGCACAGATAATGGGGGAGTATCCTAATCATAATTTCAAGAATTTTTTCACTAAACATGGTTTGCAACATCAACTTATAGTTCCATACACCCCTCAGCAGAATAGTGTTGTTGAGTGAAAAAACAAAAAATTAGAAGAGATGACCAATTGTATGATTCAGTCATGAGATATGCATTCTTTGTTTTGGGTTGAGGTATTTAACTACGCCAATTATATTCAAAATCATATGCCTCACAAAGCATTGCGACATATGACTCCTGAGAAGGCTTGGTCCCATGTCAAGCCCAATGTATCTTCATTTAGAGTCTTTAGTAGTGAGGCTTGGGAATTAATTCCTAAAGCTCATTAGAAATTCATGGAGAAGAAGAGATGACCACTCATACTTTTTGGCTACTTTGAGGATGTTAAGGCATATCGGTTGTTTGATCCTAATTTCAGAGAGTTCTTGTTTTGATGAGATTTTTTTGATTGATGCTCGCACTTTCCTTTGATAGATTCTCCATCCCTAGCTTCTCCCTCATCTCCTACTACTCACTCCTCATATCTTGAGGATTAATTATCTCTTGAGAATGAGGATGATGCTCTAGCTATTCCACCACCTCTAGACATTCAACCTTTACCCAAGTGGGCCCACAATACTATTGATGTAGCTGAAAGTTTGGTAGGTGATCTTTCAGATTCCCATCGTACTCGTGCATAGACATCGAGTGTTGGTCTTTTGAGTCATACAATTTCGGATGATCCTTATAAGTTTTTAGAGGTGGTTGGTATTTCTGAGTGGGATAGTGTTATGACAAATGAGTATTCTTCTTTGATGAAGAATCATACTTGGGATTTACTTCCTCTTCCTAAGGGAAGAAAGTTGGTTCAGTGCAAGTGCGTGTACCATGAAAAATATGCTGCAGATGGTTCTATTGATAAGTATAAGGCTCATCTTGTTGCAAAGGGTTTCTCTCAGGTCGTAGGTATAGATTATTCTGAGACCTTTTCCCCTATTGCCAAGATGAATTCTATTTTCCTTGTACTTTCCCTTGCAGCTTCATAGGGATGGTTAATATTTTAGATGGGTGTTAAGAGTGCCTTCCTTCATGGCGATCTTCATGAGGATATTTATATGGAGCAACTACATGGTTTTATTGAGGACTCTCACTGGTTTGTATACTTCGCCAATCACTATATGGTCTCAAATAGGACCCTTGAGCTTGGTATGAGAAGATGAACACATTTTTACTTTCTTCTGGCTTCACATGATCTCTTTTTGGTCCCATAGTTTACATTCATAGATAGGAGGGTGATATTTTGATCCTTGTTCTATATGTGTATGATTTGATCCTTACAGGTGGTTCATCCTCCATGATCCAAAATGTTCATTGAGCTTTGATGGAGCAGTTTGAGATGATAGATCTCGGCCTTCTATACTACTTTCTTGTTTTATAGGTTATTTAGTCTTCGAATGGGATTTCCATGTTTTAGAAAAAAGTATACTCTTGACATGCTTAAGAGATTTGGAATGCTTGATTGCAAGCCTACCCCCACACCATTCCAATCAGGTGTTTTATTGTCTTCCACTTGTAGCACTCCTTTAGTAGATGGGTATTTGTAGGATCATCATGGAAAAAATAGGTCCTTAAGTGGCAAAAATATTAGAAAAATTAGAGGTAGGCAACTTGATGTAAAAATTTGAATAATTTATCTATATTATTTCAAAAATATGTAAGAATAGAATCTGTAGAAAATTGAATGTAGTTGTAAAACCCCGTCCCACAACCTAGAGGATGATGTAACATTGTAGAAGCACAACTAATTTTTTTTCTTAAAAAGAGTAACAATGACGAGTGAAATAAACTACTCTAACACATACATCCTCTAGGCCACACAACGTGTCTACATATGAATTCAAAAATTACAAAATTATTCTAAAACATAGTATATGGAATTAACTCATGATAACAACATACAACAAAGCAGTAATCCATTGTGAAATAAGTCTAACACATAGAAATGTAATGAGCATATTTCCACAGATACAACACCATATAAACAATATATAGCATTTAATCCAACGATGAATAGATCATACATAATGTTACAATTACATCACAAGGGTTCTCCTCAATACAAATGAGGATCACAAATACATAGTGTCCCACAATTACAATGAATAAGGAGAAGTACAAATCCATAGAACCACACGAGCTCCTTGAACAAGAAGATCCTGCCACCATGAACAGGAAAAGAAACTCAACAGTGTAAGGTGCATGCCACCCATCCATGTGGTACCTATAATACCAACCCCCATGGTAGGAGACAGTAACAAGTAACCAAGACTAACCTACTACCTCTAGACACAAGAAAGGTACAAAATCACATAGTACTAGTAAATACAAAACATAGGGTTGCATTGCTTCCAGAATCACAAAATCAAGTATGACCATTGTACAATACAATCAACTGTTGTCATAGGAGGAGTGTCATCACAAAGGTTGCATTGGTTATCCTAAGGAGATCTTCCTAGGTCCCGACCCCCATATTGGTTTATCCTGGTAACCTCTTACGAACTCTGACCCCACATGCACACCAGTGCAGAATCAATTATCTTTCAAGAAGACAAGATAATGACCTTGCCATTCTAGGCCTCCTTGACTCATCTCAAGTCTAAAACAAGCCCTTGAGCCAATGAGCGAGGCTAATTATCAAGTTAAATATGTTAACTACCCATTCCCCTAAAGTAGGTTATTTAATTTCCACTGATTACACTGACTTCCCCATGAGTTATCCTGGGACCACTTTGTGTCCCGACCCTCATTGAAAGCCACTCCCCTATCGACAACACATTAACTCATTCTACACCCAAGGGTAGACAATGCACAAACTGATAATAATATAACACAGGAGATAATACATCCCTATGGATGTCCAATACTGAATCCAACTACATGCACTACCCAAGGAAATCTCAAGGTGAATAACAAAAATGACAACCCTTTCACAATTATAATCTAAAAGACTTATATTTTCTCTACAACAAATATTCCCCACAGTGCCCAATTACATAAATACTAGAAATTAAAATACACTATTCAAAACATAATTCCCATTAATAATCCACAACAAAATAATATCACAAGTTTAAGTATAGTTCATAATCAAACATAATATCTAAACCAATTTCACAATTAAACTAATTATTCATTTCTAATTAACTAATTGTACTTGCATATATCTATTGTAATAAACAAACATTAAAGAAATATTTTTAATATGGATATATATAATTTAATACAATTATATATATATATACATATAAATATATATATATTATTTAATTATAAAATCAACTATACCATAAAAGAACTCATTTATCTAATATAAAATCCATTAACATCAAAAACTATTTCCTCATGTTTTTTTTTAAATAAAGAACAGATTACATATTTCTTTGAATTCAATATATAATATATATATTATATAAATATGATATATATTATATATTAAATAAAAACAATCTAAAAGAAACTATCATATACGAATTAGGGCCAACACTATACAACCGAGCTCCCACTATAGGGGGTTGGCATTGTTGGCCGCGTCGGTGCTTCCTGTGAAGGAAGCTCTGGGTGCTACCCTCACTATCGTCTCCCATGTGGGAGGGACGACTATGGGGTGGCTCCCCCAGCCTCCATTAAATACAAAATTTCTTTAATAAAAACTCTGCGATTTATAAAAATCGTGTACGGTAATTTTCAAATCCGTTTTACAATTCCACGAATTTACCAGAAGGTAAATCAAAACATAAATAAATAAAGATATATATATAAATATATTTATATATGTAAATTTCAACCAACTTCTTTACAGGAAGACTTTACACATAATTTTTCTACAAAGAAACAGATGAATTTTACACAAAGGATCCATAATTTTATAGAAAGAAATTTCTACAGGAACAAAGTATAAGTATTTTACAGAGGTTTCCTATCACCAAAAATATTTTCTATAGAGATCTATAATTTCCTTTGGTTTCAATCTAATTCAAATGATCAATTTACACAGAGGAACTAAATTGTTTTCTATAGAGGTTCGATTTTCACGGCAATCTTTTAAAAACAAAAGCTTCTACAATAATGAAAACCTCTTCTAATATTTTCCAATTTGCATTACAATAATTAAATAACTCTTTCAAATCAAAATTCACAAAAACAATTAGAGAACCTATTCGAGAAGAATTGTTTCCTTGAGGATTGATGCCGAGCTTCTCTGTAACTTCAATTTTCCAATATTGCCAAAGCTTCCTTCGAAAAAATTGCCACTTCCCAGAGAACAAAAATAAACCACAGCCAAAAATTTCCACAAACTAGATTCCTAGAATTATCAGAAAGCTTCTAAGATCTACAATTTCTTCAAACCACAAAACAATTCATTCATTTCCCAAAAACCTCTGTCTTTCTTCCCTGTGCAAACAACTTCCTCTTTTTCACCCGTTTCAATCAATCTCTCCGTAAATCAATTTTAAGACAGTGAGAAAACAAATCCTTGTAACTTCCTATTTACACAACAAATATCTCTTCTTTAACAAACCAAGATATTTCTAAGATCTTTTCCAAAATATGCATTTAAAATTAAAACAATTTATTTAATCTAATTAACAATTAAATAACTTATTTATTTTAATTCCCAATTAATTTAATAATTAAAATCACTTAATAATATAACTTAAATTAAATTAATTAATTTATAATAAAATATCCATATTAATTAAATACTAATCACAACATGTAATTTAATCCTTACAATTTAAACTTGCACGATAAATAAAATACCAAGACCAACATGGATAAGGAACATGACCAACATACGGACTGATGACACACTGTGCTAGGGTAAAGGTTTGACTAGGTAGCTCGTTACTATCTCCCACTCATTACTACTGAGTAGTGGACACGCTCAGACCTGTGAAACTAGGTGAAGCCATTTTTCTGTACCTGCAAACTACAACAAAAGTGAAAGTTGTACATGTATACAGATAATAATTCATACACACCGTGAAGAGAGAATCGCGGAAACCACAGGGCACTCGCAAGCGAGTGATTCAATACCATTCACTTCACCAATACAATGTTATATCAATTGACGAGATAATATATCAATTAAACTACAATAAGCATATATAACAATGCCATCACAACTAAACATCTATGCAAACATAAAGCATATTAAACATAATCACCATGCATATAATGTATCATCACATCCATATAGTCTATCATCACCCCACTGTCAGCGATAGAACAACCATAATATAAAATAAGGTCCAACAAAGTATCTGAGCTATCAAGAAAAAAAATAACAAAACAGAGGGGTGTCATAGTAGTTTCTAAACTATTAGGTTTGTTTAAAAAAAAAATCTATTTGGTGAAAATTTGAAATTTCAATGCAATAGTACTTAAATTTCAGGGAAAAAATAAGTAGGTGTCTATCTGACCACCCTAACCACAATAAAATAATAATATTTTTTTATAATATTTTAGATATAAGTAGAGGAGTCATGTCTGGATGTGATGCATATTTTTTGTAATTTTTTCTAAGTAAATAATTAATTATGAATTTTTTATTACAACTTTTAAAAAATATAAAAACTTGTATGTCTAACCACCTTAACTTGGTCAAAACTTCATGAAATTCAATTTTTATTTTTTTAATCCTATAGTATGTGAAGCATAGAATGCGACACATGTTTTGGATTCAAAAAATGTGATACCGTTTGAAAGCTATAAATGTGTTTCAATCAGCCTATCAATTAGGACTTTAATCATAATTCAAATAGAAAATGAATAATAATTACTTATTAAATTCAAAGTAAAACATAATTTATATTGGTGGAAAGTTGGGAATCTCCTTTAAAAACCCTTTTCGTTTCATCAATTTTGGGTAAAAAAAAATTCGTCAGCCACATACCCATCATATTGCCACTTTTTGGCCCATCATGATCCTACACATACCCAAATGCTACATTATATATGTAGTTGGTTGGTAGCTTTTTGAACCTAAAAAACTCACATCTTGATCTTTCATTTGTAGTTGGTATTATCAATGGATTTTCACATGATCCACATGAGAGTCATTGGTAATCTTCCAAATGAATTTTGAGACATATTTAGGGAACCTCACATTATGATATTCACTATACATCAGGAGATCCTTCGATTATTGGCTTCACTGACTTAGATTGGGCTGGTGATGTCAATGATAGGAAGTCCACTTCTGGATTTGTTTTTTGTCTTGGTTCTAACCCCATTACATGGTCTTGTAAGAAGCAATTTTCTATTGCATTATCATCCATAGAGGTTGAGTATCATGCAGCAGTTTTGGCCAACTAGAAGGTTTTTTGGCTTTGACGTTCGGTTTTCCTCCTAATAGTCCCACTATTCTTTGGTGTGACAATCAAAGTGCCATTTAAATTTCTCGCAATCTAGTGGAGCATCAGTGTATTAAGCAAATAGAGATCCACATGCACTTCATATGGTAGTTGATTCAGGATGGCTTTCTCACCTTGAAGTACATGCCTATAGAGGAGCATGTTGCAAACATCTTCACAAAGCCTTTGGCATCGCCTCACTATCTTTAGTTGTGATCAATGCTTGGGGTGAAGGAAGTTGTCCTTGTGGGGTTTTCATGATACCTTCCTTCATGTTTTTTTCATACATGCTTTCATATCTTTTTGGAGTGGAGTTTTTCCCATGAGGTTTTCTCCATTTCTCCATTTTTCAGAGATCTTTTAGTTGTATTGGGTACCTCATCAAGCTTAGTTTCTAAGACCCATTCATACTTTCTTTGCTTTTTATGCATTGGTTTTTAGAATTGTTTAACTACTCCCTAAGTTATACTTAAGGGGGGTGTTAGAGTTATCATGTATTAGAGAATAATTAATTACTTTATTTAATTTTTATTCTAATTCTCACACACTTAAGGTAAGCTTAGGTTTTATTTATTAGTTAACTCAATGCTTTATTTATGTTAACTACAAAGCTAATATTAGATCAATTCATCTCATCACACAAGATGTTGACACTTGTCATGATCTAATCCCTTTATCATTAGGGTTTCTCTTATAAATCATTCATTCTCTCTTATAATTATTCATTTTGTAAGCTTTTTCTTGTTGAGGATTATTGCACATATTTATTTTTTGTTTGATCCTGTGGCTCGTGGTTTTGTGTTTTTTCACAATTCTAACAATCCACGATTAAAATAGTACAATAGGTAGAACACCATTCCTATTAAAATACAAAGATAATTCTTGTGGATCTTCTATGCATCTCATACACATGCCAAAGCTAGAGTTGGCACTCTTCCTCACTACATATGATCTTCTGATACTAGCACACATAGTGAAATGCAACTCTTGGCCACCTTCTCTTCAATTTACACCTACTACAAACTCTTCTTCACACCAGTGTAATTCTACTTGGCATCACTCACTCAAATAACATGCATACAATGCATCTGAACATTTGAAATATAGACATGACATTACATTAACATTCTTTTATGTCAACCAAGGATCCACAAATAGCCAGGATGACATAGTGTACCTAAATTCAAATTACATGAAATGTGTAGTACATTGGTCCAAAATCATTTTTTTTGCCACCAAAATTACATGAAGCCATGTACCACCACATGGACCTTAATCAGGTCCTATTTTGAATCCACATGCAATAATTAAATTTTGCACACTACTAACTATTATTGCACACATCTCAAATAACAACTAGATGGCGGACATGCACAAAGAACCTTTTGTCACTGTAAATTTTCTTCATGTTGAACATATCCTTCAAAAACTCTAGAATATGATAAAGAAAGTGTAGGCATACTCTCCTTTCAAACCACAAAGCCTACAACATCTCCAGAAGGGAGAACTGAGAAACTCTAGACCTGATAAGCACTAAACTAAAACATTCAAGTACAGACTTCTAGACCACCACTGTTATAGTGAATAAATACATGCATGATATTGCAATCACACTACTTTTTGGAAGGAAATCACATCTCAATAAAACTTGATTTAGTGATATTATTGATGAGACAACTTCTTCATGATTGACAACTTTTGGCACATAGCATACTACCAAAAATATAACAGAGATTTTTGTAAATCTTTGTAACTCAAAATTAGAGGAACACAATGATAATTCTTGTACTCCTACAATCTTTTTCATCTTTGACAAGCTTTGACATCAATGGCAACCTATGTTCAAGAATAATAACCCACTTTCAATAATTTCCTAAAAAATCAGAATAAAACTAATCAAAATATCAAATAAATATAAATTTATATTCTAGATTCCAAGTTTTACAAAAGGGTTTTTCATATTTTCATGAAAGTACCCTTGGTTTGAGAAATCATGTGTTGAAGTTGATTTTTTCTTAAATTTTTCCCAAAAGATAGGTTAGATTGTCACATAAATAGTTTTAAGTGAAAGCATTTTGATTGGAACTCTTACCCCTAAAAATGTTTTAGTTGAAATATTGCATATAAATTAAAATTTGATTGAATTTGTAATTAAATCATATCAATTTAATAGTTTTTGGTGAAAGGGTTTCATCCAAAACTCTTCATGCCATGTAGGTACAAAGTAGTTTTAGGAAAAATATTTTCACCACAAACCATATTGTTGGCCAAAAGTGTGATAGGATTACAATCATTTACCAATAAGCTTGTATGAATATAATTTAGTTAGATTCTTAAGTAGTGACATATTGAGTGTAGCATGGTATGATCTAGTAGTAGAATTTAATAGTTCTTCAACAAATATTTTGATTAAGAGATCATAATTCTATAATAGCTAGAAGAAATGTTTTAGAGAATTCTAACCTCTTAAATCAAATTGTACTCTTTCAATTATTGAATAAAATTTCACTTTCATATTTTTTTAAAAAATAGTTTTACATTTTAAGACTTACATCTTTGTTTGATAATCCTTATTTAGACTCCAAGGGATTCATCTCTAAAGAAATACCTTACCACACCTATGTATATTGATTTTTTTTAAATAACCAAAATGTAGCTCCATATATCACTTCATTTTTAGGGAAAAATGATTATTTATTGATATGATGCACATATCTATTGAGACTTTCAAAATATATGTAGAAGGGGTAGGATGTTACTAAGTAGTGTTTCAAATCCTCTATATATCACTTTGCACTAGCCAATTAGAATAAATGACATTCACTACACTTGCCTTGCTAGGGACATGAATATTATCATTTTTCTACACCATATAATATTATATCATGGCAAAACATCATAATCTCATATGTTTTTTGATGTTGTACTATCCTGGGTTTTTAAAATTGGAATGAACCAAGGGTATAGGATTATGGTCATTTGGAGGAGAACATGCACTCATGACCATTGAATGTTTTCACTTCTAGCCATTAGTTGTTGCACAGATGGTTGTCGCTGTCGCTGCACCAAAAGATCGACATATTAATGCCCGATACAACTACTAGAGTTAATGAATCCATGGGAGGTGATTAAGCCATGTCATGAACCTGAGCGTTGTGTTGCACAACACAAGGAGACCAAAGGCACACACCTTGCAACAATCCCACCCCCGCTCTCCCCCCAACACAAATGAGGGGTTTGAACTTGTGACTCAGGCTTTGATACCAATTGTTGTATAGATGGTTGTTGTTGCACCAAAAGATTAACCTGTTAATGCCCGATACAATTGCCAAAGTTAATGAATCCACAGGAGGCAGTTAAGCCATGTCACGAACCTGAGCGTTGTGCTACACAACACAAGGAGACCAAGGGTACACACCTTGCAACATTAGAAAAAAAGTCGTCATAATGTAGAGCCACTTGTAGCAAAGGTAGATTCTTGTAGCCACAAGGATCACAAAGAAGGGGAGAGTGAGCATTGGCTCACTTGTAACAATAGATTGTTGCAATACAAGCATGGACTACTTGTAACAAAAAACAGTTTGCTATACTGAAAATATTAACAAAAAATATATATATCTGAAAATAAATACATAGAATATCTAGTAAACAGAAAAATATTTTAATTATACTAATATATAAAGAAAGTATAAAAAACATAAATCTCAAGAAGAGAAATGCTTAACATTCTACAAACACATACCATACTACTGATTTAAGTGAATCCCTTTTAACTCACGCAATGCATGAATGCGATAGCATACTCCAAAGAGGAGGAAAGCTTTAGCAATTTAACTTAACATTATATATCTACAATAGAAATTGTTCAAATTTCGTAATACTAAGGAACTCTCATTTCATTCAATGGAATCTTGTTTTTCTTTTTTCTTTGATGGGTCCAATTAAATTTCTGATATACTCATTAAAAAAACAATGGCGGCTATAAAACTCAACCCCCACCCAAGAATAATAGAGTTGGATACTTGGACTCGGATAAAGACAAATGAAAAGTGACAGTTCACAGTGTCGTGGTATGGAACAAAACTGAAGCAACAAGAAAACCAATGTCAACTTTGACAGAGTGCAAGTATGGGAACTTTTTAACTTCCTGCATATCTTGTAACTCACTCCATTTGCTCCTCGATCACTACAAAATACAAGAAAAAGATGACAATAAAGTCTATGTCAAAAATTTTAGTTGGTCTGCTAAAACTACTGCATAACTAACAAATTCCATGCTGGACGTGGGTGCTTCCATATATGTTTTCTTACCATACGCTTCTGAATTCTCAACCACCTTAGAATGGATTGAAACATCATTAAACAAGTTTCGCCAATCTACAGAAGGATTCATGCCTGAAATACTTTGCTTACAATGAAAGAAAGTTGCAGGATTCATTGATGATAGAGAGATCTCACAATCGACACCAATAATGGAAGTGGAAAACAATGATATGAGTGGGAATTTGTGAAAGCCAAAACTAAAAGTCAAAACTGAAATTTCATTAGCTGAACATTGGGAAATGGGATTTGTAAATGGGCACAATGGCCTAGATTCATTCTTAAATGGAAGATAACTCTTCCTTCTTGGTCTTGAACAACCATGATAAGGATTGATGTGCAATTAAAATAGATAAACAAATCTATATTTTATAAGACAAATGCTGGTTTAATTAGCACACATTTTCCTTGTATTTTTTTGTGTGATTGGTTTAGTTGTCTTTGTTTAGGGAGGTTGGGCTGTATTTAACTATTACATTTTATTTTGTTATTGTTTATGTAATTGATAAGGTTGAATCAAATCAAATCTATATATATATATATATATATATATATATATATATATATATATATATACGATTGTAGGAATTGGATAGTCCCCCTAGAAACGACAGTGTGTCTGATAAATTTTTTCCACATGATTAGTGGCGTTTGCCAACACACCCTCTAGTACTATAGGGACAGTAGGAGACTGGACCTCGTGACCTTTTTCCTACAACAAGATACTTTAGGAAATCAAGCTAAGACCCTCACCCCAAAATAATATCCTTTTACTATATAAATATTTTGTCCATTTTTCTATCTATTCTTATTGATATTTTGTATATTTTGTATAATCTTGATGTGTAGAAAGTGTAAGAGAAAGCCATGAAAAATGAAGATCAATGAGAATATATTGCAAGAATAAAATCTCATGAAAAGAATCCCAAGCTATAATGTATTTTACTCTCTAGAATAATTACCCATTACATCAAGTTTACTACACCATGCAATAATAGTTTACCATGTTAGGATAAAAAGGTATCTAAATCTTTTGATTATTCTTAGCATTTCTATTTATTTAGTTTCCTATTTTAATAATTTATTATTTGTGGGCTTCATTTGTTGAATATAACTCATGATAGAGTTAGAAGTGGAAAGTTTCTATTATAGGTGGAGTTATGCATGAAATCTTTTCTATTTCATGTTGAGTTTGCATGGAATGTGAGTGGTTTGGAGGTGTAGT
>VDFB02000003.1:444569956-444657456 GCA_007258455.2 Sequoia sempervirens | reverse complement strand
TTTTCTTCTCAGATCTTGTAGTTTGCACAATCAGAGGGGATTTCTCCCTTATTGGAGGGTTGGTAGTTGTTTTCCTCTTTTCTCCAATAGGCTTCCTAGTCTTGAAGTACTTCTGAATAGGAGGAGTGGTAGCTATCCTACCAGATCTTCTTGTGCTTCCACATCCTCCTACAACACTTGATTCTACCTTAGCTTTTTCCTCTCTTAAATGTTGCATTTTTTCCTTTGATACACCCATTTCCTCTATAGTCTCTTCCACCATCTTCCTGACCTTCTTTTAAATAACTAGTTTCTTTTTTTCTATGTGTACTTCCATGGATTTTTCTTCTTTAGTGGTGTCCTATGGACTTTTCAACAAGATGTCAGCATAACTAGTAATTTCTTGTTCATTGATCTCATATCACAATGCAGGGATCCTCACTGTCCTTGGTTCCACTACTTCCATCATACACTCATCTGTTGACACTAGGAAGTGATGCCATTTTGATATTTTTCAACCATTTTTCTAGGTATCCTATCCATTTCATGCATTCTCTTTTGAAAAACAACAAATACACCAACAAGAGCCTCATCTTGTGCTTTTACATCTCCATGACTTCTCATGAAATATGCAATTTGGTGGGCAACTGGTCTTTCTTTCAACTACGTTACACTTCCAATTTTGGGAAGCTCCTTCAAGAAATAAAAGAGAAAACACATAACCAAGTGCCATATTTAAATGAATACTTTTTCTTCTTTTTTTTCTTCAAGTTATATCCATCAATTGTTTCCTAAGCAACTCACAAAGATCATAATCCACACCCTTTTCAACCATTTCATATGTCACATTAATTACGGTGGCAGATACTAAATTTTCCCTATTGGTAAAAGAGATCTTGTATCCAATAACCATTGTAGCATACCTAACGGTAGGATTTATCATAGTATTGATGATTAGGGATCTCTTGTCATAAGTAGCACCAATAAGTTCCATAACTACATTTTTGACAGATTTTAAAATAGGAATGGGTATGGTGGAGCATAGATTTATAACCTCTCTTATCACTTCCTTAGTTATCATACTAGGCATATCAGTCCAAACAAACTAGTCATGTATTCTACTAAGTTCCATTCTAACCCAATTGTTCTCATAGAAAAAGTTTGAAAACTATTGGCATACATCAATTTTCTTTGCAACTAGGTTTTTGTATTCTAGTTTTAGGGCGAATTCATCTCCACTTAGCTCATTTTCCCACAAATCTCCTAGTTTAATGTGAGGGTATTCATCTATTTTCTCATGAATATATATTCTGATATCTTCAATCGGAAAACCCCCATAAGGAATATGAGAAAATGCACCTAATGAGTCATCTTCAATGGATTTTGTAGGATAGTTCTTGAATTTAGGTTTTGGTTTCTTTGTTACCACGATAACCCTTGGTGTAGCCATTGAAAAACATATTCAAATTGCTTTTCAAATAGGGTTCTTCGAAAACTAGGGTAAACAAGATTTGTAAATACCTTTTTCTTCACTCACCAAACTAGGGTTTCAATGTACTGAATCTCAATTTTCCTTGAACACTTTGAATTATTTCCTCGTTGCTCCGCTCCTTCTTGAATTCCTTTGTGAAATGAATTTTCCTTAGAGAAATCACTTATAATCCTTTGATTTGACCTAATTTTGCATTAAGTGCTTTAATCAATAAAGTTGGAAACCCTTTGTCTATATGCACAGTCAACTTCTGAAGCCCCACAAACTTCCACATCATCACATTTTCTTCCGCAATGTTCATCAATAGATCAAGCATGCTGATCTTCATCATATGTCTTTGTGTTGAGGCATTAACATCTCTTCTTTGGCAGGGGACAAAAGATTTCCATTAAAGCTCTTCCCAAGCCATAGCTCTTGACTTATTTTCTAAAGGAAACATCTACATTGGAGGATGGTACAAATTCTTCCTTTTCTTTTGTCTCTTCCTTCATTCTCCAAATCTTTTCCATTTCCTTGTGCATCACCTATACTTAGGCTAATTTATACCATGTGATTAATCTTCTGCAAATTGGATGGTGAAGATTAAACCATCTTCACCCTACTATGCTTGAAAATTACCATGTGTCTTTAGATACATGTCCTTTACTTTCCCCTTTGATTCCTATAGGGTATGTGCAGGATCATGATGGGCCAAAAAGTGGCAATATGATGAGTATGTGTAGGGTATGTGGCTGACGACTTTTTTTTTACCCAAAATTGATGAAACGAAAAGGGTTTTTAAAGGAGATTCTTAGCTTTCCACCAATAAAAATTATGCTTTACTTTGAATTTAATAAATAATTATTAAATTTATTTTCTATTTGATTTATGACTAAAGTCTTGATTGATAGGCTGATTGAAAAACATCTATAGCTTTCAAATGATATCACATTTTTTGAATCTGAAACATGTGTCACATTCTATGCTTCACATACTATAAGATTAAAAAGAAAAATGAATTTTATGAAGTTGGGTGATCCCACAATAGTGGTTTACAATTTTTGGCCAAACTAGACATTGAAATTATTATTTTTGACTAAATATTCACATTCAGGCACCTATAATGGCTAAACCATGAGGAATTTGAAGATGATGCAAACTAGAGTCTCGTCATATTTTATCTAAAGATTCTAAAAAAAAAATTCAAAATTTTTGGAATCAGATTGCACTTCTTTTTCTCTCCCACGAAAACTAGTTTTTTTCAAAAAATAACATTTTTAAAAAGTGACGCACACCGTATAATGCATAAATTTTTTCCATGAAGGATAAAATTCTAATTGTTTCAAATTTAGATTTGTAACTCTGATATCTAGTGCTTCCACTTGGTTAGATAGTTTTCTATTGAATATTTTTTCTTTAATCAAGTTTCGAAGTCAAACCAATTACAATTCAGACATAGCGTGACCGTATAACACATAACTACATTCAATTTTCTATAGATTCTATTCTTACATATTTTTGAAATAATATAGATAACTTATTCAAATTTTTACGTCAAGTTTCCTAACTCTAATTTTTCTCACTTTTTTGTCACTTAAGGGCCCGTTTTTTCCATGATGATCTTGCACATACCCTATATAACAAAATTTTTAAGATTTCCTTTATCCTCCATTGAGCGGCTGAGATATCACCATTTGGCATCTTCCTGCACCCTCGCGATCAACCAAGTTCTTAACATGTGAGCCCTATGGAACAATAGAGAATGACTAGGATGGTGCTATATGGCGTGTTGTTAGAGCCCTCAAATCATGGGGCTTTCCAAAAGCTTTTCAAATCTTGTCATATAGCATTGTACAAGTTGGCCACATTGCACTCACACACCACTGCACATACTTTTTATTGAATATTTTATTCAATGCAGGTTCGTGGGGACTAATAAAGAATGAACACCTGTTATATGGGACCAAGCAACGCTTCACTTAAAGCATTTTAAGCACACATGCTTTTAATTATGACTTAAGTTAGGCCGATTTACTAGGTTGATACATGTTTTTAAGACTTAAATTTTAATTCAAACCTAGGACTTAGAATATTTGGACATTATGCAAAATATTTTCATGACCCACATGCAAAGCATTACAAATATTTTAAAGGGGGTGCAACCGGCAATGCTAGGACATTGGGGCTAGTAAACAAATGATTTTGATGGCATAATTTGTAACTAATAGAACTAGGAACTGCCAATAACAAGTCAACCAACAAATATAAAATATGACTAAGGCTTAGTAATGTTAGGGTTTAAAGAGGGTTTTATCCCTTAGGTGAACCCTATACATAGGAAATGACAAACCCTAGCCTAGAATACCATTGAAATGCTTAGAATTTTTCAGAAATCCTATCAATATTAATATAGATGGTGTCTTTGATTAATAAATAAAAATATTAAAAATATATATATATTTATCTAAAACTAAATACATAAAATATCTAATAAGCAAAAAATATATTTTAATTATACCAATACATAAAAGTAAATATAAAAACAAAAATCAGAAAGAAAAATGCTTATCAATATTCTACAAAATCCCCTTACCTAAGCAATGCCTGAATGAGATAGCATACTCGAAAGAAGGGGAAAGCTTTAGCAATCTAATTTAAAATTATCTACAATAGAAATTGTTCAAATTTCGTAATACTAAGGAACTCTCAATTCAGTCAATAGAATCTTGTTTACCTTTTTTCTTTGATGGGTCCAATTAAATTTCTGATATATTTATTAAGAAAACAATGGCGGCTATAAAACTCAACCCCAACCCAAGAATAATAGACTTGGAGAAAGACAAATGAATAGTGACAGTTATCAGTGTCGTGGTATGGAACAAAACTGAAGCAACAAGAAAACCAATGTCAACTTTGACAGAGTGCAGGAATGGGAACTTTTTAGCTTACTGCATATCTTGTAACTCACTCCATATGTTTCTCGATCACTACAAAATACAAGGAAAAGATGACGATAAAGACTATGTCAAAAATTTTAGTTGGTCTGCTAAAACTACTGAATAACTAACAAATTCCATGGTGGACTTGGGGGCTTCCATATATGTTTCCTTACCATACGCTTCTGAATTCTCAACCACCTTAGAATGGATTGAAACATCGTTAAACAAGTTTGGCCAATCTACACAAGGATTCATGGTTTAAATACTTTGCTTACAATGAAAGAAAGTTGCAGGATTCATTGATGATAGAGAGATCTCACAATCGACACCAATATAATTTCTCAAAGTCAAAACTACAACTCAAAATTAAAATTTCATTAGCTGAAAATTGTGAAATGGGATTTGTAAATTGGCACAATGGCTTAGATTCATTCTTAAGTGGAAGATAACTTTGCCTCTTTGGTCTCGAACAACCATGATAAGGATTGATGAACTATAAATAAATAAACAATGATCTATCTTTAATAGATGCCATTTTTTTCATGCTTTACTCTCTATACAAGTAATTTTAAAGAATTGAATTGTGCATATATATATATATATATATAATGTTTAAATTAGGAAGAAGCTTTTGTCATATATTGGAGTACATCAATATTTATTTATTTTGAGAAAAAAAATAAAAGTGTTTAAATGATAAGACTCATGCCTCTATTATAAATAAAATGGATGTTTCTTTAACATAATATCAAACAAATCCCTTTTGATCTAAATGCAAAGTCTAATTTAAATTTTTAAAAAATATATATTATTAGAGAGATTTCATCGAAAAAACATCAAATTTACAATGCAACTTATCAAAATTGATGTAGTCAAGGGGCTTGTTCAAGATATTAGTTGTATTATTAATAACAAGAAAATACAAAAAGTAATCCTTTTGAAAACCTACATCAATAATTAGTTATACACGACATGTATATGTTTCTAGTGTGGGCATAAAAAAGAGATTCTTTCTCATCTTAATGCACAAAGAAAGGGTATGAGAAAGAAATAAAAAAATTAAGATCAATGACAATATGTTGCAAGAATTAAATCTCATTAAAATAATTTCAGGCTATAATGTAGTTTACTCTCTAGAATAGTGTAAATAGTTCATGTTTCTTACTAAACATCATAAAGAAATAGTTTGACTCATGTGGATAGTCTAAATCATAGTAGATATCTATTATCAAGATAAACACCATAGTCTATTTTAGGGGATACAATAAGTCATAATTTTTTGTGTATATTTTGTAGCATGCCATTGATTTTCCTTAGGCTCATGCATCAAAAAAAAAAAATCCAACCAAAAATAAATATAAACTTTAGTGGTCATCAAATAATGACCAATCCCCTAACCAACTATCTATTCCTAGTGTCATCAAATCTTTATGAAAATCAACTCTATCAAAATATATTGTTAATGAAATCAAATTGTTTTTATACTAAGTTGCATCCACATTCCAAATAGGGGAAGCAATATTCAATTTAAGGTTTGTAGTGATTGCTAAATAGGAGTCTGAGTTGTTAATGATAGTGCATTTTTGTTCTTTCATGTTATCATTTCCTATTTTTAATTCCATTGCAATACATTTTGGTGAACCTAATATGAACATGCTAACCTTCAATCTAATGTGTTGTCTATGAGTAATGTTGTTTCTAGTCTTACAAGTTGTAGGTCTTCCAAAGAGGTTATAGAAATAAACTTTTTATAAGAACCTCTAGGGATGAAGTGGATGCAACAGTTGCATCCAAAAGGACCGAGAAATGGAGATTAACACACAAACACACACACACACACACACACACACACACACACACACACATATATATAACACTTAGTTTTTTATTGTAAGAAATAAAATTATGTTTTTGCAAGCCTTAAGGGTATAGATTGTATGAAATTATATACAACCATACATAATCCATATGTCCTATACCATATGTTAACTAAGTTTTATTTTGTGTGTGTTGTATTTTCACTTATATCAATATGGCCTATTTCTATCAATTTTTCTTGAAACTTTCAAATCTTACTATGTATTGCTAGTTTGGCCCTAATTTACCTAATTTAGTATATTAGCCATAAAAAAGGGACATAAAATATGTTTTCTTTTAAAATATCCACTTTTGATATAGAAAAATATGTCTTGTCTAAAAAAATTTGTGCTGTAAAAAAGGATATACAATAGCCTTTGACTGACCAAGAGTTTTCCTACCCATGAGAATGTCTTAGTGCAAAATAATAAAATCATTGATATATATTAGCATCACTTTACCTAATCTTCATTATTGAAGTAATCATTATACTCATGTTTATCTCTCTCCCAATACCTCTCCTACTTGTGAGTATATTTTGGTGACAGAGGATGCAATTATTGATACTCATGTTTGTCCCTCTCCAAATATCTCTCCTACTTCTGAGGATATCTTGGCACAAGAGGATGAAATCATTGATACTCATTTTTGTCCCTCTCACAATATCTCCCCTACTTATGAGGATATCTTGGCACACGAGGATGTAGCCATTCATACCTTGTTGATAGAGGATTGCCAATAGATAGTCAGCTTAGTTGAAAATTTATAGGACCAAAATTAGTCATTTATCCTCCTTCCCATGTTCCTAAATGTCAAACTATGCCTTCCCTCATTATTGTACCTCCTTCAAACTAGTCTAAACATCTTGTTCATATCCTAAACTTTGCAAATCAACTCACCCAAAATAATCATGAACACAAAAATGTATCGCAACAAATGAATTATCATACAATTTCTCTCATATACAACACTTGAAATAATAAACAAACAAAGAAAATACCAATTCCCATTTCATTTCTTCAACCATATCTTCCTCTTGCACCTGATCTTCCTCAACATAATTCTAAGGAGTATGATTATGTTGAGAAAATAATATTTCTCTTTGGAATTTAAATAAAACTTCACCTACCTACCATGGTATGCTCCAAAACGCTTTACAAATATTGTTGTACCACCTTTTGTTAAACTGAATGATGTAGCAACATTGTTAGATAGTATGAATGTAACAAATTTGGATACTAAATTCCCTCAACATGAATTACCTCCTCCTAAATTCCAAAACCAATATGAAGCTCTAAGGATATTTGTTGTCATTAATAAAAATATGGTTAAACATAATCTTATTGATGGTGGATTGGGCCTTATATTTGTAGCATTGAACTTTTACAAAAACTTGGTGTCGATATGACTCTCATAAATCCTGATAATATTTCTATTTGTGGCTTTGATAATGTTGGTAGGTAACCATTGGGTACAATCACACTACCCATCAAGGTAGGACCTGTGACTTTACCTACCCTTATCCATATCATATTGGATCCTCTTTCATATAAACTTCTTCTAGGTAGACTATGGATTCATGCCATGAAGGGAGTCATGTCTACTCTTCAATGTACAATGAAATATGAGTATACTAACAAGATGTATATACTAAAAGTGTATTCCAAGGTGTGTGCCCCTTGTCCTCCTTGTGCTATGTAGTATAATGCTTGGGTTCATGAGATGGATTAACCGCCTCTTGGGATTCATTAACTCTAGCGGGTGTATCAGGAATTAATAGGTCGATATTTTGGTGCAATGACAATCATTTGTACAACAATTGGTATTAGAGCTTGGGTCACAGGTTCGAACCCCTTGCTTGTATTGGGGGAATTATTGCAAGGTGTGCATCCTTGGTCTCCTTGTGAACTATGCAACACAATGCTTAAGTTCATGGTATGGCTTAATCACCTCTTGTGGATTCATTAACTCTAGCAATTGTATTTGGCATTAATAGGTTGATCTTTTGGTGCAACGACAATCATTTGTGCAACAAAGTGGATGCAAAAGTTATAATTTACAATCAAAACATAAAATTTCTAACTCTCTTAGTCCTTTGATTCCATATTCAAAAGTGGAACCATCACATTCCAACATTTGATAATGATACTATGAATGCACTCTTAGATGATGATTGGGGTTCATTAGATTTACATCTACTTCCATTGGGGAGCATAAATTCTCACCATCAAAACCTATAGAGTCAAAAATTGTTTCAACAAAATCTTTTCATTCCTCTTCTCAAATTGAAAATAATAATCAAAATAATTCTTAACCTTCAAATGCATGTTTTGGTGACTATTGGGGTTCATTAGATTCTACACCCTCGTTTTTAGGTGAAGGTAAAATATCATAATCTAAGCCTAAGGAGTCACATGTTTCATTTTCTCAATCTTCTTTTATATCAACAAATCTAAAAACATCATCACATGATGGTGATGGGGGCTCTTTAGCTTTCGTCCCTCATGTGTTGGATATATCTAATCCTAATATTGCAACACCTAAAAAGAATTTGTACTCTTGCAAAAGGATCAATTATTCTCAAAATAATTTAGATAAGACTTCTCCATCTGAGTTGGAAAAGTTTTATGGGCTTGGATTTAAAATAATTTCTAAAATTGGATATAATAAAAATATTGAACAAGGAGTTAAGGATCAACTGAATTATACATCATACCTTGAAAATGAAGGTTGAGGGTTCCAGAATTCCCCTTCTTCTACATTTCATCCTCCATCATATACTATATTTATGTATAGGAGTGAATTTGCACCCCTTACACAAGTTCCCCTTTTACACTTCCTCACCTTAGAAAACCAAATCCAAAGGAGAAATTCCACATCAGTAGGTTGCCTTCATTCCACTTGGCATATTTTTTTGCGTCGGTAGAAGAATAATTGTCGGGGATGTCCACACGATGCACAAACGTTCATGTGACTCACTTACGTCCCTGACAGATTCCTATGTCTGAAGTTGGTAGAGGCATTATACTTCATATTGGGAACATTTTGTAATGTCCCTCTTTGACCAACCGACCCAAAAATTCCTTATTCTTGCTCATTCTTCCTTCAAATTGACCCATTCTCATTTCATTTCACTCTCTAGGAATACTCTAAGCATTTTATCAATCACTTCTTGCATTCTCAAGCATTCTTAGCCTTCACTTCACTCTCAAGTAGCACTTCAGCACTCCATTGCAACAACAACAATCCATCAAATCCTTAGAGAAAGTGTGGAATAGGTCATTGCAGCAGGGGCTTGAGGTTTGCAACACCTCCTTTCATCACAGTTGAGGTTGTGGTGATTGTTCAACCTCTCTTTCTCCATCATTGGCTAGTGAGCTCTTCATGGAGGTGGTAATGTGTTCACTCCTCTCCTCTACGATTTGGTTGAGTAGCACTTTACTGTTTTCTAACTAGTGTTTATTGTGTTCTCTACTTTCTTTTCTCCTTTATCATGCATTTCTCTATCATTGCTATCTTGGCTGTCTGTGGAGGTGGAAACACCAAAATGGGGGTCTAACTGAGGTAGACCCCTATACAACCCCCAACAATTTTCCCTCTTTCTTGTGTGTAGGTGGACATCCATTTGGAGCTAGCTGGTGAACAAGCTCTTTTGTGAGATTATCTTTGTCACCTTAGCTTTAATATATCTGCTTTATCATATTCATTTGTATCCTTCCTATTTCATAGTTTTTTTTGCTCCCTTAGAAGTGACTAGCTAGGCCATCAACTAGTTTTTTGGTGGTTTGTAAGTTGTGTTTCTAGTCCTCTAGTTGTATGAACGCTAGTGAAGCTAAGAGATGCCAACATGTCGTGTTGTCATCCTAGAACCATGCTTTTTTCCTCGGGCAAAGAGCTACCTGAGGTATAGTGTTGAACTCAAAAATTGGCTCACCTAGCCCCATTCTAGATTTCAGGTCTATAGAGTGATTGAAGGACCTTATAGTCCTCATCATTCTTACCCCTCATTTCAAGACACCCTTTTAGAGTGAGGTAAGTTAGGCCAGCCTTTTTCTCTTAGCTCTCCATGACCTGGGGCCTTGAATGTGGTTGGTCCCCCTCTCTTACATTTTTGGTGAACCTGACGTGAACCATTTTGGTTCCATTTTGTGATACTAAAAGCTCCTTTCCTCATATTCTAGGAGTGTTGTAGGTGTGAGTGTTATGAGGCCTTTGCCTTACAACCCAACCTATGACCCCTAATAGGTGTATTTGGAAGGTTTTGAAAGTGTTGCATAACGAAACCTTAGTTGGGTCACTATCTTATCTTGCAACCTTTGGCGAGGCTTTGTGAGAGTGTTGTTTATTGCATGGGATGGCCTATTTCTTGCATCAACCTATCCACTTAGTGCAACCTATGAGCAATGGTACTGGTATAACCTTCACTTCACAGGATTTGCCGATGGGTTTTAATAGGGAACCATCTCCTCTCTACATCCTTGCACGAATCAACAAAAACATTGTACTGATTCAACATCTCAAGTAAAAAATATAATTGAGGAGATTATGCTAATCAAATTTTTGCATAAAGATGGGTACGATGCCTCATAAGCACCATCTGCATGCATGACATACTTTCCTCACCTCCTTTGGGTAGTATCGTCTTGTTGGTTTTAGTTGGACCTAAATCCGTGAAGCTTCTATTTGACATAATCCTTGGATCTAAACTCTTCATAGTAAAGTTGGGTATCCCCTAGTTAGTAGCTATGAATGCCATACCCTTAGTTGTGCATAAATTTCTAAAAAAATTCCATGAGGGTTCTTTGCACGTGATTCATGACACCGATTATAAACCACTGATTGCTCGTGATAGCTACTCCTTGGATTACTCTTGGCCTGTGCCTGTTGGTCCTCTTCCACCTAAGAAGGACCCTTTTTTCCAAACTTATCAGAATTACAAGAGAAGGCGCTTGACGCCAAGAGTGAGATACCCTCTGTCACCTTATGTTATTTCACATAGGGCTTGCTTAAAAGTTGACAATGATGTCACCAAGGCATGTAGAAGGGAAGAAGAGAAGCGGTCCTGAGATCCTCCTTCCTCTTCTGATATTTAGCTCGACGCTTCCTCTCACCCTATTGTGGTGCCATTAGATTCCATTCCATGTTCATGAGAGAATCATATGGTGCTTGCTTGGTGAAAGCCCAAGAGTCTCATGTTTGAGCTTCCTATTTTTCCCACTTAGCCTAGGCCCATTCAGTATAGCAGAAAGAAAGGTCCCCGTGGGGAATCCTCTATGTCTCAGCCTCTGCGGTCTCCTACTGCTTCTGCTCTAAAATTAGTAAATGGGAAAAGGCCCGCTGATGAGGCACTTGAGATGACTCCCCCCATTGTTTCCCAACCTTCTCCTCCTTATCCCATTCAAGAGTCTGTTTCTTCATCGGAAACAACGGTAGTGGACGATGTGTGCAAGAAGTTGAGTTCACTTTTTGGCCAAAAAGTGGGTGTTTTTCCTGATTTTCAAAATTTGACACATTTGACCTTAAAATTTGAAGCACTTAGAGATGAAATCTTTCAAAAATTCACTAATCATAAAATGTAGTGCTTGGAGTTTAGTTTCAAGATATGTAATTCATTTCAATATCAAGATTGTACAAATTGGGTTTCAATAGGCGTTTCTAAAAACTACAGTTTAAAAGTCACTTTTTTTTTTACCATACCATGCACGTGTACGGCATCCATATTTTGACTTAAATTATCGTATTTTTCTAAATCATTTTGGGAAAAGATTTGTGACTCATTGAAGCTTGTTCTTGATATTTTTTTGTAATTTTTTATTGAATATTTTTTTTGTTAAATTTTTATTAGGTAGATTTGTCATTTTGAAAAATCATGGTGTACAACATGCATAAGATGACCTAAACTTATCTTTTTTTAAAAAAAAAAAAAATTGAAAAGAATTGTCTGAAGTTTGTTCTCATGCAATCCGTTTGTCAAAATGTTATGTTGATCAAAAGTTATTAAAATAGTAAAAAACCCTGATATTTAAAGTTTATGGACCAATTTTATTAGAAATTAATTGAAAAATAGAAAAAAAATCCAATTGCAAAAAAATTTACATATTTAGAATCTACATTGTCTCATCTAAATGGGTTTTAATTTTCGTCAAAAAATTCTGCAAAAAAAGTCGTAAGCCATATGTCCAAAGTCGGTATTTTTCTTTGACATTGTTAGGACCTTCAACTTGCAGGTCAAACTAGTTTGAAGGCCTAGGTTTGGATTTCCAATGATTTTCCCGAACCAGAATACTAGGAAAAAACCTAACCAAAACGCAAATAAAAATTCAAATTTTAAAAAATGGGATCCCAATTATAAAACAAGATCCCGATTATTAATAAATAGGATCCCATTTTATAATTGGGATCATGTTCCTTATTCTATAATATTCGGACCATTGGGAGGGAAATGGGATCATGTTTTATAAACAGGATCCCATTTCCCTTCCAATGGTCCCCACATTCAATTTTGGAGAACGAGATCCCGATTATAGAACGGGATCCCAGTTTTTATAAACGAGATCCCATTTCTTTTATTTAAATATGTACTGTAAAAAATTACTGTGAAGTCTGCAACTTCACATGTACGGCTGAGAGCAGTAAAACTAAACTATTTTTCATGAGCTATTGTATTTACAGGTGGTGAACTTGATTTTTAGTTGATTATATCAAATGATGCATCATCTACACCATTTTTGAAGTGGAATTGTGTTATTTTTGTGCTTGTTTGGAGGAAAAAAAGGTCTTCAATTTGCAATATGGATTGAATTTTTTGAAGGAGACATGAAGAAATTTTTTTTTAAAGTGCAATTGTGCTAGTTTTCTACTTGTTTTGAGGAACACAAGAGGAAGAATTTTGTCCTAATAGGTATTCAACTTCCAATTTGGATTGAATATTTTGAAGTATTTCACTATTAACATTCATTTGTGCTTGAGAATTTTATAATTATGGGAGATAAAACTCGTAATAAGAGAAGGAAGACATTGACTCCTCAAGAAGTTGAAGCAAATAGAGAGTAAAGACAAAGACAAAGAAGAATGAGATCAATGAATGATGGTGGAGCAACCAATTCCACAACTATTGAAGATGAAAACATTGAGGATACTGTTGATGGTGTTTTCTGCACAGTAACAACTCAGACAAATATAATATCCTATCTCTCTTGAAAGGTTATCTTCAATAATAAATCACTGAAAATCACCCCAAGGTCTCTCGGGTGTTAGGTCATAACAATGCATAAAACAACTCAGATAAAATGTGAAATGCTGGTAATCACAATCGGACCTTACTATAAGCAAACTGTATCCTTTCAATTTATCAGATCTGACAATATGGTGATCTTGAATCCTAAATCTAACTGAATAATTAAAGAAACAACAAAAGGTAGGGATGCAAGGAAGAAATAAAATTTAAACTACTGCAAGGACAAGCAATGTAAATGACATATATGTGGAATGGACCTATCTCAAATAACCAATTCCTGATCGACCCACAATGCAATCTTACAAGAACGGTGCAATCTTCTAAGGTATTTAAATTTTCAAATCATAGACTTGCATCTACAATCGAACTTAAGCACAATGAATATACGGTCCAGGTTGACTTTACCAACCTACTACAATCAGATAGTTACTAGGAGTATAGACCAGAGATAGCTACAAACATTCCAAATATGAAATCACAAACATCATTTATCCAACCAAAACTAATTTACTTCTGAGTACTAAACCCTAAATCCTCAAGCAATTTAGAAGATAGAACAAAGGAACCATGCAAGATGAAATAACACAAAGGATTTCACCAGGAAAACCAAAATGTCTTCAATTGTATTAATCACCAAATGTTGCAACAATTCAACCGTTCTGATACAGTATTTGCTTCAAGAAAAGACTAAGAAAATCTAACTATTTCTCTTGCTTATCTCTATTACTGCTTAGCTAACCAATGTCTAACACTTACAATGAGGCGAGAATGCCTATTTATATCAAATTTCCCCCAAAACATGTTGGCCTAGCCCAACATTTTACAAAATAATAAAAACCCACCAAAACAGGTCAGCCAAGGAAACAAACTAAGGCACACATTTAATGCCATCATCCAAGTCGGCCAAGGCACAGTCCCCAAGGAAGTCCGGTCCAATGCATGCCCTATGATAATAGGGAAGCACAAATCTTGAAGAGCATTAACTATTACTCCCTTTGTCTTTCTTCTGCACTGACGTCCCTTGGACACTCGAGAATATTCTATCCAGCTCAGCAATAGGTTGCAATGGCAAAACCTTGAGCCGACATTTAATTGAATCTATCTCTTCCTTGGACCGCTTGACAACTTTATTCCAGTCTTCCTTGCTGGCCATGTATCTATCCATCACCGCCAAGTATGTGGCTGCATCATCAAGTAAGTGGGCGGTGACAGCTCCATCAGAATCCGGGGCATAAACCTCATGCCACCACTCCTTCAATTGCTCATGGCCCAAATTCTTGGGAGCTATCTTCTTCCTCCCTGTCATTACCTCAAAGAAGGCAATGCATCCGTCATAAACTGATGTCAGGTCACCATCAATTGACTTCCTTCATTTTTGTATCTTCTTTAATGCCTTCTGTCTGATCTGCAATGCCTCGAACCACTCCCATGGTTCATCCAATCCGGAAGAGGGAAGGATTCCATCCTTAACTAACTGCTCCTTTCCATGCCCCAGGATAATCCTCGACTTCTGCAATAGGAAATCTATGTAACCCTTATCCTCAGACAAGATGTGCTCCAACAGTTCTTTTGCCCGGACTGCATCCTTGCCCACAGACAAGATCGTCTTAATAGCATTATCCCCATTCGTCTGAACATCCATCAACCAGTCGTTAGTAGCTTGGGCGGAGGCCTTCATCTTTTCAATTCTGGAGATTGTCTCCCTAGGTAGAAAACCTGGAGTAGCAGAAGAGGATGGATGGAGAGACTGTAGAGGCTTCATTACCTCTTCTAAACATTTCCTCAATCTTTCATTTTCTCTCTTAAGCTCTCGTTTGGATTGGGTCTCCTTCTTCATCCTGTCAACAATTATGGCACTCCACCCGTCAAACTCCTCAATGTCTTGCTCTAGGGAGGCCGGGCCGAGATTAATAGTTTGGACATTGTAGTCCTGGCCTGTTATATCATCCCTCATTTTATCTGCTGTAGGGGTGGTGATGTGAACTACCCTGTTGTGTGCTTCATCCCTTTCCACCCGGGAAATCACCTTAGCAGCTTTCTTCTTCTTTCCTTTGCCGATCTGGGACAGCATTTCATCCCAATCCAACAGAGTGTCCTCAACAATTACCTGTTTCTTCCGGGCAATCTCCTTCTCCAACCAGTCCGGAGCCACAGGGTCCGTCCGGATTTCTTCTGTTCTTGTTTCTCCCGGATCCTCTATCACTTTCACTTCCTCTGCGGCTGTCACCTTGACCTCCTCCTCAGTCATTACTTTGTCACCTTCTTCTCTCGGAGTCTGCTCGGCTTGGTCAACCTCCTCAAGTCCCAATTCCTGAAGCATTGGTGATGGAGTCCTAGCAGGTATGCTTTCCTCCGGCTCAGGTGATCCACGGCCTTTACCACTTTCCGGAGAATCTTCGTATTGTACCAGCGGAGAAGTGTGCCTTTCCTCTATCTCCACCTCAAGCTCGACCACTTCATTATACAGTGTCCCCTCCTTGAACTGCTCGGCCTCCCTGCTAATTCCCTGCTCATCCAGATTCTCCGGTTCTGGTGCACCTGGCGGAGGAGAAATAGGCTTATCTTGCTCTTCAACTGGTTGTGTTGGAGGAGAGTCCCTCGGCTGTGCAGCATCCTTGGGAGAAGGAGTTCTTGATTTCCTGGTATATACTTTGGTTTTCTCCCCTCCGGAGCTCTCCACATCCACAATTGGAGGCTCATCCTCCGAAGTGGCCTGATCTTTCTTCTTGGCTGTCCTTGTAGTTCTTGTCTTCTTGGGCGGTGGAGGAGCATCCTCGTTTTCAGCCTTCTCCATTTCTTCCTCATCCGAGGACTTGCTAATTGTCAGGGTCTTCCACCTGCATTTGCCAATTGGTTTCCTCTTCATTACAGACTCAGCCCCCTTAGGACCTCTGACTTTAACCTTGAAGGGTGAGGTTTTAGTTGATTTCCCTTTGGGGTCCTCCTCCCCGGACTCCTCAAAAGTTGACATGGGGTTGAGATTCCCCATCAAGTCAAAGGTGCAAGCTACTTTGGCATTCTCTAACTCCCAGACTTTATGCATAACCCAAGAAAAGGTGAATCTCAACACAGGAGCCATCAGGTCCTCCAATTCTGTCACTTCGGGCTCACTCCAATCAATGTCCCCAACTGACCTGTCCTTTATGGGCTCGTACACATGGTCTTGAACCAAATTTCCATCATCATCAAGCTGATCCGGAATCAGCTTAACATTGTATTGTCTAATGGCCTCTACAGGCAGCCTGGAATACCTTTTCTTCCTTGCATGAAGGTCATCCTTGATGTTGACCCAATAATCTTCTAAGTCCTCTTTATGCTTGTATTCCCGGGTAGCCCTCTTTTGAGCCTCTCAAGTTATGTCAAAGTTTATTCTCTTTGAATGGAAAGAGAATCCATAAGCGGCCAACTCCTCACCTGCAGTGTGAGCTGATTGAATAGATGGGCACACTTCTCCCACACCAATCCCAAGAGGGAAGTCTCCTCTGAATCCTGTCTTATGCTTTTCTCTCTTCACAACTGTATCGAACTCACAAATCTGCCTAACAACTTCTAGTAGCACGATGCGGTCAGTGGGATACTGAGGCAACCTGTAAGGGGCAATTGGACATCCATCAATCTGGAGGTAGGTGAAGGTAGGGAATTGGATAAACCATGCTCCGTAGTTCTTGATTAGTCCTCTAGCTCCATCGAATAATCTGATATGTTCTGCATTTTGAAGTGTCTGGGTAATGTGCATTGTGAATGCATCATTTGTCCTCCTGTAATCCTTATGTCCCAAATGCAGCTCCGGATAAACCTCATAGATTATGCTCTGCCCAAAGGTTCCCCTCAGAGTCAAGCCTTTGTATGGGTAGGAAAATGCCAGCACATACATAATGTAAGAAGACATATTGAACTTCTTTGCTTCCAGGACATTTCTCAGTTGTTTGTCAATCTCTGCACTACTGAGTCCTGCCTAGTGATAGTTTGTCCCCTGGCTCATCTTGGTGATCACATGGACCATCCAATTCTCCAATACCCCTGTAGTTCTCAGTCTAGCCACCCTGCTCAACAGTGTGATGGTATCATACACATCCGACCTGAATTTCACCCTGTGCAGCTGTTTGGGCAACTTGGAGTGGTGAGATTTTGGCTTCTCCAGCCATGAATTGATGATCTGCTGAGCTTTGACTGGCTCATTCTTGTAATAGGTCCTGGCAATGTCAATGTTTAATGCACAGACCGAAGGAAGATCTAGCATGCTGAAGGTTCGTGCAATGGAAGCTGGACTGAAGTTTGCCAAGACTCGTCCCTCAGTGCTGACCACCATCTGGGTATCAAACGCATACTGTCTTGCACATTCCAAAATCAACTCATAGCACTGAACCACTGGAGGGAACCCTGCCACATGCACTAATCTAGAGTTCATCATTCCTTGTCTCAAAGCTGATTGATCCTTCTCAGCCGCTCTCTGCTTGAACTCCTCATAGCGCCAGGCACCAACATTCGTGTCAAATACCTTAGCCCACACGGAGGACACCCTACTTTCTGGGAGCTGACTCTTCATATCTAGTCTCAACCGTTCTATCTCAGAAATTGAAGATGCCCCTGCACCACCTTTGGACTTCCCAGTAGTAGCTTTGCTTGATTCGGCCTACACATCCAAAAATCGTCATTAGAATCCAATTATTATTCATATTCCAGTTCAAAGGGTTAGCACAAATCATGTAAATCCATCAAAATCCATTGCTAACTACTAATCCATCGAGATCCGGAGAAATCAGACAGTCCGGGAAAATCACGCAATCTGGGAAAATACCGTCGGGGTAGAATTTCGGAGAAATCCGACCCAAACGGATTCCTACTGCCAAAGCATCATTAATCATACAGATCATTAGTGCAGATGGAAAATCAAAGGATAATCATTAAATTCACTCATTAGCAACAAGAAGTAATCATTAGACAATTGTTCCACCAATCCTATCATCAAAATATCACAAAGAACACAACCAGACAGGAAATCTGGAAAAAATTCAGATGAAATGGATTTTCGCGGACAGCTCAAAATGCACCGGAAATAACCCCAACCCGTGGAATAAGCCCAAACCGGGAAAATCCGGGAGTGAGGAAATTCCGCGACGACCTCCGAAACCCGAAAAACGACGAACGTGAACCAAAACTCGAATGATCACAGGATCTTCCCAACCCGAGCTCGAATGATCCCAAAACTGACGATAAGCAACAAGACTCATGGCGCAAAGGATTTAGACCCCTCGAAAGCACGCAAAGGATGAATCTCCACATCAAAATAAGGATGCCCTAATCCGAATGACCAAACCACCCGCCATTAAAACTAGAACAAGCTTTAAGGTTTAAAGATAATAGCTAAGGATTTACCTAAAGCCGCTAACATGGTACAGGGCAAGGGCCACTCAAGCACAATAAAACCTTCGTTCTGGGCCGAACACCAAAGGAAACCCTAATTTCTCACAATGACACATTTCGCGCCCGGAACAAGCAAGCAATTCGACCCAGAATCCTGTCTAAAGGATATCATCTCACAGACAAATGGAGTTCACAAGGCACGAAAAATGGGGGTTCCATAATAAAACGGATCAGACCACGACTCTATAAATACGAAATCAAAATAAAATGAAGGGCCGACCCAAATCCAATGATACCCAAGGCAAGAAACCCTCAATCACCACGCAAGCAAATGGAAGGGCAATGAATACATACCATGGATCAAAGCGAATGGAATTCGAGCTCAGAAAATCGATCACGCGGCAAATACGTCCAAGCAATAGAAATACTAGCACCAACACTCAAGCAATCCTCACGCAAACAAACCAGGATCAATTCTCAAAGCTTCAAATGAAAATTCTAAATCGCCAGAGCAAATCAAGTGAATAGGTGAACTCAGAATGATGCTCAAAATGCCCTAAATTCGACCTTATACCCGCCTGAGCAAAGGTACCTCAACCATTAATGTGCGACAGGACATTTCTGGCAAGTCCGGAAACCTGAGCCCCAAGTGGAATTTCGAAAAATCCCAAAATACGCGGAGACACGGATTTAGCGAAAATGCAGAAACTGGGGAAATCAGGAAGATCGAGATTTTGGCAGCATCCGGGAAAATCTGATAGGACCGAAAAATCCCGAAGTCAGACAGAAACCCAGAATCGGAGAATCCTGCCAGAAACGGACAAGGAACGAGGGCCCGGTAAAATCCTCCAGAGATGGAAAATCTCGGATCCGGGTGAAAACCCGGACTTGGCCAAAAACCCAATTTCAATCAATTTAAACCTCAAGGAAGGGTCCAAGTGAGCAAGACCAACATATCAAGACCCTAGAATGATAAATCCAATAGAACCAAAGGTCAAGACACAAAAAAAAAAGAGGGTCCCCACTCCAAGTGGGGCGTGTGTGCAAAAACTGCACAACAAATGGTGAGGGTCCCCACTCCAAGTGGGGCGTGTGTGCAAAAACTGCACAACAAATGGTGACTCTTTTGGGGAAATGCTCCTGAGCATTTCGATGACAAACTAGAATCAAGAACCCAGAACTCAGGATTTCAACTCAGATACCCAGCCACCACCTTAGGGTAAAACAAAGAAACTCCCAGTTATTTAGACATTCCTATACCAGGGTCTAAGTGTGTGCACATGCATTTATTACCTACCCTTAGTTGCAAGAAGAACCAGACATGGTATGAACAGGCTACGTAAAGATTCTCACTCTAAAAGTACCCTGGATAGAGCCTCGCTGCCAGTCAGGCGTCCATAGCCCCGACGAGGTTATCGATGTGGTCCTCCTAAATATAGCTCTATTGCCAGTTAGGCGTCTATAGCCCCGGTAGAGATATTCAGATCTCCCTGATAAGTTGAATTCCAACCTCATGATTCTCAATACATTTTTTTTTTCTTTTTCTATTTTTTGCTAATGTCTCTTTCTTTTTCACTCATTTTATTTAACCTGTGAACAATGAAGTTCACACTCAGGGCTGGGAACCGCAGTGGCACTAGAGCAAAAAAAAGATTTTTCACCTGTCCAGACCTTATAAGGACTTTTACAACTTTAGGTATATTAAGGATTAAAGGTATAGGACCCCAATATATTCCTGTTCAGACTAACTAGAAGACCTTCGTTTCAACCCAAGGACAAATGACATAGGTTAAAGAATTCATACCACGATATTCTGGAAAAAAGATCAAAGCTTGTAAGGGAAATACCAGGAACATTAGACCGGCTTTATCACTACTACCATACAGGTGCACCCACATTCCCAAAAAGGAAAAGGACCAAAAGCAAGAGAAACGCAACACAAAACAAACAAACCAAACCAAACCTACTCTAACCAAACGAAACGAGCAAAGCAAAGAAAGAAATCTACTCAAACCAAAGCAAGCAAACAAGCAAACCAAGCAACCTAAACTAACTATTTACAGGGCAAAGAGCTGAGAACAGCTCAGGACTGGAAATAATGTTTTAGATACTACCCATTGATAGGCAGTGGTATGTCCTCTCCCATGAGAGTCTTCAGACGGAAGGCATTATCTCCCAGTATTTTGGCAATCTGGTACGGGTCCAGCCACAGTTTATCAAATTTTCCATGACTCCCTTTCTGATCATGCGGCTTATCCCAATATAGGACCAGGTTAGAAATCCTAAAAGCCTTAATTTTTTCTCTCCTATCAAACCATCGCTTGACTACCCCCTGATGTTTGGAAATTTTTTCAAGGGCATTGTCTCATTTTTCCTCAAGGTGCAATAATTCAGCCAACCTCACTTCCCTTCTATCGTTCTCATCATAAAACTAGTTGATAAACTGTAGAGTTGGGATTTTGAGTTGGATAGGGAAAACTGGTTCCAGACCGTACACTAAATGATAAGGAGAGGTACCAATAGAGGACTTAACTCTGGTACGATCTGCCCAAAGAGCAAACTGAAGCTGGGTGTGCCAGTCTTTTGGGTTCCTCTCTAACAATTTTTGGATGACAGTCAACAGGTTCTTGTTAGAGGATTCAGCTAGACCATTCCCTTGGGGATAATAATTAGATGCAAACTTGACAACAATGCCATGATCAAAGGCCCAGTTTGAGAATTTTAGAGATGCAAAGGCAGGACCATTATCACATACCACAGCAACAGGACATCCAAATCGATTGAGAATGACAGATTCAAGAAAATCAATTACTACCTCTGATGTACACTGCCTACAAGCAAAAGCTTCAGTCCATCTTGTAAAGTAATCAGTTATGGTGAGAATATACCTGTGTCCTGCAGAGGATGGTGGATTGATGGGACCTATAAAGTCCATACTCCATTGAGCAAAAGGTTTTACCTCAGTGACCGGTTGGAGCGGAAGTGCTGCACACCTTTCTCTTGTTGCTGCAGTCTGGAAAGTGTGACAGGTCTATACATGAGGATGAACATCCTTAAACAATGTAGGCCAGTAGTATCCTGCCCTCAAAATCTAATTCGCGGTAGCAATTGCCGAGCCATGACCAGTACCATATTTCTCATAAAATTCACTCATTACCCTTTCAACTTCCTGTCTTCCAAGGCACCTCAAATAAATACCTTCATGATTCTTTTTGTATAGGACAGCTCCTTTCAACATGAAGCCGTCACTTTTCAGCCTTAAGGCTCACCTCTGTACTGCATTAAGGTGAGTTGTAGGTCGTTGATTTAGCAGATAGTGGATTACATCATCATACCAGCCTTCTGGGGAAACTTCTTCAACATTATAGTTATGAACAGACAAT
Organism: Sequoia sempervirens; assembly: GCA_007258455.2. NCBI lineage: Eukaryota > Viridiplantae > Streptophyta > Pinopsida > Cupressales > Cupressaceae > Sequoia > Sequoia sempervirens. Next base: position 444,635,226 of record VDFB02000003.1, on the reverse strand, counting down.
TCAGGGCCTATCTCCGCCATGGTTTGGGTGAGTCCTTGTCCTCTTACCAACTTCATCGGCTGGATCTCGATGTCATACTCCTGAAGCATGGTCACCCATTTAGCTCTGCGCTCCCCTAACTCGTTTTGCATCAGCAGCAACTTAACTGCAGAATCAGGAACAATTGCAAACACCTTATTTCGGAGGATATAATGCCTAAATTTCTTCACTGCTCGTACCAAGGCATATGCTTGCTTCTCCACACTCGGGTACTTCAGCTCAGCATCCTTCAATGGTGCACTCATGAAAGCAATGGGATGCTCATTCCCCTCATCAGACTTCTGAGTCAGCATTCCAACACACGAATGGTCTGAAGCAAAGGAATAGATATAAAAAGGCTTACTGTAATTTGGACTCACCAACACTGGAGCATCGACAATGGCTCTCTTAATCTCTGTGAAGGACTCCTTCGCTTCTGCAGTCCACTCGACCTTGGCATCTTGCTTCAACATAGCATTTAACAGCTTCACAATTTCAGCAAATCAAGTGATAAATTTCCTGACAAAGTTAATCTTACCGAAGAAGGATTTCATCTCCTTTTTACTAGCAGGTGGCTGAATTTTCAGGATGGCTTCCACTCTCTCCGGGTCTATAGCAATTCCTTTCTCTGATATCACGTGCCCCAATAGTTTTCCTTCTGTAACTCCGAATATACACTTTTTGGGATTCAACAAGATGCCAAATTCTCTACACTTTTGGAACACCTTACGCAGATCTGAAATATGATCCCCTCTATTTTTGGAGAAAACAGTCAGATCATCCATGTAAATGATAATGCACTTCCCTATGATGTCTTTGAAGTCAATGTCCATAGCCCACTGGAACGTGGCTCCCGCATTAATAAGCCCAAATGGCATCCTCCTGTAAGTGAAGGTTCCCCACTTATTTGTAAAAGCGGTCTTGTGTCTGTCCTCATACTGGACCATCACTTGATTATACCCTGAATACCCATCCAGAAAGGACATCATCTGTGATCCATTAACCACTTGTAGCACTTCATCCAAAGAGGGAACTGGGTAGTTATCTTTTTCTAATGATCTGTTCAGATTTCTGAAGTCAACACAGAGCCTAATTTCACCATTCTTCTTTCTTACTGGAACCAGATTGGCCACCCAAGTTGAATGCCTGATAGGAAATATGATCCTGGCAGACAGCAACTTCTGAACTTCCTTCTGTATGAGTGGCTCCAACAGTGCATTAATAGGTCTCTGCCTCTGTCTGAAAGGTTTGGCGCCTGGCTTCAGAGGTATAGTATGAGTTATGATGGATGTATCATAAGTCTTCAAGTCTTCATAACCCCATGCCACTATATCTAGAAAATCGTATAGGGCTCTGATTATTCCCTGTCTTTCTTCAGGAGTACAGACCTTACCAATGAAAATATTCTTTACATTATCTTCAGTACCCACATTGTGAGTGTCACACTGTCCACTAATAGATTCTTTCTTTGTCTCTTGTTCTTGATCTCTGATTTTGTCCATATTGAAAATTCTCTCTAACTGTACCATTCCCCTTGGAATAGTATTGGACTTCAAATTCAACACACCCTCTAGATCCAATTCTGCTTCTTGAGGCTCTGTTTCATCAATGATCTATGAAGCAAAGACATCTGTGTTTGTGATAAAGTCCAGGATATGTTTATCATCCTCAAACACCTAAAAATTAGTCACATTGTCAGGAACCGATGGCACAGGAGTTAATTCAACAGTAAACTTTTTCAATCCTGACAGAGACAGAGGCTGCAGAGTGTTGGCTACTTGGGCCAGAGAATTAGCAGTTTGATTCTTTTTCCGTGGGATCAGTTGGATATTAAAAGCGTCAAATCCCTCAATGAGGTCCCACACTCGGTGCCTGTAGTTGGTCATTCTCCTATTGTGACACGCATACTGCTTCCTTACTTGTTTTACTACTAATTCTGAATCTCCAAAAACTTGCAGAACCCTGACCTTTTTCTTGAGTGCCATAAGGAGTCCATGAATTAATGCTTCATACTCAGCCACATAATTGGTGCAATGAAATTGGAGCCTATGAGCTGCAAAGAAATTTTTACCTTTCGGACTGATCAGCTCAAACCCTGCCCCAGCTCCATGCTTGGATTTGGATCCATCGAATTTGAGAGTCCAGCATTTTGTAGTGGTATTTTTCTTCATTCTGTCTTTTGGTTTATCAGTGTTAGAGGCTACCTCAGTCATCACAGGTTTCTGGCTTTCGCACTTTCCTTGGACATTCTACTCATCTACCTTAACCACCTGAGCTGGATTCATGCATTTTTGTACTTGTTTTACTGCTGTCTGACACAGACAACATTCCAACTTTAAATGAGAAGCATTGTGGACTCTACACCAATTTGGTAAGAGTAACTCCTTAAAGCTTGTCTTCTTTCCCAGGTGAATCTGGTTCTCCATACATTGCCTAATGAATTCTTGGAAATCGTCCAATAAGCTGATATGTTTATCTTCAGGTTCTTCCTCTTTTTCAACTAATTCTGTCAGAACCTCAACATGGCTGGACCCTGCCCCAACATCAGCTGGCATCGTATGCAACATCAGCACCTCTTCTGCATCTGATTCTTCATATTGAACCGAAAGCAGGTAATTTCCTATTCCGACCTCTGATACCAGAATTTCTGCTGTAGTCTTTTGATATTCCATTATCATATACTTCATTCTAGGCTCCCTCTCGATTCTGATCTGATTAGGTACCCCCTTCCATGGAAGCCACATGTGAGAGTGATCAGTGGACACATACCCATTCAGAGTCTTCATAAAATCCCTTCCTAAAATCAAACCGTATGCATCAGGAATGTCAGCCACCTGAATGTTGATGACCTGTTGGATCCTTGGGTCAGAGGCTATCTGCATCTGGATCATGTTAAGTTCTCCTACCACACTCACTTCAGTTCTGTCCAACTGAGTGACCTTCTTCTGGGAATCAGCAGGTGTTATTCCCAGAGCTCTGCAAACTCTGAGAGGCATCACATTGGTGGAAGCACCAGAATCTAACAGACAATTGTGAAGGTTCTTACCAAAGATTCAGACTGAGATCAGAAATGAAGGGGTTTCTGTTTTACCTTGAAACAAAGTGGGCTGGGTATCTACCTGGGCCACTTGAGTTCTATCATTTTCTTTTTCCTTATCTCCAGGAGGTGGGTTGATCCGATTTTGGGTCTGATTTTGTGTGTTCACAAACTGAAAACTGGAAGTCTGGCTGACATATTCACTAGAAGACTTATCTAATGACTTTGAACTTGCATCATAGGCTCCTAAGACAGCCTTCCTAATGGCAGGAAACCTTAATAACTCAAATGCAGAAAGGTTTACCTTTAATTTCTTGAATTCCTCTACAACATATGAAGCCATCTACTCTTCACTCATATTGGTGGAGACTTCCCTAGATGATTCCTCCACCTTATTTTTGCCAGCTTGAATAATCTTTTCCTTTTGTGGTTCAGTTAGAGACTGTCTGTCCTTCGAAAGATACTACCTGGAAACATGTGGATAAGATGGATTGTTGCTAGCATTAGGATCCAGAGGGGTACTGAAGTTGTTGGGAGGAATGGAGGTGGTGAACGGTCCTCCAGGCTGTGGGCGTCTATGGGGCATATCCTTCAATCCCTATCTCTGAAACATCCGTACTTCTTCAACATGAGCTTCCTCCTGATCGAGGGGGCCATTATCATTCATTTCTTTGTTGAATAGCCGAGCAACCCCATCTCCATTACAAACCTGGTCTGTTTCATCTTCTTGGGAATCGGGTTCTTCTGGTATATTTTCTTGGCTGGCTGGAAAAGGAGCATGATTCAATACCAACACAGGAGAATCATAGGAGTTAGAGGGAACAATCTCCTATGCATTCACATTGTTCTCTACCTCATACTGAAAGATAGAAGCAGCAGTTTAGAATTCTGGACATTCCAATTCTGAATGCTGGCTTGTCTTATAGAGTCTGCACCATCCTGATAAGGCTGCTTCTACCAGATATACTCCAGTAGGAGGCTTATCTTGACTGACTGGTTGGTTTGTAGATTGATTAACAATTTGATTAGCAGGCTGATCCAATGGGGTAGGAACTCCCCCATTATTGGGCCCTGTATTCCAAGTTCTGTTCTGTCCTTGTGGTGGCCTTTTATCAAATCCTGATCCACTTCCTTGGCCTCTGTCAAAATTCTACCTCCTTTCATTATTGAAACCTCTATCATTGTTGTAACCTCTATCCTGGTTATATCCCCTGTCATTGTAGAACCCTCTGTCATTACGCTGTCCCCTGTTGAAGTTCTGTCCTTGTGAAAACTCCTTGTTCTGATTAGACTGCATTCCCTTCTGAGCAGCTTGCAACTGACTATTCTGATTTCTCAGGTAAGTCACTTCTAGATTTAGCTTCTTTATTTGTTCAGCCATTTCATCAATCCTCTCCCTATTAGGATCTTGGTAAGGGATCTGGTTTGGGTTACTCTGAGGGGGAATAGGCATTGTGGCGGATCCCAAAGACTGATGCAACACCTCAGAATTCTGCAGATAAGCAGGGAAGCTATTCTACTGTGGCTGATACATGGGCTGATTAACTTGTTGTTGAGGGAAGTTTGTCATAGGAGAGATCTGGTTCATGGGATGACCAGGGTGTGGTACCATAGGTAATTGGGGAAATGGGTTCATAATTGGGGTATGATTGGTGAGGGCCTGATTTACTGCCTGAATCTGGTTCGGATGTGCAACTGGTCCCAGAGAAGGCAATGGCCCAGTCAAGTGTTGCCTCAGATCTGTACTAAGCTTAACAGCCTTTGTATAAGCATCAGTCAGGGTACCTGGAGGGTTGGGTCTCCATTTCAAAAAGGTTGCTATTAGGTTATCTAGATCTTCATAATATACTCCCAGGGCAGTACCATCATCCAAAACATATGGGTTTTGTAATCTGGTGAATGCACAGTGAAACCTATTATTGAAACTGGCTATGGGTTCGTTAACCTCTCTCTTAACCTTGATGAACTGCAAGTATAACTCATTAGCACTGATGGGAATCCAGAACTTCTGTAAAAAGGCCTTTTCAAGGTCATTCCAATTAAGAATTGAACCGGCAGGGAGATGGTTATACCAATAAAAGGCTTCTTCTCCCAGTGAATAAGGGAACAACCTACAAGCAACATCCTCATGAACTATCCCCCTGTCTTTGAGGCAAGTTTGGAAAATTTTTAGGTGCTCTTCAGTAGTCCTGTTTGGGTCATTAGCATGGAATTTTGAATAGAAGTGTTCAGGGTTCTTGGGCATAACATTGTAGGCTTGAAAGAACAAAGGTGATGGATTATTGGCAAGGAAAGCCATCGGTAATAGCGGAGGTGGCGGTAGTGGTTGGTTAATCACAGGCTGGGGCTGTTGAACAGGAACAGCCTCAGGAATAGGTATAGCCTCAACCTCAGGATGTGAAGATATGGACGATGTTGGTGAGGGGATGGGTGATGATGATTCTCCCCTCTCTCAAGTCCTCCTTGACCTATTGGGAAATTGAAGTTCTTCTAAATCTTCCTCTCTGGTGGTGGATCTGGTATTTCTCCTATATCTCTCTGGAGAGATAGCGTTCAAGAAACGATCCAGTGTGCTCATTCAGGCCCTCCTTCTAGCACCAATCTGTTGATGGTGTTTTTTGCACAGCAACAACTTAGACAGAATATAATATCCTATCTCTCTTGAAAGGTTATCTTCAATAATAAATCACTGAAAAATCACCTCAAGGTCTCTCGGGTGTTAGGTCATAACAATGCATAAAACAACTCAGATAAAATGTGAAATGCTGGTAATCACAATCGGACCTTACTACAAGCAAACTATATCCTTTCAATTTATCAGATCTGACAATATGGTGATCTTGAATCCTAAATCTAATTGAATAATTAAAAAAATAGCAAAAGGTAGGGATGCAAGGAAGTAATAAAATTTAAACTACTACAAGGACAAGCAATGTAAATGACATATATGTGGAATAGACCTATCTCAAATAACCAATTCCTGATCGATCTACAATGCAATCTTACAAGAACGGTGCAATCTTCTGAGGTATTTAAATTTTCAAATCATAGACTTGCATCTACAATCGAACTTAAGCACAATGAATATACGGTCCAGGTTGACTTTACCAGCCTACTACAATCAGATAGTTACTGGGAGTATAGACCAGAGATAGCTACAAACATTCCAAATATGAAATCACAAACATCATTTATCCAACCAAAACTAATTTACTTCTGAGTACTAAACCCTAAATCTTCAAGCAATTTAGAAGATAGAACAAAGGAACCATGCAAGATGAAATAACACAAAGGATTTCACCAGGAAAACCACAATGTCTTCAATTGTATTAATCACCAAATGTTGCAACAATTCAATCGTTCTGATACAGTATTTGCTTCAAGAAAAGACTAAGAAAATCTAACTATTGCTCTTGCTTATCTCTATTACTGCTTAGCTAACCAATGTCTAACCCTTACAATGAGGCGAGAACGCCTATTTATATCAAATTTCCCCCAAAACATGTTGGCCCAGCCCAACATTTTACAAAATAATAAAAACCCGCCAAAACAGGTCAGCCAAGGAAACAAACTAAGGCACACATTTAATGCCATCAACCAAGTCGGCCAAGGCATAGTCCCTAAGGAAGTCCAGTCCAATGCATGCCCTATGATAATAGGGAAGCACAAATCTCGAAAAGAGCATTAACTGTTACTCCCTTTGTCTTTCTTCTGCACTGACGTCCCTTGGACACTCGAGAATATTCTATCCAGCTCAGCAATAGGTGGCAATGGAAAAACCTTGAGCCGACATTTAATTGAATCTATCTCTTCCTTGGACCACTTGACAACTTTATTCCAGTCTTCCTTGCTGGCCATGTATCTATCCATCACCGCCAAGTATGTGGCTGCATCATCAAGTAAGTGGGCGGTGACAGCTCCATCAGAATCCGGGGCATAAACCTCATGCCACCACTCCTTCAATTGCTCATGGCTCAAATACTTGGGAGCTATCTTCATCCTCCCTGTCATTACCTCAAAGAAGGCAATGCATCCGTCATAAACTGATGTCAGGTCACCATCAATTGACTTCCTTCATTTTTGTATCTTCTTTAATGCCTTCTATCTGATCTGCAATGCCTCGAACCACTCCCATGGTTCATCCAATCTGGAAGAGGGAAGGATTCCATCCTTAACTAACTGCTCCTTTCCATGCCCCAGGATAATCCTCGACTTCTGCAACAGGAAATCTATGTCACCCTTATCCTCAGACAAGATGTGCTCCAACAGTTCTTTTGCCCGGACTGCATCCTTGCCCACAGACAAGATCGCCTTAATAGCATTATCCCCATTCATCTGAACATCCATCAACCAGTCGTTAGCAGCTTGGGCGGAGGCCTTCATCTTTTCAATTCCGGAGATTGTCTCCCTAGGCAGAAAACTTGGAGTAGCAGAAGAGGATGGATGGAGAGACTGTAGAGGCTTCATTACCTCTTCTAAACATTTCCTCAATCTTTCATTTTCTCTCTTAAGCTCTCGTTTGGATTGGGTCTCCTTCTTCAGCCTGTCAACAATTATGGCACTCGACCCCTCAAACTCCTCAATGTCTTGCTCTAGGGAGGCCGGGCCGAGATTAATAGTTTGGACATTGTAGTCCTGGCCTGTTATATCATCCCTCATTTTATCTGCTGCAGGGGTGGTGATGTGAACTACCCTATTGTGTGCTTCATCACTTTCCACCCGGGAAATCACCTTAGCAGCTTTCTTCTTCTTTCCTTTGCCGATCTGGGACAGCATTTCATCCCAATCCAACGGAGTGTCCTCAACAATTACCTATTTCTTCCTGGAAATCTCCTTCTCCAACTAGTCCGGAGCCACAGGGTCCGTCCGGATTTCTTCTGTTCTTGTTTCTCCCAGATCCTTTCTCACTTTCACTTCCTCCGCGGCTGTCACCTTGACCTCCTCCTCAGTCATTACTTTGTCACCTTCTTCTCTCAGAGTCTGCTCAGATTGGTCAACCTCCTCAAGTCCCAATTCCTGAAGCATTGGTGATGGAGTCCTAGCAGGTATGCTTTCCTCTGGCTCAGGTGATCCATAGCCTTTACCACTTTCCGGAGAATCTTCATATTGTACCAGCGGAGAAGTGTGCCTTTCCTCTATCTCCACCTCAAGCTCGGCCGCTTCATTGTACAGTGTCCCCTCCTTGAACTGCTCGGCCTCCTCGCTAATTCCCTGCTCATCTGGATTCTCCAGTTTTGGTGCACCTGGCGGAGGAGAAACAGGCTTATCTTGCTCTTCAACTGGTTGTGTTGGAGGAGAGTCCCTCGGCTGTGCAGCATCCTTGGGAGAAGGAGTTCTTGATTTCCTAGTATATACTTTGGTTTTCTCCCCTCCGGAGCTCTCCACATCCACAATTGGAGGCTCATCCTCCCAAGTGGCCTGATCTTTCTTCTTTGCTGTCCTTGTAGTTCTTGTCTTCTTGGGCGGTGGAGGAGCATCCTCCTTTTCAGCCTTCTCCGTTTCTTCCTCATTTGAGGACTTGCTAATTGTCAGGGTCTTCCATGTGTGTTTTCCAATTGGTTTCCTCTTCGTTGCAGACTCAACCCCCTTAGGACCTCTGACTTTAACCTTGAAGGGTGAGGTTTTAGCTGATTTCCCTTTGGGGTCCTCCTCCCCGGACTCCTCAGAAGTTGACATGGGGTTGAGATTCCCCATCAAGTCAAAGGTGCAAGCTACTTTGGCATTCTCTAACTCCCAGACTTTATGCTTAACCCAAGAAAAGGTGAATCTCAACACATGAGCCATCAGGTCCTCTAATTCTGTCACTTCGGGCTCACTCCAATCAATGTCCCCAACTGACCTGTCCTTTATGGGATCGTACACATGGTCTTGAACCAACTTTCCATCATCATCAAGCTTTCCATCATCATCAAGCTGATCCAAAATCAGCTTAACATTGTATTGTCTAATGGCCTCTACAGGCAGCCTAGAATACCTTTTCTTCCTTGCATCAAGGTCATCCTTGATGTTGACCCAATAATCTTCTAAGTCCTCTTTATGCCTGTATTCCCGGGTAGCCCTCTTTTGAGCTTCTCCAGTTATGTCAAAGTTTATTCTCTTCGAATGGAAAGAGAATCCATAAGCGGCCAACTCCTCACCTGCAGTGTGAGCTGATTGAATAGATGGGCACACTTCTCCCACACCAATCCCAAGAGGGAAGTCTCCTCCAAATCTTGTCTTATGCTTTTCTCTCTTCACAACTACATCGAACTCACAAATCTGCCTTACAACTTCTAGTAGCACGATGCGGTCAGTGGGATACCGAGGCAACCTGTAAGGGGCAACTGGACATCCATCAATCCAGAGGTAGGTGAATGTAGGGAACTGGATAAACCATGCTCTGTAGTTCTTGATTAGTCCTCTAGCTCCATCGGATAATTTGATATGTTCTGCATTTTGAAGTGTCCGGGTAATGTGCATTGTGAATGCATCATTTGTCCTCCTGTAATCCTTATGTCCCAAATGCAGCTCCGGATAAACCTCATAGATTATGCTCTGCCCAATGGTTCCCCTCGGAGTCAAGCCTTTGTATGGGTAGGAAAAGGCCAGCACATACATAATGTAAGAAGACATATTGAACTTCTTTGCTTCCAAGACATTTCTTAGTTTTTTGTCAATCTCTGCACTAATGAGTCCTGACCAATGATAGTTTGTCCCCTGGCTCATCTTGGTGATCACATGGACCATCCAATTCTCCAATACCCCTGTAGTTCTCAGTCCAGCCACCCTGCTCAACAGTGTGATGGCATCATACACATCTGACCTGAATTTCTTCCTATGCAACTATTTGGGCAACTTAGAGTGGTGAGATTTTGGCTTCTCCAGCCATGAATTGATGATCTGCTGAGCTTTGACTGGCTCATTCTTGTAATAGGTCCTGGCAGTGTCAATGTTTAATGCACAGACCGAAGGAAGATCTGGTATGCTGAAGGTTCGTGCAATGGAAGACGGACTGAAGTTTTCCAAGACTCGTCCCTCAGTGCTGACCACCATCTGGGTATCAAACGCATACTGTCTTGCACATTCCAAAATTAACTCATAGCACTGAACTGCCAGAGGGAACCCTGCCACATGCACTAATCCAGAGCTCATCATTCCTTGTCTCAAAGTTGACTGATCCTTCTCAGCTGCTCTCTACTTGAACTCCTCATAGTGCCAGGCACCAACATTCATGTCAGATACCTCGGCCCACACGGAGGACACCCTGCTTTCTGGGAGCTGACTCTTCATATCTAGTCTCAACCGTTCTATCTTAGAAATTGAAGATGCCCCTGCACCACCTTTGGACTTCCCAATAGTAGCTTTGCTTGATTCGGCCTACACATCCAAAAATCATCACTAGAATCCAATTATTATTCATATTCCAGTTCAAAGGGTTAGCACAAATCATGTAAATCCATCAAAATCTATTGCTAACTACTAATCCATCGAGATCCAGAGAAATCAGACAGTCCATGAAAATCACGCAATCCGGGAAAATACCGTCAGGGCAGAATTTCAGAGAAATCCGATCCAGACGGATTCCTGTTGGCAAAGCATCATTAATCATACAGATCATTAGTGCAGATGGAAAATCAAAGGATAATCGTTAAATTCACTCATTAGCAACAAGAAGTAATCATTAGACAATCGTTCCACCAATCCTATCATCAAAATATCACAAAGAACACAACCAGACAGGAAATCCGCAAAAAATCTAGATGAAACAAATTTTTGCGGACAGCTCAAAATGCACCGGAAATAACCCCAACCCGCGGAATAAGCCCAAACCAGGAAAATCCAAGAGTGAGGAAATTCTGCGATGACCTCCGAAACTTGAAAAACGATGAACACGAACCAAAACTCGAATGATCACAGGATCTTCCCGACCCGAGCTTGAATGATCCCAAAACCGACGATAAGCAACAAGACCCATGGCGCAAAGGATTTAGACCCCTTGAAAGCACGCAAAGGATGAATCTCCACATCAAAATAAGGATGCCCTAATCCAAATGACCAAACCACCCGCCATTAAAACCAGAACAAGCTTTAAGGTTTAAAGATAATAGCTAAGGATTTACCTAAAGCCGCTAACATGGTACGGGGCAAGGGCTGCTCAAGCACAATAAAACCTTCGTTCTGGGCCGAACACCAAAGGAAACCCTAATTTCTCACAATGACACATTTCGCGCCCGGAACAAGCAAGCAATTCGACCCAGAATCCCGTCTAAAGGATATCATCTCACAGACAAATGGAGTTCACAAGGCACGAAAAATGGGGGTTCCATAATAAAACGGATCAGACCATGACTCTATAAATACGAAATCAAAATCAAATGAAGGGCCGACCCAAATCCAATGATACCCAAGGCAAGAAACCCTCAATCACCACGCAAGCAAATGGAAGGGCAATGAATACATACCATGGATCAAAGCGAACGGAATTCGAGCTCAGAAAATCGACCACGCGGAAAATACGTCCAAGCAATAGAAATACTAGCACCAACACTCAAGCAATCCTCGCGCAAACAAACCAGGATCAATTCTCAAAGCTTCAAATGAAAATTCTAAATCGCCAGAGCAAATCAAGTGAATAGGTGAACTCAGAATGATGCTCAAAATGCCCTAAATTCGACCTTATACCCGCCTGAGCAAAGGTACGTCAACCATTAATGCGCGACAAGACATTTCTAGCAAGTCCAGAAACCCGAGCCCCAAGCGGAATTTCAGAAAATCCCAAAATGCGCGGAGACACGGATTCCGCGGAAATGCAGAAACCAGGGAAATCAGGAAGATCAAGATTTTGGCAGCATCCGGGAAAATCCGATAGGACCGAGAAATCTTGAAGTCAGGCAGAAACCCGGAATCGGAGAATCTTGCCAGAAACGGACAAGGAACGAGGGCCCGGTAAAATCCGCCAGAGATGGAAAATCCCGGATCCGGGTGAAAACTCGGACTTGGCCAAAAACCCAATTTCAATCAATTTAAACCTCAAGGAAGGGTCCAAGCGAGCAAGACCAACATGTCAAGACCCTAGAATGATAAATCCAATAGAACCAAAGGTCAAGACACAAAACAAAAAAGAGGGTCCCCACTCCAAGTGGGGCGTGTGTGCAAAAACTGCACAACAGATACCATGGTTGTAGATGAAGCTAATTTTCAAAGAGTCAATTTGGAGAGGAATATGATTATACAAACAAGACCTACTATGTCTTCAAATCCCTCTTTGAATTTTATGGAGAATGTTTCAATATGCACAAATCTAAGTACATCTTCAAATCCACATGTTAGTGAAATGGTAAATCTGTATGTAGAAGTTTTACAAGATGCTGGACTTAATAATGTTGACATTGATGATATTCAAAGAGATGAAACTTTTATAGAATTTGTTGAAAAAAAAAAGAAAAATCTTTTGTTGCAAATGAAAATCAAAATGATCATTTTCTTGAAAATGAAAATGAAAACAGTTTTGTTGATGAAAATGAAGATGAAAATGTAAATGAAAATGAAGATGAAGATAAAAATGAAGATGAAAATCTAGAATGTGATGTTGAATTTAATGAAAATACTTTTTTAAAATTGGAAGTGGTGTTTTCGATAATCTTCCTGGTCAAATTTCTTGGAGGAAAATAAGAACACATGCGAATAGAATATACACCAAATTTTTATCTTAAAAATTTTGCATTTCAATGTCAACTAATGATGCAATTGATGAGAATGCAAAAAATGAGGAAAGTAATGAAAAGGTTAGGCTTTTATGTTAAACCAAAAAGAAAAGATCAATCATTAAAACATGTTATGTCTACTGTTGCTAGTGCCATTCAATCTATTGGAAAAAATAGTTGATCTAAAGATAAAAACACAACAAGAAGAGCTATAACAACTGCTATAGTTAATAAAGAAACTTTGAATAAAATAGTGGTAAACAATATTAGTGAAGTTTTAAAAATACATAATAATACATTACTAAGAGCAGAAAAAAGAAGAGAAAGTATAGAAAATGATCCTATCAATCAATGTTGGAGTTTCAGTGGATGACTACTGAGGTTTGATATAAAATTGAATGTTGAAATTAAATCTTTGATTGAAAAATATTGGCATGATAATAATAGGGTTTCATCTAATGCTAGAGATGTTTTAAAATTAAGGGCGGGCTCCAAAGTTCGCGATCCTCACCCAAAACACCTATTAGATACAACACAAACTAAATTTTATAGAAAATTTTGTAGCGATTCAATGTTACCTCAGAATATTAAAATAAGTCAAAGGTCTTTTGAAAAATGTGGGTATGTGTAGGATCATGATGGGCCAAAAAGTGGCAATATGATGGGTATTTGTAGGGTATGTGGCTGACGACTTTTTCTTTACCCAAAATTAATGAAATGAAAAGGGTTTTTAAAGGAGATTCTCAGCTTTCCACCAATATAAATTATGCTTTACTTTGAATTTAATAAATAATTATTATTCATTTTCTATTTGAATTACGACTAAAGTCCTGAATAATAGGCTGATTGAAAAAGATCTATAGCTTTCAAATGGTATCACATTTTTTGAATCTGAAATATGCGTCACATTCTATGCTTTGTATACTGTAGGATTAAAAAAAAGAAAATTGAATTTCATGAAGTTTTTACCAAGTTAAGGTGGTTATATGTATGAGTTTTTTATATTTTTTAAAATTTGTAATAAAAAATCATAATTAATTATTTACTTGGAAAAAAATTACAAAAAAATATGCATCATGTTGAGGCATGAGTCCTCTACTCATATCTAAAATATTATTATTTTATTATGGTTAGGGTGGTTGACAGACACCTACTTATTTTTTCCCTAAAATTTAAGTACTACTACATTGAAATTTCAAATTTTCACCAAATAGATTTTAAAAAAATTAAACCTAGTAGTTTAGAAACTACATTCAATTTTCTTAAAATTCTATTTTTACATATTTTTGAAATAATATAGATAGCTTATTCAAATTTTAACATCAAGTTGCCTAACTTTGATTTTTTAAATTTTTTTGCCACTTAAGGGCCTATTTTTTCCATGATGATCCTGCACATACCCATGTAAACCATGGTATGTAAAAATTAATAAGCAACGAATATCTTGTTGTTGTAAAATACATGTTCAATTTTGATATTTTTATGATGTTTTTCGATATATACGTTGTACCTTGAATACTAACATGATTATACAGGATTGTGGTATTGATATGCCACTTGAAGCAATAAGAGAGTTTATTTTAGGTTTTTTTTGTGAAAAATCTAATGATAAATTATTTCATTTAAGTTCTTGTATTTTTGGACAATGCATTAACTGTGGAAATCTTTCATTTTTAAGAATTTGTTTGCATGAAAGTGTTGATCATGATTTTGGACAACAATTAGTAGATGTCAAAAGATTTAGGAATGTTCACTATTCTTTAAAAGATGGAAAAATAGGAAAGCGTTGTGATTTAGTTACAAAAAAGTTAGTGTGCATGCATTTATGAGTGAATTTAAGAATAAAATTGTACCAAAATATGTCATGCACTTTGAACATGTTCGATGGCTTGATGGCCAATTTCGCGCATGTAGAAACACATTTCCAATTGGTACTATACTTTCAATGGTTGATTTTGTGGAGAATTATACTCTTGCTCCGCAAGAGGAAATTCAATCTCAATATTATAATTCAGTGCAAGTAGCTATGTTTTTCCATATTGTTTATAGACCTACAAATGATAGCACTGAGGATGATAGAAAAGTTTTGAGGGAGTATAATTTTTATTTGAGTGACAATCGGTTACACTCGTCAGAGTTTGTTCAATATTGTTTTAGTATATTTTATAAAAATTTAAGAGAAAGAGGAATCCAGATGAAATAACACCTCATATGGTCAGATAATTGTATGGGGTAGTTCAAGAATGCTCAAATGTTATATTGGTTAAGTAGGGTTCACAAGGAACTTAACGTCTAGCATATATGGAGGATTTTTGAAGCTAGGCATGGTAAAGGAGAACATGATGGAGTTGGTGCATGTGCAAAAGAATTCTTACTAGAGAGAACAATTAAAATTCAAGGATTCAGTAAAATTTAAAGTTGCATGTGAGATTGTGGATTGGTGTAATAGAAGATTATCTGCACCTAGTTTGAGTGATTACTCTACAGTTCATCGATTCTTTTTGTTGGTGGAAGAAGAGAACATTGTACCTAGAGTTGATTATGAGACAATGAGTGGATCTACTAAATGGCATTCATTTAGGAGTGCGACAAGCAGCACATGGACTATTTGGACAAGGGAGCTTGCATATTTTTTCCAATTTTGTATCTCAGGAGATTGGGAAGCATGTGAAAATACATAATGGATTGAATAGTGGGAGCAAAGATCGTTGACACCTGCAGAAGCACATAATCAATATAAAAGAACTATTGAAGGAAATGATCAACTATTTTCATCTAAAGATTATGACCGTGTTTCAGACCTTGTACAAGAAGGTAATTTTAATTCAATTTATTTCATTTTATTTCACTTTATTAAGTTATTTTGTAATACTAAATTATTTATATGGATATGCACAAGTTATTAAATCAAATTTTGTTGGCAGGACATGTGTATGTTGTTATTGCACCTGAGGGGAATGAAGAGAAAACAAAATATTAGTTGGCTCGTTGTGTGGAAACTAAACATAAGTTAATAACACCTTGAGAAGATGATGATGAATTTCATTATCCAATAGGTATGGTGATCCCCTTAAGACACCTCCTTATGCAAATTTTGATTTAACAAGTTTTAGATCCCCTTAAGCAATTTTTTAGAACAAGTATTTGATCCCCTTAATAAAATTTTGAGAACTTATTTGATGATGGTTTTTTAACATGTTTTCCAATAGGATTGGTGGTATTTTTTGGAACTTGGCTACGAAAATACTTAAGAAGAAAAAATGGTCTACCTGCATTCAAAGACTATGAAACACATAAAAATATTATACATTATTCACATTTGGTGGTGGCAAAAAATATAAAACTAGAGCGGTATCGTGGAAGACCTTCAAAAAAAGTGCTATGGTCAATTTCTATGGAAGAGCATGAGGCAATCATAGATGCATTTCAAAAAAGAGAGGATGCAGATGGTGCAATGGAATAAGTAAATACAGGTAAATATAGTTTTAGTTATATTTTGTCCTTTTAAATACATTAAATACATGTTTCAACATTGGTCAATTGTGTTATTAGTTGAAATTGATTTAAATTGTCCTTTTATACATCCTTAAGGAATAATCACAAAAAGGATCTAGTCCATGTAGATTCAACCTAGACAACATGGAATCCTTGGTAAAAATAGGTAATTATTAGTTAAATTATATTGAAATACATGTTTTGATTACATATTGATATTGCTTGGACATTAATAGTTAAAATTGATTTATTGTCATTTTTTGTATCCTTAAGCCATCATTGCATTAATCTCATACTTTGAAACAAAAAGGAGAGGATGCCTAGATTCAACCTGCAAACATGTGTGGAATACTTTTAAATGTAGGTACTTGAGTTTTGTACATATAGATAGTTTTATATAAATTAAAATATGTAATTTTTGATGATTTCATTGATATTGCTTGTACCTTTTTGATATCAGGTGGTGTGAAGACCTACTACATTCTAGCCACGAGTTTGAGATGTTCTTGAGATGGCATATCCAAATTTTGTAAACATTGTTTTGAGATGACATATATGTACATACATACTTACATAATTAAACATACTCTATGTACTTCTATGTATCAAATCAATATTCTATATATTTTGTTTGTTAAATGTGCATGTTTTCCTACTTTGAAACTTTATGTCTAATTATATAATCACTAAATATCATGCATACATTATTATTAAATCAATTATATCCTTAAGACGTTGTATTATGACCCCTTAATACATCCCCTTAAGAAATTCTCTCATTTGTTCACTCTCTCGTCGATGCCTATCAAGATCAAAATCGATCATCCTGATGGCATCAACAACATTTTGCATTGTAAATGCAAAACATCTCACATGTGGAGGAATCAATGCTTGACTTTGCATAGCATTGATTTAATTTTGTAAGGATGCAACTTGATCATTTATATGTGCTCTCAATCAAGCCTTGTCAGATGCGACAGGTGTTGGATGTGGCATATTAGGTGGAGGGGGAGGGGGAGGTAGATGTGGTTGTGGCTAAGGTGGTGGATTGATGATATCATCAATGTTAAAATCATCCATGATATGCTCGATATAAATGTGCACCTGCATTAAATCATACAAAATAGGATGTGCATACATATATTAAGATCATATATTTAATTGAAATAGGATGAGCAACATATATATTAAGATCATATATTTAATTGAAATACACACACACACACACACACACACACACACACACACACACATATATATATATATATACATTGATTGTTCAACTCAAGAGCGTGTCCATAAAAAATTCAAAATTTAACATGTACATGTACATTTAAAATAAAAAATATGATGCATAATTTGCATGCGTACATATCATTAAACTAAACTATGTACATACATACAAATTTCAAAATTTAAGAACTATATATGCAAATTTTAATACATGCACATACATACTAAACAATAAACTTGAAACATTCACAAAAGCTCATTTTATGTCTAACACACACACACATATATTACAATTTTTTAGCATGAGAAATCATGATCTAGTAGATAGTCATAAAATATATACTATTATATATTATTCATTATAAGTTCATAAATTCCACTAAATTCACAAATCCATGTCACTAATAATTGAATACAAATTAGAAAATCTGTAAGCCTCATTTATGTCTAAGGCACATGTTACTTGAATGAAAATACAATTAACTATTAATATTATATAATCTTGCAGGATCTTATTATTGTTAAATTTGGTTACCTTGGGAACCTTTGATCACCAAATTTTAAGAACTTCTTTGATCCCCTTAAGAAATGTCATATTGCGTCCCCTTAAGAAATCAAATTACGATTTAGGGTGGTATGATGGCTTAAGGGGAGCTATGTCTAGTGAGGTCCTAGGAGAAAATGACATGGCTCAAGTGAATAAAATTTGGTGAAGTTTCCCAAGGCAACCAAATTTCATTAAGAGCCTTTAAAAAAAAATGATGGCTTTAGGGTTTAGCGTAATAGGATAGCTTAAGGGGATCTACATGTAGTAAGATCCTAGGACAAAATTACATGGCATAAGGGAATGAAATTTGGTGGAGTTGCCTAAGGGAACCAAATTTCATTAAGAGCCTAAGAAAAAATGATGGCTTTAGCGTTTAGGGTTTAGAGTTTAGAGTTTAGGGTTTAGGGTAATAGGATAACTTAAGGGGATATATGTAGTAAGATCCTATGACAAAATTACATGGCATAAGGGAATGAAATTTGGTGGATTTTCCTAAGACAACCAAATTTCACTTTAAGGTTAGGTAGGACAAAATGAATGGTTTAGTGTTTAGGGTTTACAGAACTTAGGGTGAAGTTTTGGTGCCCCTTGGAATATAATGAACTTGCAAGTTAGTGAAGAACATTTTCTTATGGAATAGTTGATTGAGATCTACTCTTGTTTCAACTGACCAATCTAGATCATGAAATCTCATTCATATTATAATCTTACAGGATCTTATTATTGTTAAATTTGGTTGCCTTGGGCAACTTTGATCACCAAATTTTAAGAACTTCTTTGATCCCCTTAAGAAATGTCATATTGGGACCCCTTAAGAAATTGAATTATGATTTAGGGTGACAAGATGGCTTAAGGGGATCTACATCTAGTGAGGTCCTAGGAGAAAATGACATGGCTCAAGTGAATAAAATTTGGTAAAGTTTCCCAAGACAACCAAATTTCATTAAGAGCCTTTAAAGAAAAAATGATGGATTTAGGGTTTAGGGTTTAGACTTTAGAGTTTAGGGTTTAGGGTAATAGGATAGCTTAAGGGGATATACAAGTAGTAAGATCCTAGGAAAAAATTACATGGCATAAGGGAATGAAATTTGGAGTTTCCTAAGGCAACCAAATTTCATTGAGAGCCTAAGAAAAAATGATGGCTTTAGGGTTTAGGGTTTAGAGTTTAGATTTTAGGGTTTAGGGTAATAGGATAACTTAAGGGGATATATGTAGTAAGATCCTATGACAAAATTACATGGCATAAGGGAATGAAATTTGGTGGATTTTTCTAAGACAACCAAATTTCACTTTAAGGTTAGATAGGACAAAATGAATGGTTTAGTGTTTAGGGTTTAGATTTAGAGTTCAGGGTTTAGGGTTTACAAAACTTAGGTTGAATTTTTGGTGCCCCTTGGAATATAATGAACTTGTAAGGTAGTGAAGAACATTTTCTTGTGGAATAGTTGATTGAGATATACTCTTGTTTCAACTGACCAACCTAGATCATGAAATCTCATTCATATTTTTAATCTTGTAGGATCTTATTATTGTTAAATTTGGTTGCCTTGGGCAACTTTGATCACCAAATTTTAAGAACTTCTTTGATCCCCTTAAGAAATCGAATTATGATTTAGGGTGATAGGATGGCTTAAGGGGATCTATGTCTAGTGAGGTCCGAGGAGAAAATGACATGGCTCAAGTGAATAAAATTTGGTGAAGTTTCCCAAGGTAATCAAATTTCATTAAGAGCCTTTAAATAAAAAAATGATGGCTTTAGGGTTTAGGGTTTAGACTTTAGAGTTTAGGGTTTAGGGTAATAGGATAGCTTAAGGGGATCTACATGTAGTAAGATCCTAGGAAAAAAATACATGGCATAAGGGAATGAAATTTGGTGGAGTTTCCAAAGGAAACCAAATTTCATTAAGAGCCTAAGAAAAAATGATGGCTTTAGGGTTTAGGGTTTAGAGTTTAGAGTTTTGGGTTTAGGGTAATAGGATAACTTAAGGGGATATATGTAGTAAGATCCTATGAAAAAATTACATGGCATAAGGGAATTAATTTTTGTGGATTTTCCTAAGACAACCAAATTTCACTTTAACGTAAGGTAGGACAAAATGAATGGTTTAGTGTTTAGGGTTTAGATTTTAGAGTTTAGGGCTTAGGGTTTATATAACTTAGGGTGAAGTTTTGGTGCCCCTTGGAATATAATGAACTTGCAAGTTAGTGAAGAACATTTTCTTGTGGAATAGTTGATTGAGATCTACTCTTGTTTCAACTGACCAACCTAGATCATGAAATCTCATTCATATTATAATCTTGCAAGATCTTATTATTGTTAAATTTGGTTGCCTTGGGCAACTTTGATCACCAAATTTTAAGAACTTCTTTTATCCCCTTAAGAAATCGAATTACGAGTTAGGGTGATAGGATGGCTTAAGGGGATCTACGTCTAGTGAGGTCCTGGGAGAAAATGACATGGATCAAGTGAATAAAATTTGGTGAAGTTTCCCAAGGCAACCAAATTTCATTAAGATCCTTTAAAGAAAAAATGATGTCTTTAGGGTTTATGGTTTAGACTTTAGAGTTTAGGGTTTAGGGTAATAGAATAACTTAAGGGGATCTACATGTAGTAAGATCCTAGGACAAAATTACATGGAATAAGGGAATGAAATTTGGTGGATTTTCCTAAGGAAACAAAATTTCATTAAGATCCTAAGAAAAAATGATGGCATTAGGGTTTAGGGTTTAGAGTTTAGATTTTAGGGTTTAGGGTGATAGGATAACTTAAGGGGATATATGTAGTAAGATCCTATGGGAAAATTACATGGCATAAGGGAATGAAATTTGGTGGATTTTCCTAAGACAACCAAATTTCACTTTAAGGTCAGGTAGGAAAAAATAAATGGTTTAGTGTTTAGGGTTTAGATTTTAGAGTTCAAGGTTTAGGGTTTATATAACTTAGGGTTAAGTTTTGGTTCCCCTTGGAATATAATGAACTTGCAAGTTAGTGAAGAACATTTTCTTGTGGAATAGTTGATTGAGATCTACTCTTGTTTCAACTGACCAACCTAGATCATGAAATCTCATTCATATTATAATCTTGCAAGATCTTATTATTGTTAAATTTGGTTGCCTTGGGCAACTTTGATCACCAAATTTTAAGAGCTTCTTTGATCCCTTAAGAAATGTCATATTGGGACCCCTTAAGAAATCGATTTACGATTTAGGGTGATAGGATGGCTTAAGGGGATCTAGATGTCTAGTGAGGTCCAAATTTAGTCATACTATGGCCTCACTGGTTCCATCTAGCTCTGGGTCAAAAGTGTTTACCCCTCTAATAAAAAAAAGTATCATGCTAAAAATTAATCAATCTATGCATATCACAAAAATAACATACATCTATCAAAACAAGTAAAAATTTCCTCCTACATTAGAGGATATCAAAATAAATATGAAATATTTTAATAATTATACATGTAATCACTTATTAATAAGTTATATCATACATAATTTTAATCACATAATAAAGGAATAAATATACATATGTAGAAGTTACAAAAATAAAAAGAGGCTACTCACATGGATCTTGATCCTTCTAGGAAGTGCCTAGATTGGTGTATTTGGTGTAGGAATCTATGTAGGTGTTGGGACCTTCACCTCTCTCCTTGTATATTTCCAACAATCCCACTCACTCCCTCTATAGAATCATTTCCTTTGTTATTATCTAGTTCTTTTAATCTTCTAAATTAACCTCTTATTTATAGGAGCATAATATGAATCCTCCTCCTATCTCTATTGTAATAATAGCATAGTTCCTCCAACCTATCATCATGTACCTCATCCCTTTCCCATGTAATAGGTGTACCTTAGGTGTTAAATGGTTCCATCTTGGTCTCCTTATTGATGCATTTCTATCCTTCCACATAAATCTATATAGTATCAAAATATAGGTAATTTTATGGTTATTGAATCTCTCTTAATTACTAAAGAATCCATTATGATTGAGGATGGATGGATTATTATCTAGGATCACATCTTAAAAATCCTATAGATGTCAAGGTATGTGTTTCTTAATACATATATTCCCATACAAACCTCTTTCCATGTATTATCAACTCTCCTATATAATAGACACCTTACTAGATTTAAATTTCATATGATATATACCCAAGTGTTTCCAAATGGAATTGATATAATTATACTTTTATGGTATTCTAGATATTCATAATATTTTTCATAAATCTACCAAATAGACCCATTCTTGACATCGAACCTACATAATTTTAGGTATGTCCAATGAAAGAAACTTTACCCATAGCACTCTCACTCGCGCTCTCCTATCTTGTGGATATAATAGAATAAAGTTTTATTCCAACAATTTAGATCCCTAATGATCATGTCTAAGTGTCATAGAGAGTGATCATCCACTCTTCATAAAATTATAGAAACCAAAAGGTTTTATATTATGTGTTCAAATAAGTGAAAACATTACAAAAAGCTCTACTGAATGGTGACATCAGAGAACTTTTTAAGGCAACCAAATTTCATTTTAAGCTCCTAAGACAAAATTCAAATGCTTTAGTGTTGAGGGTTTAGATTGTACACTTCAGGGTCTAGGGTTTAGCAAACTTAGGGTGAAGTTTGGGTGGCCCTTGGAATAATTTAGACTTGCATGTTAGTGCCTATTGGAATTGATTGTATGTGCTTCAATTTACGAATTTGCTAACTAAATTTGCAATCAAACATCAAGATAAACTTTATGAATTTTAACTATTATTTAACATATTGTTTTCTAATCTAATTATAATTTAACATTGAAGCTAAAGTTTAACATATCATTTTTTCCATACAATGCAAATAAAATTTAAAACATTTAAGCAATGCAAATGATTTTTTTTGAGCTCGAAATTACCTAGTTTTCAAAATCAAAATGATTTGTTCAATTTCAATTTAGGGTTTAATTTTTTGTTCCAATTCAATTTAGGGTTTCAATTTCTAAGAAATTAGGGTTTTTATTGCAATTTTTTCATTTGAGTTCAAACTAGGGTTTTCAAATTCAATTTTTTTGTTTGATTTGAGTTCAGGGTTTCAAAAATCTTGATTAGGGTTTCTAAATGCAATTTTTTTATTTCATTTCAATTTCTAGGTTTTGAAATGCAATTTTTTTGTTTTGTTTCAATTAGGGTTTTCAAATTCAATTTTTTTTGTTTAATTGAACAATTTAGGTTTCAAAAGTTAAATTTTGTTTGTAAAACACAATTCAAGGTTCTTTTTTTCATTTCTATTAAAAAATCTTCAGGTTTCATTGAACTTTTTCATCTATTTTTACAATTACTCATTTCTACTATAACAGGAAAAAAATGCTCAAAACGTGAAATAAAAAAAAAATGCCAAATTCACTTATTTTATTCACAATTTCAATAAAAAATAGAAAAATGCAAAAAAAAGGGGGTGTGGGTGGGTACTTGTAGCTATTTGTGGGGGTCATTGTTACCTGTACTCGAGATCTCGTCCACTGTGAAATGAACTCTGTTTGTTTGTAAAAAAATAAATAGCAATATAAAACGGGATCCTGATTTCTATAAAACGGGATCCCGACTTCTACAAATCAGGATCCCGACTTCTACAAATCAAGATCCCGACTTCTACAAATCGGGATCCTATTTCATAGTAATCAGAATCCCATTCCTTCTCCATTGGTTCAGGATCATATAGGAAATGGGATCCTAGTTTTTAAAAAGCGAGATCCTATTTTGTGTTTAGGCTCAAGATCCTGAAGCTAAACAGGATCCCAATTTTAAAAAATCGGGATCCCATTTTATCAAAGCCGATTTCAATTTTTTGGCTAAGGAAAAAACTTCCACATTTCATGGACTCAACTTTGTGCACTTACCCGGACACTCCCATGGCTGAGTAGGATCCTTTTGTCCCTTCGTAGCCTCTAGCCTCTAGTTTGAAGAGTCGTAGAAACCTCCTTGTGTGCAAACGCAAGTACTAGCAAAAGGCTCTCACAGCCAAGTAGGCTGCCTTGCAAAAGAAGGAAGAGGAGATGATCACCCCTATATCAGGGCCTCCTACCGCATCCTCCTCTCACCTCCCCTCTACTTCTGTTCAAACTAGTTTAGTCTCACTTTCGGGTTTTTTTGTGAGTACAAATGTGGCTTACCCCAAAAAGGTGCATGTGTTCATTGCTCCTTTGGTGGAGCTATCTTTGTTGATGTCCCTTCTAGATGTCCCACCTCTCCTGAAACCCATAGATATGCTGAATACTTTTGTGGTATATGTTGCGATTTTCTCCTCCTCCTCTTCCTCTGCACCTTTCGACTCATCTATGGGGAGTTCTCATTCCTCGATGAAGCAGAAGGTGGGGGGTAGTCCTTCCAACAATGAAGGACGTAAGAGGAGCCTACCTTCTTCGAAAGGTGGTCCCACGCTGACTCATTATGTCCTAGTAATGGAACTGGTCTCAACTTCCCCTGAGTTCACCACTACTCTCAAATTGTTTGGAAAGCCTAGTGGTGAATCTTAGGCGCAACCTTCATCTATTGAGGTAAAACATGGCACTCCTGTAAAGTGCATGTTTAACTTTCTGGAGGATGTTTTGGCCTTGTCAGTGATATTCCAAAAAATGTTGAACTTAGCTCCACAAGAGCTTGGTGGAGAGGACCTTGTGAGGCCCTCTTCCCTATCCCTTGTCGCAGGAGGGTCAGAAGCTCCTCTTAACATTCCACTACTACAAGCCCATCCTCCTTTCCCCTATGATGATCTATAGTGGGAAGCACATGACCTCTTGGTTAATCAGTGTTAGGGGGAGGCCTCTTCTTTATCTTTAGATTAGATGAGTGGGTGATCATACTATGTGTTTCTGGATTACTCTTGTTACCCTTGTTGGTGCTTGGATATAGGCCTGGTTTTTGTGTCATAAATCTTCTTCTATTTGTACCATCATTCATCCATGTTTGTGACTTGATTTTCGGTAAATTGGGGATGATGCAAAGTGTTGGGGGTATTTAGGATATCCTTCCATGTTGACCCAATTTTTTATTTTCACTTTGTCTTCTTGTGCATTCTTCACATGGTCTGATATAGTAGGGGGTTGATGACAGTTCATTTTATATACTATTATTATACTTATATATATTTATGAGTAGTTCTAATGCCGAAATATCATATCACCCATGTGCCCTTTGTTTGTGATGTTTCTTTTAGCTTTTATTTTATCTTTCTCTCTTCTTTGCTTTAGTTTTCCCTTTCATGTGTGACAATACCATTTCTGTAACATTTCAATTTTTAGAAAATGCATTTGTTGCCAATGAATCTTTTCTAAAAAATCTTCATGAACCTTTTATTTTTTCAAAGAATCACATTCTCTACTTGGAACCCTAGTGGAACGTGTTTCATTCATCATGGGTTCGAAAAGAAAGAATTTGAGAACCTTTCCTTTGAGGTGGGAGTAGCTTTGACCTTCTCCTCACGTGGGGGCATTTTCTTCCTTTCAAATTCCTTGATGAAGTTAACATCTTTCAAAAGGATTCCTTGATGATGAATCGATTTGAAAAAGAAAAATCTCTTCCATACTTTCAAACAGCGTGTCCCTTGAGTGGACCCTTCTTTATGTTGGGTTCCCAAGCGATCCCTTTGAAATTCTTCCAACTTGTTGATGGTATGCATGACTTTCCACTTATTTACTTGCATGGCCGCATTTTGACATGTTCTATCTGTGGGTAGACATGTTTGTTTACGGGTGTGCCTATGAAGCTGCTTTCTCACTCAGCAAAGTCTTATTTCTTTGGATTTCCTCCTTGTAGGTCTGAGGGCTTGTAGGGCACTTCCTTTGAGCTTCCTCCATGTGAGAGATCTTGGGGGTCACTCCCCTATAGGTCTATGGGTTTGTAGGGAACTTTTTTGGGTTTCCTTCATGTGAGAGATCTTGGACGACACCTTCCCTACCAGTCTATGGGTTTGTAGGGTGCTTCTTTGGGTTTTCTTCATATGAGAGATATTGGAGGACACCTTCCTTACAGGTCTGTGGGTCTGTAAGGTGCTTTTTCTTATGGTTTTCTCCATGTGAGAGATCTTGGAGGATACCTTCCTTGCAGGTTTGCAGGCCTATGAGGTGCTTCCCTCTCGGGGCTTTCTTCATGTGAGAGATCTTGGGGGTTGCTTCCTTGTAGGTCTGCAGGTTTGTAAGACACTTTCATTCTTTAGCTTCATAGTTTTGTGGGGCTATGAAGTCATTTTTCTACCTTGCACTTTCGAGCTCGCCAAATTACGGTTTGATTCCTCGATGGTCAGGTATAAGTTTATAACCCTATTCACTCTTCAATCTAATTTACCGAAGCACTCATTAGTATTCCTGCTCGCTAAAGTGGGGGAAAAATGTATAGGAGTGAATTTGCACACCTTATGCAAATTCCCCTTTACACTTCCTCACCTTAGAAAACCAAATTTGAAGGAAAAATTTCACATCAGTAAGCTTCCTTCCTTCCACTTGGCATCTATTTTTTCTGTTAGTACAAGAATAATTATTGGGGATTCCCACGTGGCATGCAGATGTTCGCATGGTGCACTTACGTCCCCAATGGATTCCCATGTCTAAATTTGGTAGAGGCATTACACTTCCTATTGGGAACGTTTTGTAACATCCCTCTTTGACCAACCGACCTAAAAATTCCTTATTCTTGCTCATCTTCCTTCAAATTGACCCATTTTCATTCCATTTCACTCTCCAGGAAAACTCTAAACATTCTAGCAATCACTTCTTGCATTCTCAAGCATTCTCAACCTTCACTTCACTCTCAAGCAGCACTTGAGAACTCCATTACAACAACAACACTCCATCAACTCTGTAGAGCAAGTGTGGAATAGACCATTTCAGAAGGAGCTTGAGGTTTTCAACACCTCCCTTCATCATAGTTGAGGCTATGGTGATTGTTCAAGCTCTCTTTCTCCATCATTGGTTAGTGATCTCTTGGTGGAGGTGGTAACATTTTCACTCCTCTCCTCTACGATTTGGTTTAGTAGAACTTTATTATTTTGTAGTGTTTATTGTGTCCTTTATCATACATTTCTCTATCATTGCTATCTTGGCTATCCATGGAGGTGGAAAAAGCACAACAGGGGTCTGACTAAGGAAGACCCCTATACAACCCCCAACAATTTTCCCTCTTTCTTGTGTGTAGGTGGACATGTATTTAGAGCTAGCTGGAGAACAAGCTCTTTTGTGATATTATCTTTGTCACCTTAGCTTTAATATATCTACTTTATCATATTCATTTGTATCTTTCCTATTTCATAGTTTTGTTTTGTTCCATTAGAAGTGACTAGCTAGGTTGTCAGCTTGTTTTCTGTAAGTTTGTACTATGTTTTTGGTCCTCTGGTTATACAAACACCAATGCACCTAAGAGACACCTATACGCCGTGCTTTCATCCCAAAACCACACTTCCATCCTTGGGTAGGGAGCTACTTGAGGTACAGTGTTGAACCTAAAAAATTGGCTTGCCTAGCCCCATTCTTGATTTTGAGTTTGTAGAGTGGTTGAAGGACCTTATAGTCCTCATCATTCTTGACCCTCATTTCAAGACACCCCTTTAGAGTGAGGTAAGTTAGGGCAGCCTTTCACTCTTGGCTCTACATGACCTAGGCCCTTGAATGTGGTTGGTCCCCCTCTCTTACAATTTATAACATCTTGTGGTAAATGAGCTAAATTTTCTTTAGAAGAGAAAGGATTATCTCCTATTGCTTGCCCTTTATTTGAACAAGAGCATATATTTTGAGGCTTCTCAAATCCCACTTGATTAATCTCTCTCCTCGAACACATAAGAAGTTTGATAAAATCCATACTTTTTGTGCATATCATTGAGTGAATGGTCATTCCACTAATGAATTTAGAGCCTTGAGTACTAAAATACAACTTATTAATTCTAGTTCTCTTCCATTATTTGGTGTACCTAATCATTATAAATGATAATCTCTCTTCTATGGTGTTTCTCCTCACTATGTTGCAGTTGTAGCTTCATGTGTTTGCTCATTGTCATTCATGGTGGTACAATATTATGTGCAACCATATTTCATTTATGGTAGAAACATGATAGTCTCTTTGACAGTTTTCCTTTCCTATGTACTTTGGCAGAAAGGAAAATTGGTTTTGGGAGGAGTGTATTCTTTTCAAGGATCCCCTCTTCATCTCTTGCTTCCTTAAAATATCAAGATAGAAACTATGTCAACATTTTATGGGGGGCATAGCACCCTATCCATTTTTATTGGCATCTTGTGAGCTTTGAATTATTGACATACCCCCTTTATGGCAGTGATGTTTATAATGCTCCTGAGGCATGGTTATCAATTTTTCCCCTATGACATTAACCATTGATTTATCCCTCGTGATGTTAAACTTTTATGTGCTCCTTGAAGTGTGATTGGAAAAATGGTCCATAGACCTAGCTTAATGGATCTTTTTGGCCTATGAATTTGAGCATTTTCACATTATCAACTAGCATAAAACAACTTTCTTTGTAGTACAGCCATGTGTTTCATGAGTCAACTAGCATAATGTAGCTTGATAGCCTTGTGAAGCCCATCTTATTGCATGAATACCTA
Organism: Sequoia sempervirens; assembly: GCA_007258455.2. NCBI lineage: Eukaryota > Viridiplantae > Streptophyta > Pinopsida > Cupressales > Cupressaceae > Sequoia > Sequoia sempervirens. The sequence goes on along the minus strand of VDFB02000003.1, from coordinate 444,606,631 downwards.
TCATAACATGAATTTATAGCTAGTAGATCTATGTATCTCATCAATTTAGTATTTTTAGATGTGTATATTGTGCATTTTATAGATGATGCTTGGTAATTTAGAAAACCTTACATTTTGAGGTCTCTTTACCTGGCTGACTCGATTCTTTAGCTTTTGTGTACTAAAATTTGGTGTTCTTTGTTTCATGTGTGTGTTATGTTTGCTTTATGGGTGTATCATGCTTACCTTGTGTATATTGGTTGTTTGATTCATGTATTTTATGTGTTTTCCTCGTGTATTCCATGTGTTTGCTTCATGTATTTTGCATGTTTTCCTCATGTATTCCATGTGTTTCTTTCTTGTATTCCATGTGTTTTCCTTGTATATTCCTTGTATGAATTTTGTTTTCTTTATGAATGTTTTATCTATGCTTTTATATTTACTCCATTGATTTCTCTATGTATGAATGAATCTTGTCTTATCTTGCATGTGATAAACCTACTTCATGTTTTTCTTATTGGAACACAACAATCTACTAATAGGGGGGCATGCATCAATAGATCTTAAAACTTGCCTCTAATAACCTTTTGTGTAGACTAACTCCTTAAACCCTTTATGCAGATTAATTCCTTAAATCCTTAATGTGCATATTCAAGAATTAAGATGTAGCAACATAAACATGCAATCATACAATTAACACATAAAATCCCATAACACTAGACATATGTGGAAAACCCAAGAATGGGAAAAACCATGGTGAAAAATGCTACTAGGATCTACTGTCCTAATCTAGCCTCACAAGCAATAATGTTACAAGGTTTAAGGGCACCAACCCTAAGGAGACACCAATCCCCTAGTTTTAGGAGCACCAAATCCAAGGAGACACCAAACCCCTACATTGAGCACCAACTTAGTTATCAAATGGCACCAACTAACCAAATTTACAAAGACTGATTATACAAGTTGTTCTATTAAACACAATTCAATGTTGTAACTTACTTTGCAACTACACAATACTTTGTTGCACTCTCTGCAACTCACTTTTTACTATTGATGTTGCACTTTCAGTAACAAATCCCCTCTTCTCTGCACTCTCTTTGTCCTTTGCACTTAGAACCTTCATTGTTTTATCCTCTAAATATTAACCCAAATCTAAATCTCTAATTTTTGTTTGGGTTCTACTCATTCAAAAGTGCATTCTCTATTTGCTCTACTACTCTCTTTTTTCCTCATTGTCTCTACTACATACTCAAAAATTTATCATGTTATATAGTTCTCTCGCCCTGTACACTTGCAAACACGATACCACTACACTTGTAGCCATCGTGCACACACTCACTTTCCTGATTGACTTCTACTTTTGCTTAAATCCACTAACTTTCTTGATCAGTACCTTAAGATTCTCACATGAGATCAGGTCATCTTGAACATTCTCTATTTAGGGTTTCCTTCACTTGCTAACTTCACTAGCAAGCAACCTGTTCATCTCGAGCCTTGCACCACCGTCCATCTCATCATAGAAAAATTTGGTAGGGTTTACTAGATATCTTCTTCAACACACAACCTCTATATTGAGCCACATCCACATTAAATTTAGATATAAAGAATTTACTAAAACTAGCAATCTTCAAAATCCTAGGGTTAGACATGGATTTAATTTATTTCTCAGTTTATTTGATCTGATCTTGATTTTTTCTTGACATGGTGATCTGTGTCGCCCACCTGTAAATCAAATCTCCATTCATATTGGTCATTGGAGGAGTTAGGTCATTTAATTTATACTCCTTGTACCTGATTTGAATATGATTTTCAAAACCTACATATCCATGTTGTCACTAGTTTATCTCATCACCAATAAAATTGGTAGCTGAGGTGTTTCGACCAATTGAATTCAATCATAGAGTTGGTTATCAATTAAAACCCTTATTTACACAGACTTAGCCATTTGAGATATTCATTTTTGAATTTTGGCCATCGATCTCTTATCTTCACACTACAATTCTTTGGCTCTCCATTGATCTCGACAAATTTAAAAAATGACCATCAGATTATTTTCCTTTAAAATTGTGTCGTAGATCTCATCTACCTTATAGCTATCACACATTGCTACTTTTCTTCGGGCATCATCATTCATTTCCATGATGTGAAGCACCTTAGTGATCATTGTTAGATCTTAGCCTTATGATCTTCATCATTCACCTTATCTCATCGTGTATCACTACTTTGCATTATGTGTCAACATCCATTTCCATGTTGTGAAGGAATACAGTGATCACAGTTCGATCACCTTCATTGAGTCCCTATCGTCCATCTCATCTACCACACATCGCTGATATATACTTGGGACCCACCGTTTTGTTTGTGATACAACCACCAATAACCACCTATCTTGGTTGACAACATACTCCACTAACGCCTATCATTCATCACTCATCGTACAAGGTTTGACTTCCTTTGAATTCATAATCATGATGTGAAGAACACGTGCGATGAAATCATATCCTGACACCTAGCTATGTTTGTGTCATTCTCTACTAGCACTCGGTGTCCATCGTTCATTATACAAGTGCTTCCTTTGTCCTGCTTCACAACAATGATGTGAAGCAACCAAGTGATATCCTACCATGTTTCAAACTCTTAACTATCCTTTTTTCTGATCAAAACATTGTTTGATCTCCACTGTTCCCTGCTCCCTTGTGAGGCATGAATAGGGTCCCACCATAGGTGCCATAGGCTAGTAGGCACCATTGATCTTCCTCAGTTTGATCACTGTCGTCCAACTCCAATCACTACTATATAGTGCATCGTTGAAGAAAATAACCTTTGACTTCTATTACAACATTTGAATGCTTTATGCAATGTAACCTTGTTTTTCCATTTGTCTAGGGTGACATCACTATCTACCCTTATCGCCTCTCAGTCAAGGTTCACTTTATTGGTATGTCCAAGGGACTCAAAAATGACTCCCATCGAAAAAGAGTGGTCTCACTGGTATGAGTCTTCTTGATGTACCCACATGTCACCACCTTATTCAACCTCAAATTCATGCTACAATTCTTCTACCTTTTCAACCTTGGCACATGTCATAATCTCACAAGCCCATAGAGTTAACACAAGTCAATATAAGCTTCAAATGGAATTACTTCTCCATTTTTGATGACTTTCCATTTTCTCTCCTTTGGGGATTGGGAGTTGCTAATCTAATCCCTTACCTTATGCTTGGAGTGCATCAAATTATCAAGTTCAAAAAACAAGCCGAATCCCTCATTCCTGACACTCCTTTTTCTCTTGTCAAGATTTGGCCATCGACCTCACCCTTTACCATTTACCTCCTTTCACATTTATCGCAAACCATAACTCATACCCACAAAAATTGAAAGTGCAAAAAACCAAATTTGCATTGAGCTTGTCAAATATTGGTGTTCGTGCATACCGCTTACCACTTATCAAACTTTATGGTAAGGCATAATCCTTCCTACTAACCCACAAACATTGAAGCATTTTCGGTGGTCAGAGGTCACTCTTCCTCTTTACTGCATACCTTCCAAATAGTTAAGAAATAAGCCTTAAAACCAATTTGAAAGTTACCGAAACCATTTCTAGGTTTGGAGGTTAGAGTTCCTCCATGCCTTCTTCCATAAACATAATGTTAAGGCGTAAGCCTTAACCCTGATGCCTGACTCTCGATACCTTCAACATACTGTAAGCCTTAAATCCGAAGCTCGAAGCCTGATCAGACTTAGAAATTTTTTCATCTTTCTAAGGGACTCGGTAAGAGGTATGACCAAGGCCCAATGCCCAAAACCTTACAGGTATAGTAAAAAATGACTAACTCCAAATGCCTTCCTACTTCAGCAAGTGATACATGGTAAGCCTCAGAACCAAGACCTGAACTACTGTAATCTCTTCAACACTTGCACAACATCTACAACACAACTTCAACTTTTGATGTCAATGACACTTTTACATTAATTCCAACATTCTCCTTTATAGGATCATCTCTAGATATCACTTTTGATCTCTCTTTTGACATCAATGAGAGCTATATGCCAAAAATCTCCCCTTTTTGCCATTGATGGAAAAAATAAATGCTCAAACTTCCAATGTTTTGATACAAATTTTGGATAACATCTGAGCTCTCAATTCTCCCCCTTTGACATACCTTCTCCTTTGCTCACACTTATAAGAAATTGCATACTTTTCTCATGCTCCTACTTTGATAATTTGCTCAACTCTCTCTCTCTCTCCCTTTGACATGAATGGCAAAGTGTCACCCTCTTGAACATCTTGTTTTAGGTTATCATGTTGTTGTAGCCTTCACTTCTCCTTAGCAATGGCAAAGGGAAATTTTCTCCCCCTTTGACTAATACCAACTGATACCAATTTATGCTCTTATATCAATTGCTACTCTCATTCTTTGATTACAATGGAAAAACCATATGCTCCAACTACTCTATACCAATTAACACTATCTGATGCCAATTGAAGTGCCATTACATGCTTTGAACTAATCAGGTCTGATACCAATTGTAGATGTTTTCACTTACTGCTCTATACCAATTGATATTCTAAACTACATTGTATCAAGTATAGCATTGATTTGATACCACTAGAAGCTCCCCCTTAGACCTTGCTCCATTCTCTACTGGCATGCTCAAGAATTTGCTTCACTTTGGGCTTTGCACCAACTAGACTGTTTTGAACCAATTCACAATGCTCTGACACCAATTGGAACCGCTCTATACCAATTTTAACAAAATTAATTGTGCGTGAATTTATAGAATAGATCCCCCTCAAACGGGCATGTGTAGGATCATGATGGGCCAAAAAGTGGCGATATGATGGATATGTGTAGGGTATGTGGCTAATGACTTTTTTTTTACCAAAAATTGATGAAATGAAAAAGGGTTTTTAATGGAGATTCTCAACTTTCCACCAATATAAATTATATTTTACTTTGAATTTAATAAATAATTATTATTCATTTTCTTTTTGAATTACGACTAAAGTCTTGATTGATAGGCTGATTGAAAAAAATCTATAGCTTTCAAATAGTATCACATTTTTTGAATCCAAAACATGTGTCACATTCTATGCTTTGCATACTATAAGATTAAAAAAAATGAATTTCATGAAGTTTTGACCAAGTTAAGGTGGTCAAACATACGAGTTTTTTATATTTTTTAAAAGTTGTAATAAAAAAATCATTATTAATTATTTACTTGGAAAAAAATTACAAAAAATATGCATCACATCAATATATGAGTCCTCTACTTATATATAAAATCTTGTAAAAAAATATTATCATTTTATTGTGGTTAGGGTGGTCAGATAGACACCTACTTCTTATTTTTTCCCTAAAATTTAAGTACTGGTGCATTGAAATTTCAAATTTTCACCAAATAGATTTTTCCTTTTTAAATAAACTCAGTAGTTTAGAAAATAAATTCAATTTTCTACAGATTCTATTCTTACATATTTTTGAAATAATATAGATAACTTATTCAAATTTTTATGTCAAGTTGCCTAACTCTGATTTTTCTGAATTTTTCACCACTTAAGGGTCTATTTTATCTATGATGATCCCGCACATACCCAGACATATATCTTGTTCTTCTTGCAAATAGGGAGAATTTTAGAGAAACTACACAACTTCTCTCCCAATTACAAATACTCTTTTCTTTTAACAAGCCTTACAAGGAGAAAAAGTGTAACTATAAATTACAACCATCAAGTCGTTAGAAATTTGTAAAACATATTTTACAAGACTTGATCTATCCTTTCATTTCCAGGGATGAATAGATACCAATTTAGCTCCCCCTAGATTCATTCCCTATCACTAAGATTTAGTGATGTGAGGTAGGAGTAGCCATATTGAGTGTTTCCTCTTGTTGACCTTTCATTCTCGACACCATCTTATTCTTCTTTTCTATATTTTCAGCTTTATTATCAGAAACATGTGAACCATTGTTCACTCTGGGGGACCTATTTCGCTTCCTTTCATAATGTGATATTGGTCTTACATAGTTTAATCTAAAATTATTTTCTATGTGACCAAGATTATTACAATTGTAGCACATTATATTCATGTTTACTATAGGAGCAAATGAATTCATATACATATATTTTGTGCTCCTTTTGGTTGTGGCTCTACATTCATTAGCTCTATGACCAAATTGATTACATGAGTAACAGTAACCATAAAAACATGGGGAGTACCTGGTCATATCTTTTCTTTATGTAGGATGAGTTGGACTTCTTGTCCTTTGCTTCTTCATGTATCTCATCCTTGTGAATCCATCTCTATCAGCTCCCTTTGTATGTTGCTTCTTCTTTAATTTCTTAGGGACTAGTTTCACCACCTTCTTATCCATTGTGGGCTTCTTCTTCTGATAATCAGGAACTAAATGATTATTCTTCTTGTTTGTAGTAGGTATCTTTTCTTCTTCAACTATCTTCTTGTCAGTATCAGGTTTCTTTTCTTCTTTAGCTTTCTTCACCTCGGCAGTACCTTTTTTCTGATTTTTCATTTCTAGAAGCATTTTCCTTGTTACAACTTGTGTAGACTTTTTGTTCATTTGTACATCTTTATTCTTCTCTAAATCTATCAAATAATTAGGTGAAAAATTAGGACTCTTCCCTTTCTCACAACCAAGGTCAATCTTCACTCTTGGTCTTGATGGATTTTGTGATCTTACCAATTCGTCTAACATCTTAGAGCCACCTTTCAACTTCAGGCCTTTATCAATGTACTCTTTAACATCTAGATTAACTCCTTTATTAGAGAAACTATCTCTATTTCCAACCTCATGCATTCATCTGATTTAGACTGTAGTTCATATTTAACTACATCTTCTACTCTCTTTGCTTCTTCCACTTGTTTCTTCAAGTTGATCACCATCTAATTAGATTCTTCAAGATTCTTGGTTAGTTTATCAATATCCTTTTGTGCATGCATTTTATATTCTTCATTTTCTTTCTTCAAAGCTTTGATCTCATCTAAAGCATAGATTATTTTACCTTCAAGATCCACTTTTCCTTTTTCATTAGAGGTTTCAGCTTCTTCTTCCATTTTACTAGACAAAACAACTTCTTCATCAGAAGTTGTTCCAAAATACATGGATAGAGATTCGTGTTCCTATCAATCTCGTAGGAACTTTAATTTCCACCATCTAAGCTGCCAAAAACATCTAATAACCTATTTTCTCCTTTTGTGTGCAAATCCTATAACTTATTTCTCTTTTTACTATCCTCTTCTTTCTTAAAGTTATCATTTTCATCATGAGGGAATTTAGTAGCAAGAAGACTTATCCTACCAAATTTGAAATTGTTAAGGGGTAGCTTACCTCTATTCTTTTTGGAGCCTTTCCTCATTCTTCTGATGAAATCATGTTCCTCCTCACTAGCATTCTCAAAGCTAGATGTAGATGCTTCTATCACCTCCCTTCTATCTACAACATCTCTCATGGATGTGTCTGCAGTCTTCTCATCTTCACTTGTCTTAAAACTATCAAAATTGCCTTCATACATCCTCCTTAACTTGTTCCATGCTTCATGTGTAGTTTCATAATGCATGACTTTGTTAAGCATAGATCTAGACAACCTGATCATAATGGAAAAACTTTCTTTAGCATCATTTTGAAATTCCTTCTTTCCAACCTCAATAGTTGGAGGTGTAGGAAGAACCTTGTATCCCTTCTCAACTAAAATCCACACATCAAACCCTAATGATTTCATATATTCTTTCATTTTATTGCTCCAAAACTTATAGTATGATCCATCAAAGAGAGATACTTCTTCTATAGATGAGCCTTCTTGATTAGCCATTTTTGTGTTCACTTAGTTGAGATCTACCTGAGTTGATTAATCTTCTCCTAGGGAACCTAGGGATCTTATAGCAATTGTTGGAATACAATAATCAACTGAGAGGGGGGATGAATCAGTAGATCTTAAAACTTTTCTCTAATAACCTTTTGTGCAAACTAACTCCCTAAACCCTTTATGTAGATTAATTCCTTAAATCCTTAATGTTTAGATTGAAGACTTAAGATGTAGCAACATAAACATGCAATCATACAATCAACACATAAAATCCCATAACACCAAATATATGTGGATAACCCAAGATGTGAAAAAGCACGGTGAGAAATGCTACTAGGATCTACTGTCCTAATACAACTTCACAAGCAATAATGTTTTGTTAAAGGGTTTAAGGGAACCAACCCTAAGGAGACACCAATCCCCTAGTTTTAGGAGCACCAACTCCAAGGAGACACCAATCCCCTATACTAAGCACAAACTTAGTTATCTGATGGCACCCACCAACTAGATTTACAAAGAAAGATTATACAAGTTGTTCTAATGAACACAATTCAATGTTGCAACTTTCTTTGCAACTACACAATACTTTCTTGCACTCTCTGCAACTCACTTTCTGCTACTGATGCTACACTCTCAACAACACATCCCCTTTTCTCTACAATCTCTTTCTCTTTTTCACTTAGAACCTTCATTGTTCTATCCTCTAAATAATAACCTAGATTTGAATCTCTAATTTTTGTTTGGGTTCTACTCATTCATAATGTGCATTTTTTGTCTTCTCTACTGCTCTCTTTTTTCCTTATTGTCTCAGTTGCACACTCAACAAGTTATCATGTTCTACATTTCTCTCACCCTCTATACTTGAAAAAACAATACCACTACACTTACAGTTGTCACACACACTCACCTTCTTGATTGACTTCTATTTTCTCTTAACTCCGCCAACCCGCAATTAGTACCTTGAGATTCTAACACAAGATCAAATAATTTTCAACATTCTCTATTTAAGGTTTCCTTCACTTGCTAACTTCACCAACAAGCAACCTATTCATCTCAAGCCTTGCACCATTGTCCAAATCATCATAGAAACATCTAGTATGATTTACTAGATATCTTCTTCAACACAACCTCTACATCGAACCACATCCACATTAAATTCAGATATAGAGAATTTTCTAAGAATAGAATTCTTCAAAATCCTAGGGTCAAGAATGCATTTAATTCATTTCTCAGTTTATCCGATATGATCTTGACTTTTCTCAACATGGTGATATATTTCGCCGACCTGCAAATCAAATCTCCATTCATATTGGTCGTTGGAGCAGTTAGGTCATTTAATTTATACTCACTGTACCTAATATGAATATGATTTTCACCACTTACATATCCATGTTTCTAATAGTTTATCTCATCACCAATAAAATTGGTAGCTCACTTGGTTCAATCAATTGAATTCAATCACAAAGTCAGTTATCAACCAAAACCCTCATTTACACAGACTTATCCATTTGAGATCTTCATTTTTTAATATGGGTCGTCGATCTTTTATCTTCGCGCCATGATCCTATGGCTCTCCGTTGATCTTGAAAACTTTTAAAACATGGCCGTTATCTAGATTATTTTCCTTTAAACCTATGTCGTAGATCTCATCTACCTTATAGCCATCACACATCACTACTTTTATTTTGGAATCATCATTCATTTCTGCAATGTGAAGCACCTTCGCGATCATTGTTATATTTTAGCCTTCCGATCTTCGCCATTCACCTTATCTCATCTCATATCGCTACTTTACATTATGTGTCAACATCCATTTCCACATTGTGAAGGAATACAACGATCACCATCCGATCATATTCATTGAATCTATGGCATCCATCTAATCTATCACACATCGCTGATATATACTTGGGACCCACCATTTGTGATGAAACTTCCAATCGCCACCTATCCTAGCTGGCAACATGCTTCGCTAATGCTTGGCATTCATCGCTCATTGCACAAGTATTGAATTCCTTTAAATTCATAATCGATATGTGAAGAAGACATGTGATGCAATCATATCTTAACACCTATCTATGCTTGTGTCATTCTCCATTAGCACCCAATGTCCATTTCTCATCGTGCAAGGGATTCCTTCGTCCTACTTCACAACAATGATGTGAAGCAACCAAGCGATATCCTGCCACGTAAAACTCTTAACTATCCTCCATCTAATCAAAAAATTATTTGAACTCCACCATTCCTTTCTCCCCTATGAGGCATGAACAAGGTCCCACCATAGGTGTTGTGGGCTAGCGAGCACCATTGATCTTCCTCAGTTTGATCATTTTCATTCAACTCCCATCACTAACATATAGTGCATCGCTGAAGCAAATAACCTTTGAATTCTATTACAACAATGTGAAGGATTTATGTGATGTAATCTTGTTTTTCCATCTATCCAGGGTGATTTCACTATCTACCCTTATCGCCTCTCAGTCGGGCCCCACTTTATCGTCATGTCGAAGGGACTCAAAAATGACTCCCATTGAAAAAGAGTTGTCTCATCGATATTCACTATCTTCTTGATGTACCTTGTACACCCACATGTCACCGAATTATTCAACCTCAAATTCAAGCTAAAGCTACAAGTCTTCTACCTTTTCATCCTTTCCACATGCCTGAGCCAAAGATTTTTGGCACCCTAGACCTTTCTATAACACTATTAGGATTTTTCACCTAAAAGGAGAAAGTAGGGCCAAAAGATCTAGCTACCTAGTTCACTCAATATAAGCTATGCATGATGTTTATATGACTAAATGAGATTATCTAAGTGCAACTAATTGATAAGGTTTACTGATTAAGTATGCAAAACCTAAGAAATGTGGCTTGTTTGAAAACACATTGTGTAATGCAAAATCACCCAGAAACAAATGCAAAACTAAACAGAATTGAACCAAACTGAAAGTGTGCACCTGTAATATGGATGAAGACTTGAAATAGATTTTGAAATGCTGATAATCTTAATTTTTTGGCCTAGTGGGACTCATTCACCATTCTGGGTGAATTAGTCCCAGTTCTGCAAAACTGAGCTAGAACTCGTTTCTGACAAAAGGGTACTTAAAAATGTAGAAAACTCAAAATTGACCTTGGAGTGGGACTCATTCACCACTCATGGTGAATGAGTCCACTTTTGAATTTTTTAAATTTTCAAAAGTGGAATCTGAAGCTTCCGATTTGCACTTTGACTTCCTACAAGTGTTTACTTTCGAAACTCTGATTTATAGGTCTAAAAATGAGTTTTTGTTGATATTTTGGCTTGTTGAATGAAGAGAATACTTTAGAAACCTTGCAACTTGATCTTCAATGATTTCCAAGCTTCCAAGAGACCTAAATCTACAAACACACAAGGCAAGAGAGAGAAATGTTGAATGTTAGGGCATGGGGGTTTGCCTTGGTCAAACCCCTTTTAGGTAATTAAACCAAAATGATGAAAGAATGGAATGAAGCATGCAATAATTGAATTGATTACCTTTCCATGATTTTTTTTCTTGAATTTCTGTAGAAATGGAGGAAGATTCAGCCCTTGAATGTCTTTAGGAGCTTTCTTGATGTCTTGCAATGATAAAACCCTAAGTTGCTTGACTTGAGATAGAAGAATGATGGATGAATAAATGATAAGAGATAGGAGATGTGAAAATGAGTTAAAATACTTATGTTTATAGGAAATTCACCTATTTTACCCATTAATATTTCATCACAGGATGACATGAAGCAATATTAAACTTAAATTTCACTTTTTTCTTGCTTAAAAGTCAAAATTGGGCCAAATGGGATTCATTCACCACCCATGGAAAATGGGTCCCACCTAGATGGGACTGATTCACCATGCAGGGTGAATGGGTCCCACAGGGACCAATTTGACAGCTAAGAAGCCAAGAGATAAGGAAATAAGGTTTAAAATGTAACTTTGTCAAGTATTTGATCAATTTAGGCCTCAGAATGCACAATATGGGTTAATATGGGACTATTAGTGATGATGTGAATGTCAAATAGGGCTTGGGACACAAAAATCAATGTGAAATTGTGATTAAATACATTTTACAACACTAAAATGAGGTCTACATAGCCTAGGAAGGCACAAAAACAAATGCGAATGTGCAAGACAAATTTAAACACTAGTTTAACATTAAGTTTAATTCAAAAACCTTCTAGATTGATGTAATAATGTTATTAAACACATTTTATAATGTTGAATTAGGGAGAAATGGGTTTATTAAGTCTAGAAAAGCATGAAAGTATCTTACAACACTTTACAACACCTTTACAAGACATTGTTTATTCAACTTGCAAGGGTCCAAGACCTAGTGTGGATGCATAAAATTTCTCACAACACTAGATTAAGACCTCATTAATTCCAATTTATCATGAATTATTCCCATATCAAGCAAAGGGTACTTTTTTCTACGGCACAGTGTCATAATCTCATAAGCCCATGGAGTCAACACAAACTTCAAATTGAATTACTTCTCCATTTTTAGTGACATTCCATTTGCTCTCTAGAAGTTGGGAGTCGCCAATCTCCCTTGTAACTTATGATTGAAGTGCATTGCCGAGTTCAAAAAACAAGTCAAATCCCTTATGCATGATGCTACTTTTTCTCCTGTCAAGATTTGGCCATCGACCTCACCCTTTACTATTTACCTCCTTTCACATTTATTGCATACCATAAGTTCTCATACCCACAAAAATCCAAAGTGTGAAACACCAAATTTGCATTGAGCTTATTGGATATCGATGTTCACACATACTGCTTACCGCTTACCAAAATTTATGGTAAGGCATAAGCCTTCCTACCGACCTGCAAACACCAAAGCCTTTTCGGTGGTCGGAGGTCACTCTTCCTCTTTATTGCATACCTTCCAAACAGTTAAGGAATAAGTCTTAAAACCAACTCACAAGTTATCGAAACCATTTCAGGTTTCGAAGGTCAGGTTTCCTCCATGTCTTCTTCCATAAACATAATGTTAAGGCATAAGCCTTAACCCTGATTCTTGACTCTCGATACCTTTAGCATATTGTAAGCATTAAATCTGAAGCCTAAAGACCAATTAGACTTAGCATATTTTTCTTCATCTTTTGGAGGGACTCGGTAAGAGGTATGACCAAGGCCCAATGCTCAAAACCTTGCAAGTATAGTAAAAAATGACTAGTTCTCCAAACACCTTCCTACTTCAGCAAGTGATACACGATAAGACCAAGACCTGAGACCTGAACTTCTGCAATCTCTTCAACACTTGCACAACATCTGCAACACAAATTCAACCTTTTCCATCAATGACACTTTTACATTAATTCCAAAATTCTCCTTTATAGGATCAACTCCATCTCACTTCTGATCTCTCTTTTAACATCAATGACAACTATATGCCATCATGTCTTAACATTGTGGATTGATGAGACTCTATGTTGGGGGCTTGCGCACCCCTCAACTTGGTTTCTTCTAATCTCTCTAGCATTTTGACAAAGAAATCTATATTATGCTTACTTTAGTGTGAGCATGAGCATAATTTTATACTCTAACTAAAGTGGGGACTAAATGTAGCATCATAAGTTATCACCCTTGACAATTTGACACTATGTTTATCTCCCCGTATATGCTTGGACCTAATTGTTCTTATAATTTTCCCATTTTATTATCATTTTCAAGAAATCAGGATATAATTGAAAATTAATATTAATTATTTATTTAATAGTGACAAAAGTCCCAAAATAGGTCTGGACTAGGGTGTCACTGCCCTTGTCCAGCCTAGTTTGACCCAATTAAAATATTGTATTATCGATATTTTAACATTTACAAATCCAATTTCATTTGTTAGCTTTTGATAATTAATTTAGAGAAATATCAAATAATTGCATTGAACAATTGATTTTTGGCTCTCTAGGACTTCTCTAGCTCTTCTAGGGTTTTTCACCTAAAAGGAGAGAGGTAGGGCTAAAAATGCTAACTAGTTCATTCAAATTATGTTATGTGCAATGTTTTCTAATCTAAATGAAGTAAACTAAATGCAATTAATTGATTTAAATGGATGGAAATGAATGCAAAAGTGAGATTTAAGCTATGTTTGAAAACACACTATGATATGCAAATAATGAACTAAATGAAGAAATAATGCAAAACAAAAAGAAATAGGATGAAACAGAGTGCACCTGGGCAATATTTGAGGAATCTAGAATCTATGGAATGCTAGTTGAAATCATTCAATTTTCACAATGGGACTCATTCGCCCAAGGTGGAAAATTAGTCCTCCTGGTGAAAAAGTGTCGAAAACAAGTTTCTATCTGTTAGGATCCAAAATCTGACAAAATTCAGATTTTTAGTCCTAAGGTGGGACTCATTCACCACTGGTGGTGAATCAGTCCTCTCCCAAATTTCTAAAAAATCAAGAGACAACTCTGCAACACGAGATCTAGAAATCCCTGATTGTTGGGTTGTCGAGGTCAATTCTACAGGAAACAGATAGAAAACTTTCTCCAAGCTTGAAATAGACTTGAGTTGACTTGAAGCACCTAGTTGACTTTGTAAACCAATCTTCAACACCAAAAAGCTTGTTAAATTTGCATACCTAGGTCAAACTCTTGATAATGCAAATCTGAAGTAATGTCAATGGATGCTCCAAAGTGCTTAAATATTGCTTGAATTGATGTTGTAGAATGTTTGAATCCTTGAGATGTGAGATGGAATGCTTGAATGAATGAGGAGATGTAAAATGAGGTGAAAATCACATATTTATACACATGTGTGCCTTAGTTAACCATTTATACCTCATCACAGGCTGACATCAAGTGTTTTTGAATAAAAACCCAAAAGGAAATTTAAAAAAAATTGAATTTGGAGCTAAGGGGGACTCATTCGCCACCCATGGCGAATGGGTCCCACCTAGGACCTAAAAATATGTGTCAGGAAATATGTTGTATTTAATGTTGTTTATGAGGATAATATTCAAAAATACACTTAATTAAGACATATGAGGCATAAAGGGGTCAAATAAAGCATGAGGAAGGGATAAATAGTGAACATGTGCCTAGAAAAGCATGAAATCTTGTTACAAGACCTTACAACACTTCAAAATAGGACTTTTTTAGTGATGAAAATGTTATTTTTAGGTGAATTACAATAAATAGAGTCTAGAAGAATGTAGAAATGTCTTACAACACTTCACAACACCTTCATAATACATCGCTATTTGAATTTTAGTACCTAAATATGCATGTTCAAGCCATGTTACAAATAAAATCAAAGCAAAATATATCAAACACCATGAAACAAGACCTAAAAGGCCATGAAAATGACAAGGGGCCATTTTTCTATAGCACATGCATATAAATACAAGTTTGTTTTTTATATTTGAAATCCTAGCAAATATTTTGAGCAACTAAGCATCTTGAAAATCAATCAAGGAAATCCAAGGGTAAAATTAGTAATATTATTACAACACTTTAATCAATCAAGATCATGTTTTCAAGACATTAGAAATCAAGAAGAAATTATGAACAAGGAGCTATTATGATCAATCATGCCATGAAGATGTATGATGTATCCTCTACATGCTCACTACAACAATCTATTATGTTTTGTGGACTAACCTATTGTAGGTCTTCAAGCAACTCAAGCATCCACCAAACATCCTTTGGTGGCAACTTATGGTGTGAAAATCACTTTGACAAGGGTTTCATGCCTAATGTAACACTATCAATTTATCATTTTTCATTTTAGTCAATTATTGTTTTGGCCTTTGCTCAACCTAGGGAACACCCTCTTGATCATCATCGTTTGCTACATGTAGAAGAAAAAATACCAAAAATGGGTTTGACTTAGGTAGGACCTTATACAACATAGCCATTTTCCCTCTTTTCATGTGTGGGACAGATTGAAAACTTTCGTCAAGAGCAAGTCACATGAAACACATAATAGATTACAACCTATGTTTTAGAGTTTTTAGATCCTAGAAAAATGGAATCTTTTGACAAGGGTTCCACCACCTTTTTTCCCTCCAATTCAAGCCCAAATTTTAATAGAAGGTACCTCTCTATATCCCCTTCTCAAATCTGCAATTGTTCCGAGAGTTTCCATTTTCGTCTGTGTGATAAATTACATTTTTAGATCTAAGGTTTATGTCAAACAAGCTTGTTAAAGCACACATTAAATTTCTCCTCTTCAGAACTCAAAAGGACCAAACCCTAGGAGATTGGATCTCCCTTGTGGCAGCATGCCAATCATCAACCTTAGTTGGTTTTGTGTCCAAATTTAGAGGGAAAGTGAAAGGAATTAAATCCTAGTCAATCTAGTTGGAACTAGGATCACTTTTCCTACTCTACATATTTTTATATCATTATTTTTTCTACCTTATCAACTAAGGGAATTTCCCACACCTACACTTTACTCAAAACTAGTTTTGATTGTGATTCTAGATGAGTGAGAACAAATATATCATCTTACACAAATATTTGATTTAAAAGAACTTATACAACTTAATCCCTAATCCCCTATCACACCAAATCTAAGAAAACCAACCTCTTAATAAGAAATTATATCTCAATATAAGAATATACATACATAAAAATGTATTATATAATAGAATGGGTTTAGATATTTGTGGTGGTTCTTTTTTACATAGTAATTTTAGGAAATTTGTTTAGGATTGTATTGAACTTACATGACCTTAGTGTGAGTTTTTTTTTGTGAACTATAATAGAATTGGATTATTCAAAGGTCTACAAGATTATGAGAATTTAACACAAATAAAGACTATCTAGTGTAGAGAGAAGATAGCTTCGTAACCCTTGAAAGACCAAAAAAGTGAATAAAATTTCCAATGCAAATTTATCTTTGAAGTATTTAGAACAAAACATATAAGCACTCCACCTATTATACATGCTTTCTAACCCTTATAATTACTTGCATCATATTAATTAAATTATTTTATTTCTCCCTAACATAGAAGAAATTATATATTGGGTTACACATTGACTATTTAAAAATGCCCCCCCCACCACCCCACCACACACACGCATAAATGCATGATAAGATATTGCTTTAAATGTGAATCCCCTAAAATTGAAAGTACATTATAAATAAGATGATGAATTTTTTAAATCACGTTGAAAATTATTTTACAATTATTTTGGGGTACATAGACTCATATTCATGTTCACAACGACAATATATTTAAGAAACTAAATCTATTAAATCTAAAACAAAACATGTGTGTGCGCGCTCATTCCTATTGAATGGGTTGAAACTTATCATTTCATGATGGTCTTATTAATGATTATGTTTGATTGATAATGGTAGTGCATTTTAGTCTTGGCATTTATTTCTATTTTCAGGGTAAAAATTTATTTCTTTGTAATTTACAATAACATATTTTTGGACTAGGTGTGGGATATCTTGAACATTAAAATGGTGAGGGAGAAAGTCTCTTTGAAGGACAAGGGGGGTAAAGGCACAAGTGACAAGTTTTAAGAGAGGAGATGATAGAAGATTTTATGGCTTTCTTGGAGTATGAAATAAAAAACCTTAATCTTAGTCACTAGGGGGTAAGTATTTTGAACTCAATAAGGATCTTGATATATTTTCCTACAATAGTATTGAATCCATCTTAACTAACATATTTCTAGAGCTAGGCCATACATAGGGATGGAGGAATTTTTTATGTGTCTTAGACCCTCAATTTTTCCTTTTTATTGTCAAATTTTGTGGGTTCTTTCCTTTAGAATGTCATTGAAGATGTTCATTAGGATTAAGTGTAATTCAATAATTTATTTTGGATCATTTGTGCACAATGAAGTAGATGCAATTTTTTCTACAAAACACCATGAATTCTATTGGTAATGGGAACAAGGTCTCTTTTCCAATGGAATCCATTTTTTATTTCTCTAAATGTTGTGATGAGGATGAGTCTATGGAGGAGGTGGAAAACAATCATCTCAATAAGGTTTCTTCTTCTAATAAATGTAATGAATTGAATTGTAGTGTTCTTTAGTATGGTAGTTGGCTGAGCACTGTGTAATTTTCCTCAACCTGTGATGTAATTTTTCTCTTTATAGTGCTAGAAAGAGGCATATACTAAGGTTTATGTGATGTTTTTTTGGTTTATCTACTCATTGGTTTTGTCTAGTTGGATGATGGTTGCTAGTTTTTGATAAGTGATTTTAGTTATAGGCTATTAAGTTTACTATGTAACTAGTATATTATATTTGCTTGTTATATAAATATGACTATTTAAGTTAATATTTTCTTGCTTCAATATCTCATCAATTTCTTGCTATATAAGATTGTGTTAGACCTAATAGCCATTGTACTGACTTTCCAAAGATAACCATTTTTTTAACAATTCATGAATGCAAACGATATATAAATAATATATACTAATTAATTTATATTTTGTAGAAAAATTATTATTTTTTAATATAAATGCATCAAAAATTTAAAATATATTTTAATATCATCAAATGAAATTATTAAAAAATAATATATAACATTATCTATAATTTTTCAAACATGGATATAAAAATAAAATAATTATTCAAATGGATAAAATAACTTTTAAACATATTTTAGATAGATAATCATTCAATATCTATATTTTTAAAACTTTGAAAGAGTATGCTTGACCATCACGAGAGATGTTGGATTGTTTATTATCATTTTTACACAAAATAATGTTAGATTTTTCAAATTAAAAAAATAATTGAAAAAGTAATTGACTGCGTAAAAGTCATGACAATAGAGTATAAAAATTGTGATATTTAAAATTTATCTTATACCACTTATGATTACAATGCTTTTGATTGCTTAGAAATATTTATAATTATCTAATAAATTATTATTATTTTTAATTAAATAGCAATTTAATTATTATATTTTCTGTATTTAACACATTTTTTATTTTTATTTATTTGGTGCGTACCTAACTCACTACCTTCTCTCACATTTAATATATAGTTGAAATACAAATCACCTTTCATTTTCTGTTTCTGTTTAGTGGATCCATATAATTTTTTTTATATATTAAAAATAAATAAAAACACCAGTTACAAAGCTCAACTGCCCTTAAATAATAAAAAAATATTTATAATTATAATTCCAGTTGGACTATGACTGATACAAGTAGAAGAAAACGTGCAGAGAGACATTATAAAAATGACAGTAAATTTGTCTGGCTATTAACAGAGACGTGGTGGGGAAGAAAACTGAAGCAACAAGAAAGCTATAAATTCAAACAAGCCCAGTTTCCCCCACATTGACAGACTGCAGCTAACAAAACTATTGGCAGTCTTAGGCTTCCGTCAACCAACAGATGAGAATGTTCACATCATAACGTATTTGCAGTCATCATGAAACATATATTGATAACACCACTCAATCGTTAAAAATAAATATATACTATAACAATATATTACTTACGATTCAGTCATTATTACAAAAATCTACATTGTTTTTATAATATATCTAGATTAGATTAGATAAGATTGTTTTTAGATTCTTTGCGTTATTTTTTCAATCGATATTTTGGATCACATTCAATAGTCTATTATTGAAAAGAATTCTTAGAACCCAATAAGAAAAAGATAAGAGGAAGGGGATGATACGTCAAAATTTTTAGTTGGTCTGCTAAACCAACTTGCTACCTCCATAGTTTCCATGCTGGACATGCGAGCTTTGATTTATGCTTGGATTTGAGCAAAATGAAATGAAATGAAATGTAAGTGTAGCAATTGATTTAAGAAAAGTTTGAATTTTAGATGATATGTCGTTTGTTTGTTAAATGAGTTTTCTATAGTTTCTGAAGTAGATTGTATCATTGCTTTTGGCTTTGAGTTTCACATAATATGTTATCATTTTGGAGTAAGTTTTCTATAATTCGTGAACTAGTGTGTATCATTGCTTTTGGTTTTGAGTTTCACATAACATACCATTATCGATCATTCTGGAATGAGTTTTTCATAATTCATGAAGTAGTGCGTATGATTGCTTTCGGTTTTGGGTGTGTATGATTGTTTTTGGTTGTGGGTTGTATGTTTCTCAGTTGATTGATTTTGGTTGTGGGTGTGTATGTTTTTCAATTGATCTTCTTAATGATAGATCATTAAATGCAATTTAATTGAAAAACATAAACCGTCAAAACCAGAAACAATCATATATAATACCATCTGATTTCAACTACCTTGATACAAGTTGAATCATCTATTATCTTGTGAAATCTTTTTATCAAGTCGTACAACATTAATTCTTTAGATTTTTATTCACCTACTTATATTTTTTTCCAATTAGAAGAATGTCTATAAACATCACTATACTTGTTACTTCTTATAGCTAAAGACTGTGGCATGCATGAACCAGAAGAGTTGTAGAGAAAGGGAGAAAGCGAAGCTTGGAATTTTTGTTTAGAATGGAATATGATTAAGATGGCAGAGCTGATTGACATGGAGGTAAAGATACAAACATACTGACTACCAAATAGTCAAGTCAAAAGTAAAATATATGTAGCTTTCTACTGTCAACTGGGATGGATAAGTTGACAGAAACAAAAAGAAAGTAGTATTAGTGAGTGAGGTGCATTTTAGGGTGAAAAAGTAGATTAAGAAAGTGGGAAACACTATGAAAATAGGTATCCTTATCATTGATTCTTAGTTTGAATTGAAAAAATAAAATCTTATCTTTGATAAGATGGAAGTTGGTCTGATATTATTCTTTTGGGGAAGGTAGTGCGCATTTTCTTTGCCTAATGCAATGGCAATGCTTATGTGAATCCTCGTGACGTAACAGCAAGTTAAAGAATGTAAAACGCTTTGACTAAGATTTAACAAGGAGAATGATTTGTTTAGTCATTTTAGTTTTTATTTTTTAAGAAAGATTTTTAAATGAATTTCAAAGATTAGGTTACTATTATATATTTGTTTTTAAGTAATTTTTAAGTAAATTTCAATTTATTGAACTGGAAAGTAATTCAAGTCATCTATGTGTTTTAAATAGAATCAAATAAAAAAAGTGTGTTTTTTATATTTTTATATTTTTATATTACTATATTTTGTATTTTTATATATTTGTTTTAAAATTATTTTAAAATATTTAAATTAATTTAGATCTAAATTTTTCAACAATAAGTAAATATTGAGATATATAGTATATTTATTTAGAATTTAGAATTTTATATTTAAGAATGAATGATCAAATTGAAAATATTTACATAAGGAAAAATGATGTGATAGGTTGCATTTCCTAGTAATGATTGTAAATAAGTAATTAGATTTTGTTATATCTCTTATTGGAAATGATTTGACCTCAAAATATTATGAAAACATGATAACAAATATGATTTTGATAAATATCTATAGTGGTAATGTTTAGATTTGCGTTGATGCATCTAAAATCAATTAAAGTAGGTATCAAATATTTTTAGATAATCATTTAGAATAGATTTATCTAACTATTATTGACATCAAATCTAATATTATGTTTTATAAATCAGATTATAAATCTATATATTGTTAATAGTAAAGAATGTAATCATTACAATTTGAATGACATGGGAATTAATATTCAAAATAAAAATAATTATAGTAGCAACAACATATCTCATGGATCTTACACATCAATATTTTAACCTTTGTAAACATTAAAAAAAAGATGTTTTTGATAGTCACCTGTTTCAATTTTTGGTAGTAGTTTTCTATCAAATTAATAATCTAATAGAAAATTTATTTATTTATTTATTTTTGTTTCGTAAGAGGAAATTGTATTAATTTGTAGCAAAATTTACAACCGTCTGCAAATGTAGGAGCTACCATGATTTACCAGAATTCCAACTTAACTACCACTGGACCAACACCATACCAGACACACCCCAACACACCAAACACCAAACCAACCCCGACCAGACACACCTTGCCACACCAGACACCATACCAACCCCGCAACACCAGAGAAACCCTAATGTTGACAAAACCGACCTATGGCTGAACCAAACATCCACCACCCAAACCATAGAAAGGAAAGAACTGGCCATACAATGAAACTTCATTCAAATTACCAACAAACAAGGTGATCCCATAGTACTGGTTTATAATTTTTCGCCAAACTGGACATTGAACTGAATTTTTTTAACTAAATATTCACTTTCGAGCACCTATAGCGGCTAAATCGTGAGGAATTTGGAGATGATCAAAACTAGTGATTTGAGACATTTTGATTGTAGATTCTAAATATATTTTTTTCAAAAATTTTGGAATTAGATTGCATTTCTTTTTCCATCTCCTTCAAAAACTAGTTTTTAACAGTAAACACCATTTTTAAAGAGTGACGTTACTGGCTAACACAACTTTTTTCTATGAAGGATAAAATTCTAATTTTTTCGAATTTAGATTCATAATTACGATATCTAGTGCATGGAATTGGTTTCATAGCATTTCATTGAATTTTTTTTCTTAATTAAGTTTCAATGTCAAACCAATTATAATTTAGACATGATTTACTGGCTAAAACATAATTTTTTTTCTATGTATCAAAATTCAAATTTTTATTTTGTTGGAACAAGGACATCAATATCTAGTGCACATATATTTTTCAGAATTTTTTTGATAATCTGCTATTTTTCCACATGTGAAGAATGTAGAGCTTGATTTTTGGTGAAAAACCTACATTCACGAGAAATAAAAAATAATAATAATAAATAAATTAAATTTATTTAAAATTATACTTTTTGGGAAGCTTATAATAAGGAATACATACTTACAAAAAATAAATTGTAAATGAATTCATTTGATTCCCCAAAAGGTAAATCAAAAGTGGTTTTTTACCAGCATTTTGATAGGTGTAAAGGGGACTCTATTATAGGTATGGTTTAAAACTAGTAGGGTTCTATCCAAGGGGGTTTAAATGAAACTTTTCAAGGCTTAAGTCATTATATTTTCTAAAAATATGTGATTTTAGCAAAAATTGGGATCTCCCAGAAAGTGTAAACCACTATTGTGGGATCACCCAATAACAATAAAAAACCAATAGACCACCCCACACTTACAAAACATCATTTTCTTTGGCAAAGGTGTCGAATTATGGAGCCCACTCAAAGTTGCTCATTGCCTCCAGCTACATCACCTTCTTGAGGAAGTCTTCCCCAACCACCACAATCATCATATGCCTAACCTAATGAAGGGTACTCCCCTTACAATCTAAAACTCACAAAAACAACAGAGAATGGCACAAACAAAATGCAAGAAGGAAACAAAATATTTTCTATTATCATTGAAATGAAAATGAAATTACAACATTATATTTTTCATTACATGGGCTTTCTAATTACATAAATCTACAAATCTGTAAATTGGAGCCACCATCTACTCTGCTTTGGCCTCTCCTCTGTAGTCCCCCTTTACATCCTTTATTTGGAAGGTGTAACCACCCTAGAATCTTCTGGAAAGTGTAACCACCCTAGAATCTTCTAGAAAGTGTAACTTCCTGAGGAAGATATTTTGAAATTTTATTAATTTTGGTATTACAACTTCGTGGGGTCATAACTTTTGATCTGACCGTCGGATTTTCAATTATAACACCTTTTTGAAAAGGTATCAAGAAAATCTTGTGGCAAAAATTAGGGCCTAAAGACCCACTACTTTCATTTTCCACCAATTTTTAGGCCCATCCGGAGCCTCTAAGTGCCTCAAAATTGACCCGAAGATTTTACTAGGATTTTTTGAAAATTGAAATTTTAATCTCTCAAATGAAAAATGGTATTTAAGTGATTTCTTCACCATTAGCTTCAATTTACCATTCTGGAGGTCTGTGTAAGATTTCATATCCAATTGTGCATAAAAGCAAACTTACAAAAATAGTAACCCTACCAAATTTAGCCCTTATTGAAAAGAAACAACATTTTTTTTGGGTGATGCAAGATTGCTCTTACACCTTGGATGTTCCTACATCATAACTAGAGCCATACCTTTTAGGTCCAACAGAAGAGGAACATATTTGATGACTTTGCTCAAAAATTAAATTTTTTTAGCAATGGCAAGTCACATGGCCACGAGACACTTGACCCTAGGATCATTGCATGAAGAACTTCATCCAAACCACCCAATAATTCTTTTTTGAATAGCTTTCAAACTAGTGCCTTTGCTTCTAACTTAGCTGTGTGAATGTTAAGTAGGGATTCCAAAAATATTATAACTATTTGAGTGTTCACCTTGAAAGTTTCATGAAACAAAAAATGCCCTTTCCCAAGCGCCATATTGATGGCGACCACTGTCAAAGGGTCAATATTGAGCATGATGCACTTAAGGCGTTGATCAATGACCTCGTGAAAAGAATTTTTTCATGCTTTGCAGTCCAAATGTATTGGGGTATATGTGGTGAAGCACACCAGAGTGTCTGCCAACATGTGCACAACAAAATTTGATCGCTTCTCCATTAGTCACTTACCACACACCATAAGCCAAAGACTGAAATGCAAAGGAGAAGGTAAATTGTCTCTACTACTTTTCCACCTTTAGAAATGAAGTGTGCTTAAGCCTTAATCGCCAATTAATTTATCATGTTGTACAAAGCGTGTGTACCACCCTATCTCCTACTCGGAGAAACATACACTGCCACCATTTGGAAGCATGAGTACGTTGGGTAATGAGGTGGGTAGCCATGACAAGACATATGTGGATTTCCCTAGAAAATTTATTTATTTATTAACATTTAAACATTGTATTTAGTAATCATGTTTTCCTTTTATCAACATTTATAGTTGAATCAATACTTTTACAAAAATATTGTTAAACACTACATTTTTTCTTAATCATCTAAGTTTTTGGATATTCTTGAACCAACACACTAGCCATGCATAGTAATTTAGGAGCATCCAGGTGAATGCACAATCAACATCACCAAAAATAGTTTGATTTTAATTTTATTGCATTTTTTAGTGTTTTGATCGATTTCCAAAAATTGGATGATGAATTATTTCTTCAACCTGTTGGGAGGTAATTTCTTTCTCTTATCAATTTATCATTTAAATTAAATGATCATTGGTTTGTGGGTGAAAGAGGAATGTAAAATATAGGGTAAGCATTGAAGAGTTTAAATTTTCAAGGACAAAATACAAAGAGACATCAAATTAATAATAGAAGAAATTCATGGTTAAAGAAGAATAAAAGGAATAATGCAAAAAATTGAGAATATGAAAGGTCACAGGGGAAAGGTTTTAAGAAAGAAAAAGTAGGCACAGTTGTAGAAGAAAGAATGTGAAAGGATAGAAGATTAACAGGTAAGAAAAGATGAACCAGTCATAAAGTCTTCAAGATAAAAAGAAGGCTATTGAATGAAAAAGAATGCACGGTTGAGAAGAGATAAAAGGTGATAGAGGGTAGATTGAGGGCTATGTTGGGAGGTAGCATGTAAGGAGGAGTCATGCCAGGATTATAACTTCAGCGCAGTCCAAAGTTAGTGAAAGGAGAATTGACCAGCTATTTGCACATTCAAATCAAATGCAACACGCTTAGAATGATAAGGTCCAAGAAATGGTATATTAAAAAAATATCACATGAACATTTGATTGGGTGTGGAGGGTCAATCAAAATAAGAGAGAAGAATATTTTAGTGTAGGAATAAGGAGGGAATCTATGTAGAATATATTTGTGAATAAGAAAATAGTCGCAAGCATATATGGGCGTATATATGGGAAGGAGCAAGTTTACTAAACAGAGCAAAGAGAAGGATCACATTGTGAAGATAAGTATCTCATTTGAATCAAACAACTAGCATCATCTATCAATAGTTGGTAGATTTGTTTAGAAAAAAAAGAAGAAATGGAATAAAGTCCGCTAGTATTGTGGTGGAAGGAGCCACTTGTTAGAGTCTAAGAAATTTCCAGAATGAAGAGGGAAAGGTGTGTGCAAAGCAAGATAAGGCCAACTTGTTGTGGAAGTAATGAGGAAGAGTTCATGGCCGGAGAGGGAATAATGAACTCTTTGCAGTGAGATTATTGTGGGAAGCCAAAAATCCTATAGAAAGAAAGTTGGGTGGATAAGATGAGAACAACTTAATGAAAATCCCAATGTGTGGGATGGAAAACCAGACCAAAGAATCTTGAAGGGAAATTAAAGAGTTAGAGGATAATGGAGCTATCTAAATACCTAAAATTTGTATTTCATGAAGTCTATACGAATGAATATTATTTGAGATTCTTTCAAATTTTAATGTAAATGAGCAATTGTAAATTGATTGATAATTTGACATAAGTAATTGCCAAATTTGAGTAAATCATTTTTTTGAGTTTGAGCTAGGGTGATCCCACAATAGTGGTTTACACTTTCTAGGAGATCCTAATTTTTGTTGAAATCACATATTTTTAGAAAATATAATGATTTAAGCCTTGAAAAGTTCCATTTAAAGGATTCCAATGGAAGAGGGTTTGATCAAACCACCTTAGATGAAACCCCCTTGGATAGAATACCTATAACATAATCTCCTTTGCACCTATCAAAATGTTGATAAAAAACCACCTTTGATTTACTTTTGGGGGGATCAAATGAATTGAACGTTTTAAAAAAAAATTGTATGTAGTCCTTATGATAAGCTTCCTAAAAAGTATAATTTTAAATAAATTTAATTTGATTATTATTATTTTTTAAGTTCTTGTGAATGTAGGTTTTTCACTGAAAATCAAGCTCTTTATTCTTCACATGTCGAAAAATAGAAGATTATAAAAAAAAATCTATAAAATATCTATGCACTAGATATTGATGTCCTTGATCCAACAAAAGAAATAGAATTGAATTTTGGTACATACAAGAAAAGTTATGTTTTAGCCAATAAATCATGTCTAAATTATAACCAATTTGACTTTTGAAACTTAATTAAGAAAAAAATATTCAATGAAATGCTATGAAACCAATTCCATGCACTAGATATCATAGTTACAAATCTAAATTAAAAAAAAATAGAATGTTATCCTTTATATAAAAAAAATTATGTGTTATCCAATAACGCCACTCTTTAAAAATGGTGTTTACTGTTAAAAAATAGTTTTCGAAGGAGATGGAAAAAGAAGTGCAATATGATTCCAAAAGTTTTGAAAAATATATATTTAGAATCTATAGACAAAATGTCACAAATCACTAGTTTGCATCCTCTTCAAATTCCTCATGGTTTAGCCGCTATAGGTGTCTGAAAGTGAAGATTTAGTTCAATGTCCAATTTGGCCAAAAATTGTAAACCAGTATTGTGGGATCACCCCGTAATCTAGATTTTATTGAGTTGGTTGAGAGTGTATAGTTTTTTCGTCTACATCAATTGGTATCAGAGCCATAGGTTTTGAGTGTGCAAATAGAGCATTGAGAGAGAGGCAGTTCACACTAGGACCTATGGGTGGAGAGGGAAGTGAGCAGAGGTTTCGGGGAACAAGCAGACCATCAAACATGAGGCAACTATGATCAAACCTATGGATAGTGGAAGCACAATTGAGGAGATCAAAAGTACTGTTGCAAGTGAGTGGAGTCCCGAGTGGTTGAGGGCTAGAAAGCACAAAGTTGGAAGCATGAGAGAAGCTCAAAAGTATCGTTGCAAGTGTGTGGAGTTTTGAATGGTTGAGAGCAGAAGGCACAAAGAAAATTGGTGTGATGATAGAATATTACAATAGACAAAGTTGAATCTTTGTAAGATTGAGGTACGAGTGTAGCATGGATATTGCAAGAGTTGAGAGTACTGAAGACATGCTAGAAGAGGGCATGGAGAGAAAAGGAAGAGTAATTGGTAGATGGGGTTGGGCTATTGGTGGAGGAGGTCAGATTGTTAGTGTGGAGTTCGCTAGAGATTGGTTGCAATCACAAAATGTGGTTCTATCACCTAACTCCACCTTTGTGAGCCCGTGCTCACAAATTTATTATATGGTGTGTCTGATGTAGGAGCATCCTGGTGAATGCACGATCAACATCACCAAAAATATTTGATTTTAATTCTTTTACATTTTTGGATGCTTTGATCAATTTCCAAAATTTGGATGAGGGATTATTTCTCTGACCTGTTGGAAGGTAACTTCTTTCTCTTTTCAATTTATTAAAATTAAATGATCACTAGTTTTTTGGTGGAAGAGGAATGTAAAATACGAGGTCAACATTGAAGATTTTAAATTTTCAAGGATAAAATAGAAAGAGACATCAAATTAATAAAATAAGAAATTCATGGTTAAACAAGAATAAAAGGAATAATGAAAAACTTTGAGAATATGAAAGGTCGTAGGAGAAAGGTTTTAAGAAAGAAAAATTAGGTGCAATTGTATAAGAAATAATGTGAAAGGACATAAGATTAATAGGTAAGTGAAGATGAACCAATAGTATAGTCTTCAATATAAAAAGAAAGCCATTGAATGAAAAGGTGTGCATAGTTGAGAAGAGATAAAAGGTGACAAGGGTGGTAGAGGGTAGATTGGGGGCTATGTTGGGAGGTAGCGTGTGAGGAGTCATGCTAGGGTAACTCTAGTGTAGTCCAAAGCTAGTGAAAGGAGAATCAACTAGCTGTTTACACATTCAAATCAAATGCAACAAGCTTAGAATGATAAGGTCCAAGCAATGGTACGTTAAAAAAATATCACATGAACATTTGATTGGGCATGGAGGGTCAATCAAAATAAGAGTGAGAGGAAGATTTTAGTGTAGGAATAATGAGGGAAGCTACGTAGAATATCTTTGTGAACAAGACAACAATCACAAGCATTTATATGGGTGTATGTGGGAAGGAGCAAGTTTGCTGAATAGAACAAAGAGAAGGGTCACACTGTAAAGATAAGGAGCTCATTTGAATCAAATGCCTAGCCTCATCTACCAACTGTTGGCAGATTTATTTATTTTTTAAAATGGAATAAAGGTGGCCAATATTGTGGTGGAAGGAGCCACTCGTTAGAGTCTAAGAAATTGCTAGAGTGAAGAGGGTAAGGAGTTCACAAAGAAAGATAAGGCCAACCTGTTGGGGAAGTAATGAGGAAGAGTTTGTGGCCAGAGAGGGAATAATAAACTCTATGTAATGAGATTATTGAGGGAAGCCAAAAATCATGTAGAAAGAAAGTCGATACGATAGGATCAAGAGAACAACTTAATGCAAATCCCAATGTGGAGGTTGGAAAACCAGATTAGAGAATCTTGAAGGGAAATTGAAGAGTTGGAGGATAATGGAGCTATCCAAATACCTAAAAATTTTATTTCATGAAGTCTGTATGAATAAAGATTATTTTAGTTGCTTTCAAATTGGAATATAAATGAGCAAATTGTAAATCGATTGATAATTTTACACAAGTAATTGTCAAATTTGAGTAAATCATTTTTTCTAAATTTGCATAATCTAGATTTTGTTGAGTTGGTTGAGAGTGTGTATTTTTTTCATCTTCACCACATACCTTGTAGATAAACCAATTTAGACATAAAAATTTCAATAATAATTTAATATTGAGATATATAGAATATTTATGTAGAATGTAACATTTTATTTTTAAGAATGAATAATCAAATTGAATATATTTTCATAAGGATCAAATGATGTGATAGCTTGCATTTCCTAGTAATGATTGCAAATACTTGTAATTAAATTTAGTTATATATGTTATATTATGTAACATTCCATCTCTTACTGGAAATGATTTGACCTCAAAACACTATGAATACATGATAGAAATATGATTTTGATAAATATCTACAGTAGCAATGTTTAGATTTAGATTGATGCATCTAAGATCAATTAAAGTAGGTATCAAAATTTTTATAGATAAGCATTTAGAATTAGATTTATTTGACTATTATTGGCATCAACTCTAATATTGTGTTTTTCAAATTAGATTATAAATATATATATTGTTAATAGTGATGTAGAGGGTATTCTAACCAAACCTCTTTTCTGAAAATAGAGATTCAAATAACCTCAACAATGCATACAAATCAACAACAAAGTTCCATGAAATTAATTTGAAGTTTACAACAAAACATATTCTCATTATGAAAATATGATTACACAATAATTTTCAGTCATAAAATGACTTATGGTTAGCAACATATGCCCCTTACATAACCTGAAATAAAACAAAAAATGAACTACAACAAAATGAAACCAATGTGCTCCATGAACACCTCAAAATCTACACCTTTCTCCTGCAATCATTCACTTGAAACCCTTCAAATTTCAAAAATTTGGAGGATTCAATATTTAATGCTTGATATAATCCTCTCAACCTGCAACAAAAGGTATTCAAAACCCCCTCTTAGAATACATTTCCAAGCTCTCTCTTTTCCCAAAACCTACAACCACCAATGAATGCTCCAAAAACATGCAACAAAACCCATTCAAAAAATCAAAAATCTGATTTTTTCCCTCCAATTGGAAAATTCACAACCACCTCCATGGAATGAGTGGTTTACAATATGAAAAAATCAATATATCATTTTTAATACCATTTAGTAACTCCCACAAACCCAACGCCCAAGTTCACTTTTTTTAGTTTTTTCAAAAAAATGCAATTACACCTCCACAACCCTACCTACCAACTTGCATAACAAAAATAATATTTATTTAATTAAATATATTTATGCTCACTAATTCAAATTAACCTCCTAACATGAAATTTTCCACCTAACATGAAATGCAAATAAAAATTTCAAATTTGAATTTTTTTTGGTTGATGTAAGATTGTTCACAACCGTGGATGCTCCTGCATCAAATAAGTAAAGTATATAGTCATTACAATTTGAATGGTATGGGAATTCACAATTAAAATAAAAATAATTATAGTAGAAAACAACAATATTTTTTTGGATCTTACATATCAATATTTTAACTTATGCAAACATTAAAAATGGATGATTTTGATAGCTATTTCAATTTTTGGTAGCAGTTCGCTATAAAATTGATAATCCAATACATTTTTTTAACATTAAAACATTGAATTTGGTAATTATTTTTTCCTTTTTTAGTGTAGAAAATGTATCCCTCTACATTTTCACACTTTTTTGGGCCCTCCTTGCTAAACTTGGGCTTCTTTATGCCTTATTTGGTCCTATTTTATATCCACAATCCTTATTTAATGCATCTTTTTGAAGATAATCCTAAAACATATATCAAATGACCACTCATAATTTAATGATTTTGGTTTGTATGGCCCATATTTAGTGATCTAGGGCTCATACACCACCTTGGGTGTATGGGTCCCACCTAAGTTTCAGGGCCTAAACCTAAATTTGGCATAAAATAAACATTTCTTAAAATTTGTGTCCCAAGCTTAGCCTACTGGGACTGATATGCCCCAATTGGAATATGAGTCCCACATAGATTAGACCTAGTTTTAATTCAAATTCTTGGCAGTATTTTATTCTCCTAGATCTGATGTCAGCTTGTAGTGTTGTAATTTTAGGAAATTTGGCATAAACACGTATAAATACAAGATTATTTCACATATTTTCTCCTAGTACTTTTTGAGATCAAGCATTCTAGCAAGTTTATGATTACAAGAGAATTCAACAGCATTCAAGAGTGATTATCAAGCATTTTGGAGCATTATTCAAGAATCAAGCATAATTTCAAATTCATCATGCATCATGTTTGTTTTTGAGCTAACATTTATGATGTAGGTTCTTATGATTCAAGCAAGCATTCAAGTCAAGATCTACAACATACAATCAAGAGTCAAGATCTTCATTCATGCTAGCCATTACTTACAAGATTGCAATCTTGATTCCAAGGGTTTGGTGAGTTGCAACATGCTTGTTTGTTCATTCATCATTCCTTCATTCTATTTCTATTCATTTCAAGGTATGAAATTACCAAAATAGGATTTGACCAAGGAAAACCCCTATCCACTAACAAAAAAACATTTTCCCCTCTCTTTGATGTGTGATTTGTAGATCTAGGTTGAAGATCCATTAAAGAGAAAGATTGTAGAAAAGTTGTCAAGTTGTCAAAGTTGTCATCTACAGTGCAAGGTCATGGAAAGTCATCTACAAAGAATAATTTGATGTTTTAGACTTAAAGATTTGATAGAAGAGAAGCTACAAGAGAACATTAGAGGATATTAGAGTTTTAGATCAACCCTGCTATTGGGACTAAATCACCACTTGTGGTGTATGAGTCCTAGTATACCATATTTTAGGCATTTTATGTAGATCCTAGTTTAGTAGTTCCAGATTCCAGTTCTAGCCAAAAACCCTAAAATAGGACTAAATTACCCCTACTAGCATATGAGTCCCAGTGTGCATTAAAAGTTAGATTTTTGAGAGTGCAGACCTTGTTTCGAGCTTCTTCAACTCTTTCCAAGTGCACCTCTGTCCTTTCTCAGTCTATTATTCTAATTTTTAGTTTCTTATCTTGAGTTGAATCTATTTAGGTTTACATTAGATAGATAGATAGAGGAAGAGAATTTTTTTCAAGAACAATTTTGTAAGGAGAAGCATTAACCTTGAAAGGGGGAGTATTCAGTTGCTTTATATTGGGATACAAATATTTTTTGACATGCATGTTGCCATCAATTCCAAAGGGGGAGATTGTTGGAAATATGGGAGCCTTGCAACATGAGCATGAAGTGTATATAGGTTTATTTGGTTGTTCCAATGTTGTCATTGATGTCAACATTATGGAAACATTGTGGGAAACATATTTGGTATATCGGAAGTTGATCAATATTGGAAGTTTTTTTTACTAAAGATCACATATGTTGGTTTTTGAGTCCAAAATTCACTACAAAAATAGATATGAATTTGGTCTCTTAATATCATTATTATGAATAATTTAAATATCCATATACAAGATCTTGAGAAGTTTTATGTTGTGTACAAAAAGTTATCAATGACAGAGTTTAACTCTATACACTACAATTGTTTCTTTGTTCTGTATATACTAGTGTGGGAGACTCAACATTTTCTTAGGAAGAACATTTTGATGTTGTGGTTCTAATGGTAATCTCCTTGATGTTAATGTGATGAGAAACTAAAGTAATATTGGATCTGAAAGGTGTCTACCTTGAGAAGTGTGTGTTAGTTTGGAGTTTTGTGATTAGGTCCTATTCTTGGCCGACCTAATAAATGACATGCATTAAGAAGAATAATTATACTTTGAAGATGTTAGTTGGATCCCTTACAGATCTACGTTGACATGATATGATACACCACATGGATAGACATGTTTTAAATCTTATATGGTGCCAACAAGAGCTATTTTGATTGGTTTGTTTACATCTAATTAGGCCAACCTAATTGATGTATGAAATATATATATATATATATGAATTTTTGGATTTGAAGGAGTGTGTGTGTGTGTGTGCACACATGAGTGTGGAAAGGGATGTGTATGAGATGAAGAGTATTGAAAATGTGTGAGCTTAAATGATTTATCAATTGCGAGTAGTGTATTGTGGAAGGAGACAAGGATTAAAGCAGAATTATTATGTGATTGCTATACAAAGTAGTACCTCACATTCAGAGCTTCATTGGAACTGAACATAGTTGAAATGGTGGAAAATGGGATAGGTGATTTCGTATGGTTTAGGACATAGAGCAAACCCAGTTTCCAATTATTTCATTCAAGTATAACCCTAGAGATCTCAATGCAAAGGAAAAAGAGATCTTGTAATAGGGTTGTCCTAGGGACTAATTGTAAACTAATGAGGGGTTCACCACAAAGTTGATACTTGGAAAGAAAAATGCAATGCAAGATGTAATGCTTAACCCTAATATGATGCAATCTTTCATTAAATGACCTATAAATGAATGAAAATCAAAACAAAAAGCTACAAGATGAAATGTGTGCACCTAGAAACCCGAAGAAGGAAAGAATGAGCTTTGAAATACTGAAAAACCTAAAATTTTGACCTACTAGGACTCATATGCTAGTTTGGGCATATCAATCCTAGATCTGAGTTTCTACACAAGAACAAGTTACTAAAAAAAGGGTATCTAAATCTGCAAAAATCTTGAAAAATTCATGTAGTGGGACTCATATACCACTTATGGCATAATAGTCCTATTCTGCTTTTTTTTGGAATTCAAAGTTCAAATCTACACTTCAACACCTACTCTTTTCTCTCAGATTGATTTTTGTATCTGAATATATGAAAAGACCTGCAATACATAATATAGACTTGATTTTATTATGGGGGGTTTGCCTTGGTCAAACCCCTAGTTTGGTAATTAAACCTTGACATAAACAATGAAACATTCATGTAAATAGGAATGTAAACCCTAACCTTAAGTGTGTTTAAGATTATGAAATCTAAAATACAAAGCAACCCTATTCTAATGTGTAAGAATAAGATGCATGAATGACATATGAAGATGAATGATTCACTTTGAGAGATCTCTAATCACCAAAATGAGCCCTAATAATGCTTGTACCTTCCTTAGGTTGAATGTGGAGTGATAAGGGTGGACAAAATCACTTAGGAAACAAGTCATTAGGCTTGGCTTGATGGCTAGTTGTATCTCCCCAACCTAGAATCCATCATGATTCACCATAGACAACCATGAAATCCCTTGAAAATGCCAGATCTTGAATGAAAGTGAGCTTGAAGACCTAAAAGAACACTTTAATTTCATTCCAAGATTTCAACTTTTCTTTCTCTTGAAACTTGAATGCTCTTGTGAAAGAATGCTTGAAGAATCTTGAATGCTTGGTTCTTGAAATTGCTCTTGAAAATGCTTTCTTAGATGAAGTAATGACTTAGGAGCTTTCTTATATATGAATTTACACCTAATTTATCATTGTCCAGATCTCAAAGGCCAACATCAACCAAAAATTTGAATTAAAAGGTAATTTTTCTACTCAAACCCTAAAAAATCCCCAAATGGGACTCATACGCCAATCCTGGCATATGGGTCCCACCTAGGGAAACTCATATGCCCAAGATCGCATATGAGTCCCACCATAGATTTTTGGGGTTGGTTGTTAAAATTTTGAGTGTTTTTAATGATTTTATTGGGTTTTTAGCTGAAATAAGCCTCAAGATCTGAAATAAAGGGTCTTAAGGGCCTATTAATCATGAATTAAAGGATAACTAATGCAAGGGTACTAGAATAGGTCCAAATTAATGATAAATTTTCCTATCTCCAAAAAGGGGGTACAATTTGCATCATTACATCTAGCACCCACTTTAGCACCCATATGACTCTACATGCATATGCAAGCTAAAGGAATTTGAACAATACACTTCATTTCATAAAAGGATACTCATATAGGTTCATTCACAACATGGGAGAATGAAGCCCCCATTGTAGCTATCTACAAAACCATAATGTTAGGAATTGCATCCTATAACACAAATTCATTAGTTGTCCAAAAATCCTCTTATCTAACTTCTTCTAGAAATCAAATTCGAGGGTAGATGTATTCCCCCCTTGATTTCGCTTGCTTGACAGAGGTGGGATCAAGGTAGCATTCTAGTTGAACATCAAATAAGGTAGGTCACATCATAGGGTATTTCCCAGTACCATACCACATAATGATAGACATTTGATGAGAACAAGAGTAGAATCATGAATCCAATGCAACAAACAACATCAAAAATAGATCTTTATAGCTCTTGTTATGTTAATTTTAATGAAAGACACTTTTTAACCCTAATATAGTAAAAACCCTAATTTTTAACATATATAAGAGTAAAAAGTGAAGTCATTTCTAACTATTTTATCTTTTACCTTCTTGTATCTTGATTTTGGTGATGAGTGATTGAAGATTCTGACTCGATGAGATTACAAGCCTTCGAGACTAGACGTCCTACGAGATCAGGTAGCCTGCAACAAGCACCATTATTAGGTGAGTTGATTTTTTTTCCTTATCTTTGTCCTTACACATTTATTTTATGATTTGTACACATTTATAGGTTGATTTAGGAACTTGGAATAAAAATTTGCAAAGCGTCCCTTTTTTTCACAAAGTGTCCCTTTTTGTCGTGAAGTGTCCCTTTTTATCGCAAAGTGTCATGTTTATTCGTGAAGTGTCCCAAAAGGGGTCTAAAGTGCCTAGGACCCTTAGAAGAGTACACTAAAACATCTTTAGTACACTTTTTTTATTGTTGATGTATAGATTTAAGATTGTAGAATGCTTATAGGACATGAAATGAAGGAAAAATGTGTTAGGATGATCTTGTATGGTTTAGAATATAGAGCACACACACTTTCCAATTATTTCATTCAAGGATAACCCTAGAGATCTCAATGCAAAGGAGAAAGAGATCTTGAAATAGGGTTGTCCGAGGGGCTAATTGTAAACTAATGATGGGTTCACCACCAAGTTAAGACTTGAAAAGTCAATTGTAATGCAAGATATAATACTAAACCCTAATATGATGTAATGCTTCACTAAATGACCTAGAAATGCATATAAAAAAATAACAAGCTATAAGATGAAATATGTGCACCTAGAAATCTGAAGGAGATTGAATGGGGATTTGAAATGCTAGAAATTATGAATTTAATGCTGACTAGGACTCATATTCTAGGATGGATGAATTAGTCCCAGATCTGGGTTTCTATGTAGAAATAGGAATCTGGCAAATGGGTATCCAAATCTATAAAAATTTGAAATTTTCCCTACACTAGGACTCATATGCTAGAACTATAAAATCAATCTAGTTAGGGTTTTCTAAAATTTTAAGGTATAAATTTGGTCTTCAAGGTATGCTTTGTGCTGCTTAATTGATTTTTAGATCTGAAACCCTGATTTGTAACCTATAAGTTCTCCAAGTATCTCTAATGCAAGGTGACAACTTTGACAAATTTAGGCACTTTAACAAATTTCTCCAAACTTGCTCCTCAATGTATCTTCAATCTAAACATGCAAATCACACACTAAAGAGAGGGAAAAATGTTGTTTTGTTAGTGGAA